>CM068370.1:236827281-237427281 GCA_034769895.1 Magicicada septendecula
GAAATCCATATCCCAACAATAATGGTGACAGACCTTACCCACCTAACCGAAATTACTATAATAACAATTTTAATAATAACAATAATAGCAATAGTAATAACCGAGTGTCGCGCCCTAGGGTAAATTTTATAAGAGCAGAAGATCGCGGACCCAGGAGATATTATCAACCGAGGAGGAGCAGCTTCCACGGCGCCGACCGAAGATGGAGGAGTGCGGAACGAGACGGCCCAAGATACGAACAGGAAAGACGAAGTACCAGCCTGGAAGATCTTGGCAGACAACAGAACAGGGCGTTAAACATCAACCAGGGTACAGAACGTCAGGAAACAAACCAGAGTTTCCCGAACGATGCCTCGGTCAATAATAACATAAACACTGACCAAAATAGTTTAAACCAGAGGAGGCAGTAATCAACAACGATGACCCGTTACTGCTTATACTTCCTGGGTTAGAAAAGGATGATTTGCAACAAGCAAACAATAATAAGATTATCACTATCATAAGTAACCATTATCTGAAAGACATACGAACTGAACTTTTGGAAGAGAACGAGAAGAGTCTCAGCAACAGTAATAATGAGATAATTTATATAACAGCGGAGGTGGAAGGAGTTCCCGCTAAAATAATGATAGACACAGGAGCTAATATTTCAATAATAAACTCCAATGAGTTGGAGAGAATACAATGTACATGTGGAAAAACTTTGCCAATGTTACCAGTCAACAACATTGTGTTGGTAGGTGCAACTGGCCGCCAGAATAAAACCATTAGGAAGCAAGTTTCCTTAAGTGTCGTAAGCCGTGATATAACTTAGACATGGAATTTTTAATCGCCACCGGATTACCATTTGACATCTTAGTCGGTTGCGATATTCTTCGTAGATATTCGGCAGTAATCGATCTTAGTTTAAATAAAGTATCACTTTTCCCAGACGGAGTAACATGGACCGCAGATCTGGTAGGAGGCACAACTATACTTCCCAGCCCTATACATCAACAACTTCGTAAAATAAATGTTATTAGAAACAGCCCTCTTTATAAACCCATAATATACAATCATGGAGGAGAGGATTTATGGTCAGTTAAGATCCAAGAAATACGGAATTTCCAGTGCGGAAGCGATAACAAGAAAATACCAACACATCTGGCTGATCGTCTAATCGCTATATATGAGAAATACAAGGCGGTGTTTTCTGATGAACCAGGGAAGGTAAAAAACTACCAGTGCCAACTTCGTTTTAAAGAAAACGTAGAGTTTAACCGGAGGTCATATCCAATAGCGCAGTCGCTCAAAGAAGCCGTGAGAACAGAGATAAACAAGATGATAGAAAACGACATAATTGAGATTAGTCAATCACCTTACACTAGTCCAATTATTGCTGTTCCGAAGAAAGACGGACAAGTCCAGCTCTGTTTAGATGCGCGTGAGTTGAACAAGACAATTGTGAATGACAGGACATCTCCCGGTGAAATAGAAGAGATTTTAAAACGTTTTCATGGTACTAGATTTATTAGCACCTGGGATACGGTCTGTGGTTATTGGCAGGTAGAGCTGCATCCACAAAGCCGCCAATACGTAGCGTTCATTTTCGAAGGGCGCAATTACCAGTTCAAGAGACTGCCCTTCGGACTTGTCAATTCTGTCGCCATATTTGTGGCATGCATGGACCAGATTTTGGGACCAGAAGCGCTCCAATTTACCACCGTCTATGTTGACGATTTACTAATTACATCCGGAACCTGGGAGGAGCACTGTTACAGAGTGGAATTTGTACTAAACAAACTAGCGCAGAACAACATAACACTGAAGTTGGAGAAATCCAAGTTCATAGCGCGCGAGGTACAATTCTTAGGCTTCAACCTAGACGACCGAGGTATTACCCCATCAGCAGAGAAAGTGGAGGCAATTCAGAGGTTCCCGCAACCAAGAAACAGGAAACAATTGCAATCTTTCCTCGGACTCTGTAACTATTACAGGAAGTTTCAGAGCCGATATTCCGAGTTGACCGCCAAGTTTCAACCACAGTTATCTGCCAAAAACAAATGGACTTGGGGTGAAGATCAAGATATTACGTTCCGCTTGATAAAAGAGAAGTTTCTGGAGAGTGTCATACTTCGTCACCCAGATTTTAAGAAACCGTTCTTTCTAAACTGTGACGCTAGCGACCTAAGCTTAGGAACGACATTATACCAGGAAGATGAGGAGGGACAACATCTGGTAATAAGCTTCGCTAGTCGCACACTGAACCAGTGCGAAAAGAACTACAGTGTGACAGAAAAGGAATTGTTGAGCGTGGTGTTCGCATGCAGCAAGTTCCGGACGTACATTCTCGGATATCAAGTCACGGTACGAACTGATCATAAATCCATCTCGTTCCTTCGTAGGTGCAAGTTGAGTCACGGCCGATTGGCTAGGTGGGTACTCGCCCTACAAGAATATGACCTGAAATGGGAATACATTCCAGGAAAGAAGAACGTGGTAGCGGATGTGTTGTCACGTATAAATCTGGAAGATCAGACTTTCGAGGGAGAGAAGGAGAGCTTAGTAAAAATTTATAACATATTCACGACCAGAGCCGATTTACAAGCTTTGTTAATAAATATCCGAATCCATCAGCAGTCTGATCCTAAGCTGAAAAACATTGTGAGTCGTTTGGAAGCCAATGATGAAACCATTTCTAAATATTACCACCTTAACAAGGGAATTCTATTCATAAAAACCGCCTTGGACGATGAGACATGGAAGGTGATAATCCCACACCAAATCGAAAAGGAGGTCATCATCGATTACCATGTCAGGTATGGTCACATGGGAGCGTTAAAAGTGATGCAGGCTCTAGAGGAGAATTGTAAGATCAAGAATATCAACCGCAAGGTGAGAACATACATCAAGTCCTGTAAGATCTGCCAATGTGCAAAAGTAAACAATGAAAAGACAGAGGGTATCATGATACCGATAACTTCCAACGCAAAACTGGAAAAAGTGTTTTTGGATATCTGCGGGCCATTTCCCCGTAGTGGTGGTCGGCACAGATATAAATACTTGGTAATTATAATGGATCACTACACCAAGTACATAAAGCTATATCCGGTTAATCGGGCAACAACAGCAAAGGCTTTGGCGGTGATTATTGATTTGTATATCCCAGAGATCGGTAGACCATCTTCTATTATTACCGACCATGGTACACAGTTTAGGGGGAGGAGATGGCGAGACACTTTATTAGCACTTGGGGTCAAAACGTATAAGACATCAGTCTACCACCCAAGTAGCAATCCGGCTGAGAGAGTACTAAGAGAAGTGGGTAGGATATTGCGCACGTACTGTCACAACCAACAGAAAAAGTGGCAAGAGTACCTAGCAGCGACAGAAACATTCCTAAATTACGCCCACCATCCAGCTATAGGAATTCCACCGTACTCAGCCATGTATGAGAAGCCGACTCCCCGAGACATTGAACAAATCATTGAATTTCCAACGAACAACAATAGGAAATTCAACCAGTTGAAGTTTTACAATAAGGTAGCAGAAGATCAGGAAAAACGGCAAGCCAAATACCAGAAGGCAATAGGGCGAATTGTAACATATAAAGAGGGTGAAAAAGTCCTCCTAAAAAATAGAGAGCTGCCTAGCACCTTAGAAGGCATAACCAAAAAACTACTATTACTATATACTGGCCCATATGTTGTGGTAAATGATAAGCATAACAATACATATGAGTTGAAGGAAATCGTTTCAGGAAAAATCAAAGGAGTGTACAATCAAGCTTCTATGAAGAAATATTATGAAGAATGAGTTGTGAGATTTAGAATTTTGAATTTTAATGAAAAAATCCTAAAATAATGTAAGTACATCTTACAACCTAATATTTTGAGAAGAACATTTTGGAGAATTATAAGAAGAAGGAATTTTGAATTTTATTGAAAAAATCCTAAAATAATGTAAGTACATCTTACAACCTAATATTTTGAAAAGAACATTTTGGAGAATTATAAGAAGAAGGAATTTAGAATTTTTATTATAAAAATTCGAAAATAATGTAAGTACATCTTACAACCTAATATTTTGAAAAGAACATTCTGGAGAATTAAAAGAAAAAGAATTTTTAATAATTTTGAATATAACTTATTCTAAAATATGTAAGAACAACTTACAACCTAATAATTTGAAGAAAAAACTTTATGGAAGAAAGAGAAAGAGAGAGAATTTTGTACTTAATAATTATAAAAATTGAAAATTGAGTAAGTACTTCTTACTTCAACCTGATAATTTAGAACAAAACATTTTGGAAGAATTAAGAAGAAAGGAATTTTGAATTTAATATAAAAAAAATTTAAAAATGAAGCAAGACCAACTTACTATAACTAAGTTTGTGAGAAAACTTTATGGTAAATAATTAAGAAGAATATGAATTTGGAGAAATACCGAAACATTCAGAAATAATAGTAAGATCACATTACTATAAACAATTCTGAATGAAACAATTCTGGGAATAAATGAATTAAACAGAATTTCAATGTTGATAGAACGTCAGAACTTTGAAACAAGATAAGATCAACATATTACAAGGATTTATGAGAAATATTTTTCAATTAAATAAAAAGAATAGTTTGAATATTACATTAAAACTAACCGAGTTCCAAAAAATAATTATGTGTCAATTATAATTGAATTGAGAAGAAAATAAAGTGATTAATTCAGAAAAGAGAATTAACGTTAATCCAGAATAAATGCTAGACATTCACAATAGCATTTGAAGGAGTAGAGAAGACTAACAAAAAAGAGTGTAATATGCCAGAGAAGGAAAAAATTTGGAAGCAAAGAGACTAATTACCTATGAAACGATAATGAAAACAGTTAATTAAGAGCAAAGAAGAACAACTCATACCAAACATATGGAGAAGATGATTTTGGACTGATAATAATAATAAAACCTATATGAAATGCAAAGAGAAGAAATACCACATGAAATATAATATAAATGAATTAATGCTAATGAATGCGAAGGCGGATTAATAACTTTCTAAGAGAAAGGAAAGAACCAAAATGTTTAAATAAAATGATCAATATAACAACCTGTATACCTAATGTAAAGATACAATGTTAAAAAATTAAATATAATATATTAAGACCATTCAAATAATGAATACGAAAGACTATTTATAAAGACCATGCTAATACTATGAATAACCAGAAGAAAGTATAAAGAGAATTCAGATGAAGAAGGAAGAGAGTTACACTGTAAACAGTAACCAGAATTATTAAAAGAAAGGTTTTCAACCATAATTAAATTAAATATATCAGACAAGTTAAGAGTTTTGAAAAAATGTATATATAATGAGTATAATAATAATTATGAAGATTTATTAAGATAGAAAATGTGAGATAATCTGAGAGACTACGAAGTGGAGAATCCAAAGATATTTTTATTAGTCGAAAATGAGACTACTTTTTATTTATTTATTCGATGACTGACTGAAGATAATTCCAGCAGCATTATGTTTTTTTTGAGCAGGGATGGATATGCCTCTGTACTCAATTTATAGAAGTGGTGTATGGCCAGCAGAGAAGTAGCGTACAGTGCCCCTCTGATCTGCCCCAGCCCACGTGATAGGGAATTAGGGAATTAATATCCCAAGGATGCAACACGAAGTTGATAAAGGAAGAAAATATATTACAATAATAATATATCTCAGAAGACACTAACTATCCGAAAAGGATCAGTAGTAAAACAAATAATTATATATATAAAATTAATTAAACTCTAATTATAAAAAAGTCAATATAAAAATGGAGAAGAAAATGAATTATAAGAAATGATGAAATTATCATAAGAAATTATTTCATCCATAAACATGTCTGAAATAATTACTTCTGGAGGAGAGCAATCTGTAGCGTGACAGATATAAGCATAATATTGAATGGCAATTGATCATTAGAATAATAAAGTTATAATATTTAAATTTGGAAGAAAGCATTAAGTTTAATATAAATAGATTAATTCATAGCAACTGTGGAAAGAAATCATTATTATAAGAAAATACAAGTTCAAATAAATGGAGTTACTAGTGATGAGTCATCCAAGACCAGTCTCATAACCAAAGGTTTTCAAGGTATAACCCAGGAAGGTAAAAAAGTAAATAACAAAGCAGTACTGAATATGACCAAACCCACAACGAGGGAGAATAAATAGAATAGAAACCCTAAAATAAGCCAAGATCAACCAATACAGGTTGTGTATGTCTGAAATAAAGAAGAAGATGGAGAAGAGCCCGAGAAACCTGATGGCATCAAGAAGAAGATGGAGAGGATACCAGTCCCAGAAGGCAGGAGAAAAGAAGACTGATGAAAGAAGAAGAAGGCAGCATCCTGAAGAAGATGTCATGCTCTTATAAAAGACACCCAAATCCCTATATCCCCCAAAATAAATATTTAAAAAATAAAAGTATAACGAATTGAAAACCACATGTATACAAATTTAAGAGAGGGAAGTGTATAAAGTAAAAGTTGCCTGTGAACTAAGATGAAACAATAATATAGTACCCATGGAACAAATCTCCATTGAGAAAACGCTAACCAATTTATTATGTTGATAAGACTATACGACCATTTAGCATTAACATAATATATAAGTGCAAAGTGAACCAGTGATAGTTTTGGGTATTATAAAAAATGAACCTTGTGTTTCATTCTTGGCAATCACAAACATTGAATGCAATGAAATATGCATTTTTCAATGACTTGAAATGTGTACTGTGACAATATGTTGTTCATAAGACATGAATCTGTTTAAAATAACATTTTTGTTTTACATGAAAAAAGAAAAAACAGATTTCTTAATACTTTTTGAACAATTCATACTATTTATTTATTAATGACAGGGTACAATTCCCCAAAGACAATGTATAAAAGACGGTATAAAAACTGTAGAGTCCTACTTATAATAATAGTTAGAAATAAGAATATAAATATAAGGTTTTTATGTATATAGTAAAAGAATGTTTAAAAATGTTTTAGATATAAGGCCATTTGTTTGGGTCTGAAACAACTAACATCAGAACTGTAAAAATAGTTACCACTTGTAAATAGTAGAGAGTAATTAAGATGTTAGTTAGTAAAAAACCTTTTTTGTAAACCATGTTTCTATGTTGGAAATGGGGATTTTGTTGCAAAATGTCTGACTTGAAGACAACCATTTATTTAAAAAAAAATATTCTTTCTTTTTGTTTAACTATTATTTGTATTGTAACCAATACTAATTGTTTTTGTGTAATTTGAAAACATGTTTAATTTATAATACTATATGTAAAAGTCAGAGAGGGTATCATACATCATATATTGTTTGTAAAATATTTTGTAAGAAAAATTGTTAAAAAATCATAGGCCAAAAAAATGGAAACCAAACTTCATCAAAACAGAGAAATTACTCATTTAAAAGCAAAGAAACAAAAGGGGTTTAGACAAAATAAACTTGAGATCATGCCATATAATTACACATACCAGTTAGAGAGATTTTAATAAATATATTCAGAATTATAAATAAAAATGAAAATGACTAAACTCAGAAATTTGGACATGGGAGTCATATATTCCTGAATAATGTTTCAGAATACAACTAATTCAATTAATTACCAGAAAATAAGGGAATATGAACCATTTAATACAATATAGGATTATTAACATTAAATATAACTGATAAAATGGCTGAATTTATATAATGACAGGAAGTAAATTTTGATGATTTGACATTTCAGAGTATACCAAACTGAAAGTAAAATTACTATTTTTTGGACAGAAAACACTATAAAACGGCATTATTTAATCTGAAAATAAGCTGAATGAACTGAAAGATTAATTTAAATAACATCTAGTGAATAAAATTGATAAATAACCCAAGTTTAGGTATTTATATAGTGAAATATTAAAGTGTGCACAGGATATGAAAATATATTTGAACAATGTTAAGAATAATATTATATAGGCTAAGAGTTTAATTGAAACTGAAGGAAACAGTTAGTTGATTATTGGTATTCGAACGGTTAACATAAACGAGAGTTTTGTGACGATCTAACCTATCTTACAACGGTGAAGTTAAGCGGCGAATAGTACGTTACTGTGAAATCGAGAATGACTTATAAAATCCTTCCAGAACATATACATTGTGGCAAAAACAATCAAGAAACACTAATTAACACTAAACAATACGTATCTACTCCGAAAAACACCACAAAACACCAGAAAACTGTATAATAACTTAACAAAATTAATGTCGGAATTGGGAAAAGTGTTTTGACTTATAATTACACAGATACACTAAATACAACCCAGAAACATTACACCAGTCACTACACAACACTTAACAAGAGATTTGCAGACACCAGAACAGGAATATTGCCAGAAAATACATTATTTGGAATGCAGCAGGAACGAGCGACATTTTGATCAACTTGACGGCAGCCATCTTTCTTTGACAATTCCAATGCCTCTCCTAGTTCAACACAGCTGTTTGGTGAAAACAATTATTTTATTTTCAAATTATTATTCAATGTTTGTGTTTAGTAATAATTATTAATTTGATTGTAACGTTATACTTTTTAAATATTAGCCCGATTTCTCTGACTTTGATAATAATTGGCTGTTTAAAGAACCCTGTATAATTTTTATATAATATACTTTGTAATTTTTTCGATATCCTGAGAGTCGATAATAATCGATAAGAGTCAAATTGCTATTAATTAATAAAACATTAATATTCTTCAACACTAAATAGTTCTTCATTTCATAAATATTACTAGTTATCATTAATATAATTATAATTAATAATCTATCAGGACTTTACCACCTATAAGTGAAGATAACCTAAAAAATAAAAAGGTAAACATGTATCGATTGGTTTGAAGACAGTCTTATGAGTGGTGATAGTTTATTTAAAGTATACCAAAACTCTAATAAAAATTTTCAGAAGAGCATTACACCTTTTAAAACTTCACAGCCCTATATTAATTAATTGATTGTAATTAATTAATTAATAAAATTAAAAAAAATTTTAATTATTTTTTTTTATAAACATAATTTTTTTTTTAAATTTTCTTCAAAACAATAATTTTTGTTTTGAAACTTTCGGTGAAGCTGAACATACATTTCTTCATCAACATTACGCTACTCGACCAGTCTTGCTACCATTGGGACTAGACCAGCTGGGAAACATAAGGAAGTGTTTCAGGCCAGTAAGACGACGAGAGCCACACCAATTAAACACCAATTAAACATATTACATTACAACTTATTTATTTTATTACAAATTGGCTAGCCCAAACAGTGGGGCTTGATTACATCGGAGTCTCATACTTCACAATCTCTTATATCATCAAACAACATTCAATATTTATTTTATTACAATATATATATATATATATATATTGTAATAAAATAAGTAAATAAGTTGTAATGTAATATGTTTAATTGGTGTTTAATTGGTGTGGCTCTCGTCGTCTTACTGGCCTGAAACACTTCCTTAAGTTTCCCAGCTGGTCTAGTCCCAATGGTAGCAAGACTGGTCGAGTAGCGTAATGTTGATGAAGAAATGTATGTTCAGCTTCACCGAAAGTTTCAAAACAAAAATTATTGTTTTGAAGAAAATTTAAAAAAAAAAGTTATGTTTAAAAAAAAATAATTAAAAAAATTTTAATTTTATTAATTAATAAATTACAATCAATTAATTAATATAGGGCTGTGAAGTTTTAAAAGGTGTAATGCTCTTCTGAAAATTTTTATTAGAGTTTTGGTATACTTTAAATAAACTATCACCACTCATAAGACTGTCTTCAAACCAATCGATACATGTTTACCTTTTTATTTTTTAGGTTATCTTCACTTATAGGTGGTAAAGTCCTGATAGATTATTAATTATAATTATATTAATGATAACTAGTAATATTTATGAAATGAAGAACTATTTAGTGTTGAAGAATATTAATGTTTTATTAATTAATAGCAATTTGACTCTTATCGATTATTATCGACTCTCAGGATATCGAAAAAATTACAAAGTATATTATATAAAAATTATACAGGGTTCTTTAAACAGCCAATTATTATCAAAGTCAGAGAAATCGGGCTAATATTTAAAAAGTATAACGTTACAATCAAATTAATAATTATTACTAAACACAAACATTGAATAATAATTTGAAAATAAAATAATTGTTTTCACCAAACAGCTGTGTTGAACTAGGAGAGGCATTGGAATTGTCAAAGAAAGATGGCTGCCGTCAAGTTGATCAAAATGTCGCTCGTTCCTGCTGCATTCCAAATAATGTATTTTCTGGCAATATTCCTGTTCTGGTGTCTGCAAATCTCTTGTTAAATGTTGTGTAGTGACTGGTGTAATGTTTCTGGGTTGTATTTAGTATATCTGTGTAATTATAAGTCAAAACACTTTTCCCAATTCCGACATTAATTTTGTTAAGTTATTATACAGTTTTCTGGTGTTTTGTGGTGTTTTTCGGAGTAGATACGTATTGTTTAGTGTTAATTAGTGTTTCTTGATTGTTTTTGCCACAATGTATATGTTCTGGAAGGATTTTATAAGTCATTCTCGATATCACAGTAACGTACTATTCGCCGCTTAACTTCACCGTTGTAAGATAGGTTAGATCGTCACAAAACTCTCGTTTATGTTAACCGTTCGAATACCAATAATCAACTAACTGTTTCCTTCAGTTTCAATTAAACTCTTAGCCTATATAATATTATTCTTAACATTGTTCAAATATATTTTCATATCCTGTGCACACTTTAATATTTCACTATATAAATACCTAAACTTGGGTTATGTATCAATTTTATTCACTAGATGTTATTTAAATTAATCTTTCAGTTCATTCAGCTTATTTTCAGATTAAATAATGCCGTTTTATAGTGTTTTCTGTCCAAAAAATAGTAATTTTACTTTCAGTTTGGTATACTCTGAAAAGTCAAAACATCAAAATTTACTTCCTGTCATTATATAAATTCAGCCATTTTATCAGTTATATTTAATATTAATAATCCTATATTGTATTAAAGGGTTCATATTCCCTTATTTTCTGGTAATTAATTGAATTAGTTGTATTCTGAAACATTATTCAGGAATATATGACTCCCATGTCCAAATTTCTGAGTTTAGTCATTTTCATTTATATTATAATTCTGAATATAATTTATTAAAATCTTTCTAAATGGTATGTGCAATTATATGGCTTGATCTCAAGTTTATTTTGTCTAAACCCCTTTTGTTTATTTGCATTTAAATGAGCAATTTCTCTGTTTTGATGAAGTTTGGTTTCCATTCTTTTGGCCTATGATTTTTTAACAATTTTTCTTACAAAATATTTTACAAACAATATATGATGTGTGATACCCTCTCTGACTTTTACATATAGTATTATAAATTAAACATGTTTTCAAATTACACAAAAACAATTAGTATTGGTTACAATACAAATAATAGTTAAACAAAATAAAGAATATTTTTTTAAATAAATGGTTGTCTTCAAGTCAGACATTTTGCAACAAAATACCCATTTCCAACATGGAAACATGGTTTACAAAAAAGGTTTTTTACTAACTAACATCTTAATTACTCTCTACTATTTACAAGTGGTAACTAGTTTTATAGTTCTGATGTTAGTTGTTTCAGACCCAAACAAATGGCCTTATATCTAAAACATTTTTAAACATTCTTGTACTATATACATAAAAACGTTATATTTATATTCTTATTTCTAACTATTATTATAAGTAGGATTCTACAGTTTTTATACCGTCTTTTATACATTGTCTTTGGGGAATTGTACCCTGTCATTAATAAATAAATAGTATGAATTGTTCAAAAAGTATTATGAAATCTGTTTTTCTTTTTTCATGTAAAACAAAATGTTATTTTAAACAGATTCATGTCTTATGAACAACATATTGTCACAGTACACATTTCAAGTCATTGAAAAATGCATATTTCATTGCATTCAATGTTTGTGATTGCCAAGAATGAAACACAAGGTTCATTTTTTATAATACCCAAAACTATCACTGGTTCACTTTGCACTTATATATTATGTTAATGCTAAATGGTCGTATAGTCTTATCAACATAATAAATTGGTTAGCGTTTTTTCAATGGAGATTTGTTCCATGGGTACTATATTATTGTTTCATCTTAGTTCACAGGCAACTTTTACTTTATACACTTCTCTCTCTTAAATTTATATACATGTGGTTTTTATTTCGTTATACTTTTATTTTTAAATATTTATTTTGGGGATATAGGGATTTGGGTGTCTTTTATAAGAGCATGACATCTTCTTCAGGATGCTGCCTTCTTCTTCTTTCATCAGTCTTCTTTTCTCCTGCCTTCTGGGACTGGTATCTTCTCCATCTTCTTCTTGATGCCATCAGGTTTCTTGGGATCTTCTCCATCTTCTTCTTTATTTCAGAAATACACAACCTGTATTGTTTGATCTTGGCTTATTTTAGGGTTTCTCTTCTATTTATTCTTCCTCGTTGTGGGTTTGGTCATATTCAGTACTGCTTTGTTATTTACTTTTTTACCTTCCTGGGTTATACCTTGAAAACCTTTGGTTATGAGACTGGTCTTGGATGACTCATCACTAGTAACTCCTTTTACTTGAACTTGGATTTTCTTTATAATAATATTTCTTTCCACAGTTGCTATGAATTAATCTATTTATATTAAACTTAATGCTTTCTTCCAAATTTAAACATTATAACTTCATTATTCTAATGATCAATTGCCATTCAATATTATGCTTATATCTGTCATGTTACAGATTGCTCCCCTCCAGAAGTAATTATTTCAGACATGTTTATGGATGAAATAATTTCTTATGATAATTTCATCATTTCTTATAATTCATTTTCTTCTCCATCTTTATATCGACTTTTTTATATTAGAGTTTTATTAATTTTATATATATGGTTACTTGTCTTACTACTGATCCTTTTCGGATAGTTAGTGTCTTCTGAGATATATTATAATTGTAATACATTTTCTTTCTATATCAACTTCGTGTTGTATCCTTGGGATATTAATTCCCTAACATTCCCTATCACGTGGGCTGGGGCAGATCAGAGGGGCACTGTACGCTACTTCTCTGCTGGCCATACACCACTTCTATAAATTGAGTACAGAGGCATATCCATCCCTGCTCAAAAACATAATGCTGCTGGAATTATCTTCAGTCAGTCATCGAATAAATAAATAAAAAGTAGTCTCATTTTCGACTAATAAAAATATCTTTGGATTCTCCACTTCGTAGTCTCTCAGATTATCTCACATTTTCTATCTTAATAAATCTTCATAATCATTATTATACTCATCATATATATTTTTTCAAAACTCTTAACTTGTCTGATATATTTAATTTAATTAAGGTTGAAAACCTTTCTTTTAACAATTCTGGTTACTGTTTACAGTGTAACTCTCTTTCTTCTTCATCTGAATTCTCTTATTATTTTCTTCTGGTTACTCATAGTATTAGTATGGTCTTTATATATAGTCTTTCTTATTCATTACTTGAATGGTCTTAATATATTATATTTAATTTTTTAACATTGTATCTTTACATTAGATATACAGGTTGTTATATTGATCATTTTATTTAAACATTTTGGTTCTTTCCTTTCTCTTAGAAAGTTATTAATCCGCCTTCGCATTCATTAACATTAATTCATTTATATCATATTTCATGTGGTATTTCTTCTCTTTGCATTTCATATAGGTCTTATTATTATCATTGGTTCAAAATCATCTTCTCCATATGTTTGGTATGAGTTGTTCTTCTTTGCTACAATTAACTGTTTTCATTATCGTTTCATAGGTAATTAGTCTCTTTGCTTCCAAATTTTATCTTCTCTTGCATATTACACTCTTCTTTGTTATTCTTCTCTACCCCTTCAAATGCTATTGTTAATATCTAGCATTTATTCTGGATTAAAATGAATTCTCTTTTCTGAATTAATCACTTTATTTTCTTCTCAATTCAATCATAGTTGACACATAATTATTTTTTGGAACTTGGTTAGTTTTAATGTAAAATTCAAACTATTCTTTTTATTTAATTGAAAAATATTTCTCATAAATCCTTGTAATATGTTGATCTTATCTTGTTTCAAAGTTCTGACGTTCTATCAACATTCAAATTCTGTTTAATTCATTTACTCCCAGAATTGTTTCATTCAGAATTGTTTATAGTACTGTGATCTTACTATTATTTCTGAATGTTTTGGTATTTCTCCAAATTCAAATTCTTCTTAATTATTTACCATAAAGTTTTCTCATAAACTTAGTTATAGTAAGTTGGTCTTACTTTATTTTTAAATTTTTTTTATATTAACTTCAAAATTCCTTTCTTCTTAATTCTTCCAAAATGTTTTTCTCATAATTCAGTGGTAGTAAGCTGTGCTTGCTTAATTTTAAATTTTTTAAATTAAGTTCAAAATTCTCTCTCTTTCTCTTTCTTCCATAAAGTTTTGTTCTAAATTATCAGGTTGTAGTAAGAAGTACTTACTCAATTTTAAATTTTTATAATTATATTTCAATTCAAAAGGCTTTCTTTTTCTTTCTTCCATAAAGTTTGTTCCAAAATTATTAGGTTGTAGTAAGATGTACTTACTCAATTTTAAATTTTTATAATTAAATTTCAATTCAAAAGTCTTTCTTTTTCTTTCTTCCATAAAGTTTGTTCCAAAATTATTAGGTTGTAGTAAGATGTACTTACTCAATTTTAAATTTTTATCAATAATAAGTACAAAATTCTCTCTCTTTCTCTTTCTTCCATAAAGTTTTGTTCTAAATTATCAGGTTGTAGTAAGAAGTACTTACTCAATTTAAAATTTTTATAATTATATTTCAATTCAAAAGTCTTTCTTTTTCTTTCTTCCATAAAGTTTGTTCCAAAATTATTAGGTTGTAGTAAGATGTACTTACTCAATTTTAAATTTTTATAATTATATTTCAATTCAAAAGTCTTTCTTTTTCTTTCTTCCATAAAGTTTTTTTCTTCGAATTATTAGGTTGTAAGTTGTTCTTACATATTTTAGAATTTTTTTTTTAAATAAAAATTCTAAATTCTTTTTTCTTATAATTCTCCAGAATGTTCTTTTCAAAATATTAGGTTGTAAGATGTACTTACATTATTTTAGAATTTTTTAAATAAAAATTCTAAATTCCTTCTTCTTATAATTCTCCAAAATGTTCTTCTCAAAATATTAGGTTGTAAGGTGTACTTACATTATTTTAGGATTTTTTCAAAAAAAATTCTAAATTCCTTTTTCTTATAATTCTCCAGAATGTTCTTTTCAAAATATTAGGTTGTAAGATGTACTTACATTATTTTAAAATTTTTTTAAATAAAAATTCTAAATTCCTTCTTCTTATAATTCTCCAAAATGTTCTTCTCAAAATATTAGGTTGTAAGATGTACTTACATTATTTTAGGATTTTTTCAATAAAATTCAAAATTCTAAATCTCATAACTCATTCTTCATAATATTTCTTCATAGAAGCTTGATTGTACACTCCTTTGATTTTTCCTGAAACGATTTCCTTCAACTCATATGTATTGTTATGCTTATCATTTACCACAACATATGGGCATATATTGTACTCTACACTGGCCCGTATTATTTATACTTTTGTAAGTTGATCTTCTCTTTTTCTTTCCTTATAAATGCCTTCTCTTCTAAATGTCGCTCTTTGATGGTTAGCTCCTCTTACTCCTTCAAATGTTAGGTTTTTCCACATTTACATTGTATCCTCTCCAACTCATTGGAGTTTATTATTGAAATATTAGCTCCTGTGTCTATCATTATTTTAGCGGGAACTCCTTCCACCTCCGCTGTTATATAAATTATCTCATTATTACTGTTGCTGAGACTCTTCTCGTTCTCTTCCAAAAGTTCAGTTCGTATGTCTTTCAGATAATGGTTACTTATGATAGTGATAATCTTATTATTGTTTGCTTGTTGCAAATCATCCTTTTCTAACCCAGGAAGTATAAGCAGTAACGGGTCATCGTTGTTGATTACTGCCTCCTCTCGTTTAAACTATTTTGGTCAGTGTTTATGTTATTATTGACCGAGGCATCGTTCGGGAAACTCTGGTTTGTTTCCTGACGTTCTGTACCCTGGTTGATGTTTAACGCCCTGTTCTGTTGTCTGCCAAGATCTTCCAGGCTGGTACTTCGTCTTTCCTGTTCGTATTTTGGGCCGTCTCGTTCCGCACTCCTCCATCTTCGGTCGGCGCCGTGGAAGCTGCTCCTCCTCGGTTGATAATATCTCCTGGGTCCGCGATCTTCTGCTCTTATAAAATTTACCCTAGGGCGCGACACTCGGTTATTACTATTGCTATTATTGTTATTATTAAAATTGTTATTATAGTAATTTCGGTTAGGTGGGTAAGGTCTGTCACCATTATTGTTGGGATATGGATTTCTCTGACTGTATGGGACATTATTATTTTGTTGATAAAAATTGTTTCTATTGTTTGGGTAGGGGTTGTTATTCCTAACGCCGTTAAAATTACTGTTAAACTGGTTTTTACGCGGCGTGTTGTTATGGCCGTCGTAATTACTGGGCTGGTTCCGGTTACTTGTATGGTTATTGCCGTTATTGGGGTAGGTAGTCGGCCTTACTTCTGGTCACTCATTTCTCTTTCTGCTCTGCCGATAATACTCTTCGTTCTCGTATCCCTCCAATAACTCGGTCATTCCCTGGATCGTCTTGATCTGGCTACCTCTCCGGGCCCTGATAATGTCCTCATCATAGTGATACGATATCTTGTTCACTAAACATTCTTCTGGGATTGCTGGCTCAAGGTGTTTTGCCATACACACCTTCGTCAAGAAATATGCCGTCATACTGCTACCTAATTGTGACCTATATCTTCCATTACAAATATTGTCCCGGATCAAGTTCTGGGTGGTCTCAGACCAGTATTTTGTCTTAAACATTTTCCGGAACTGTTGGTAGTCGGAAATTTCACTCCGGTTGGCCATCCACCAATTATCTGTTATGTCTCGGAAAGACTCGTCGAATATCTCCCTGCTATGGCTCCATTGGGTAATTTTATGCTTGGTCAAATATTCTTCTACCCTAGCCAGGAACTCCATCGGCTTGCGTTTGTATTGCCGGAAGTTGAGCCACTCTCGGCTTTCGTTGACAGGCAATCCGGTGAAATGAGTCGGTCTGTTCCTTATTGCTTCCATCTCCTCTCGGCTTTGTCGCACCTGTCCGGTGATACTGGCCACGGTCTCTTGTATATCTTTACATCGTTCTGTGACTTGGTCGCGTACTTTTCCGAATTCTTCTTGATTTTCCTTCCTCTGTTCTTCTACCTTCCTACGACTATGTTCTTCAATATTTGTGAACTTGGTGTTCACCACTTCTTTAAACTCATGGACCTCCTTTTCGGTCTGGTTGCACTTTCCATCAATCTCTCGAATCTGTCGATTGACCATTATATTTTCTTCTTCCATCTTCTTATTCATTGCTTTTTTGTTAACAGTGATTTCTTTATTCAGTTCTTCTCGCAACAATTCCATCCTTTCGTCCAGTTTGTCCAAATTCTCCTGATTTACCTCCCTTAACTCTTCTCTTAGAATTTGATTGTCCTCTCTCAATTCTTCCAGCTTCTCCCCCATCTTCTCTTCCAACTTCCTGTTATCTTCTTTCAACTCTTCCTTCAATTGTCGGTTGTTCTTCTCTATCTTCTTCCTGGTTTCATCGATTTTCTGATTAGTATTTTCAATTTTATTAATCAATTCTTCTTTGGTCGACTTGAATTCTTCTTTGAACAATTGGTTGTCTTCCTTCAATTCTTCTAAATTCTTCCCCATCTCTTCTTCCATCTTCTTGCTGTTTTCTTCCATCTTCTTGCTGCTTTCTTCCATCTTCTCTTTCATCTTCTTGCTGTTTTCTTCCATCTTCTCTTCCATCTTCTTATTGGCTTCATCAATCTTCTTACCCAGGGACTGGTTGTCTTCCTTCAGCCCTTCCATGTTCTTGTTCATCCCACTTAATTCTTCTTTCAAGGACTGGTTATCACTCCCCATTTTCTTACTCAAGTCTTCCTTCAATTCCTTACTTGTGGATCCCATTTTCTTGTTCATTCCTTCCATTTGTTCCATCATCATCCTGAACATTTGTTGTGTTGTCATGTTCTCTGTTTCCTTCTCCGGCACATTGATTTCCACTGTTTGTGTAGGTATTTCCGGTTGTTCAGTTTGTTTGGACAACACCGGTGGTGATACCTCTTCCGCCTCTACTGGCGTCGCCTCCTTGTTGTCCATGTCAACTTCTATTTTTTCTCGGCCTCCGCCGCCCGTTTCTTAGATGTTGCACGTCGTTGCATTTTCCCTTGAAATTCTCTGGCTTTGTAGCTGTTGCCTAGCTCCAACTAGTGATTGGGCAGAATGTATTGGCCTTCCAATCGCTAATTAAAGCCCCACGTTGGGCGCCAATTTGTAATAAAATAAGTAAATAAGTTGTAATGTAATATGTTTAATTGGTGTGGCTCTCGTCGTCTTACTGGCCTGAAACACTTCCTTAAGTTTCCCAGCTGGTCTAGTCCCAATGGTAGCAAGACTGGTCGAGTAGCGTAATGTTGATGAAGAAATGTATGTTCAGCTTCACCGAAAGTTTCAAAACAAAAATTATTGTTTGAAGAAAATTAAAAAAAAAAATTATGTTTATAAAAAAAATAATTAAAATTTTTTTTAATTTTATTAATTAATTAATTACAATCAATTAATTAATATAGGGCTGTGAAGTTTTAAAAGGTGTAATGCTCTTCTGAAAATTTTTATTAGAGTTTTGGTATACTTTAAATAAACTATCACCACTCATAAGACTGTCTTCAAACCAATCGATACATGTTTACCTTTTTATTTTTTAGGTTATCTTCACTTATAGGTGGTAAAGTCCTGATAGATTATTAATTATAATTATATTAATGATAACTAGTAATATTTATGAAATGAAGAACTATTTAGTGTTGAAGAATATTAATGTTTTATTAATTAATAGCAATTTGACTCTTATCGATTATTATCGACTCTCAGGATATCGAAAAAATTACAAAGTATATTATATAAAAATTATACAGGGTTCTTTAAACAGCCAATTATTATCAAAGTCAGAGAAATCGGGCTAATATTTAAAAAGTATAACGTTACAATCAAATTAATAATTATTACTAAACACAAACATTGAATAATAATTTGAAAATAAAATAATTGTTTTCACCAAACAGCTGTGTTGAACTAGGAGAGGCATTGGAATTGTCAAAGAAAAATGGCTGCCGTCAAGTTGATCAAAATGTCGCTCGTTCCTGCTGCATTCCAAATAATGTATTTTCTGGCAATATTCCTGTTCTGGTGTCTGTAAATCTCTTGTTAAATGTTGGGTAGTGACTGGTGTAATGTTTCTGGGATGTATTTAGTATATCTGTGTAATTATAAGTCAAAACACTTTTCCCAATTCCGACACTAAATTGGTTAAGGTATTATACAGTTTTCTGGTGTTTTGTGGTGTTTTTCGGAGTAGATATGTATTGTTTAGTGTTAATTAGTGTGTCTTGATTGTTTTTGCCACAATGTATATGTTCTGGAAGGATTTTATAAGTCACTCTCGATTTCACAGTAACGTACTATTCGCCGCTTAACTTCACCGTTGTAAGATAGGTTAGATCGTCACAAAACTCTCGTTTATGTTAACCGTTCGAATACCAATAATCAACTAACTCTTTCCTTCAGTTTCAATTAAACTCTTAGCCCATATAATATAATTCTTAACATTGTTCAAATATATTTTCATATCCTGTGCACACTTTAATATTTTACTATATAAATACCTAAACTTGGGCTATTTATCAATTTTATTCACTAGATGTTATTTAAATTAATCTTTCAGTTCATTCAGCTTATTTTCAGATTAAATAATGCCGTTTTATAGTGTTTTCTGTCCAAAAAATAGTAATTTTACTTTCAGTTTGGTATACTCTGAAAAGTCAAAACATCAAAATTTACTTCCTGTCATTATATAAATTCAGCCATTTTATCAGTTATATTTAATATTAATAATCCTATATTGTATTAAAATATAATATAAGGAATATAAGGTTCATATTCCCTTATTTTCTGGTAATTAATTGAATTAGTTGTATTCTGAAACATTATTCTGAAATATATGACTCCCATATCCAAATTTCTGAGTTTAGTCATTTTCATTTTTATTTATAATTCTGAATATAATTTATTAAAATCTTTCTAAACGGTATGTGCAATTATATGGTTTGATCTCAAGTTTATTTTGTCTAAACCCCTTTTGTTTATTTGCATTTAAATGAGCAATTTCTCTGTTTTGATGAAGTTTGGTTTCCATTCTTTTGGCCTATGATTTTTTAACAATTTTTCTTACAAAATATTTTGCAAACAATATATGATGTGTGATACCCTCTCTGACTTTTACATATAGTATTATAAATTAAACATGTTTTCAAATTACACAAAAACAATTAGTATTGGTTACAATACAAATAATAGTTAAACAAAATAAAGAATATTTTTTAAAATAAATGGTTGTCTTCAAGTCAGACATTTTGCAACAAAATCCCCATTTCCAACATGGAAACATGGTTTACAAAAAAGGTTTTTTACTAACTAACATCTTAATTACTCTCTACTATTTACAAGTGGTAACTATTTTTATAGTTCTGATGTTAGTTGTTTCAGACCCAAACAAATGGCCTTATATCTAAAACATTTTTAAACATTCTTGTACTATATACATAAAAACCTTATATTTATATTCTTATTTCTAACTATTATTATAAGTAGGATTCTACAGTTTTTATACCGTCTTTTATACATTGTCTTTGGGGAATTGTACCCTGTCATTAATAAATAAATAGTATGAATTGTTCAAAAAGTATTATGAAATCTGTTTTTCTTTTTTCATGTAAAACAAAATGTTATTTTAAACAGATTCATGTCTTATGAACAACATATTGTCACAGTACACATTTCAAGTCATTGAAAAATGCATATTTCATTGCATTCAATGTTTGTGATTGCCAAGAATGAAACACAAGGTTCATTTTTTATAATACGCAAAACTATCACTGGTTCACTTTGCACTTATATATTATGTTAATGCTAAATGGTCGTATAGTCTTATCAACATAATAAATTGGTTAGCGTTTTTTCAATGGAGATTTGTTCCATGGGTACTATATTATTGTTTCATCTTAGTTCACAGGCAACTTTTACTTTATACACTTCTCTCTCTTAAATTTATATACATGTGGTTTTTATTTCGTTATACTTTTATTTTTAAATATTTATTTTGGGGATATAGGGATTTGGGTGTCTTTTATAAGAGCATGACATCTTCTTCAGGATGCTGCCTTCTTCTTCTTTCATCAGTCTTCTTTTCTCCTGCCTTCTGGGACTGGTATCTTCTCCATCTTCTTCTTGATGCCATCAGGTTTCTTGGGATCTTCTCCATCTTCTTCTTTATTTCAGAAATACACCACCTGTATTGTTTGATCTTGGCTTATTTTAGGGTTTCTCTTCTATTTATTCTTCCTCGTTGTGGGTTTGGTCATATTCAGTACTGCTTGGTTATTTACTTTTTTACCTTCCTGGGTTATACCTTGAAAACCTTTGGTTATGAGACTGGTCTTGGATGACTCATCACTAGTAACTCCTTTTACTTGAACTTGGATTTTCTTTATAATAATGATTTCTTTCCACAGTTGCTATGAATTAATCTATTTATATTAAACTTAATGCTTTCTTCCAAATTTAAACATTATAACTTCATTATTCTAATGATCAATTGCCATTCAATATTATGCTTATATCTGTCATGTTACAATATATATATATATACATGTATTAATCCTGTGATGCATAATTTATTTTAAAAGGAAAAGAGAAATATTTTATTTGGCAAGTTTAAAACGGCATATTACATGTTCTTGTTAGGCATGATGTATCATTGTTTGAGGGTCAGTTTAATTCAAAATGTTTCTGTAGATTCAACATTTAGTAATTGTTTATTAGAACTTATTTAGAAAAGTCATGTGAATAAAGGTTAATACTTAGTGATGTCAGCTTATGTGAAGGCAATGCACTTAAAGGTGTTTGAATAATTTGTTTTTGATTAATTATATTCAAAATTAATTCTTTGTTAATATTGCCAATTGTTATTCAATATTGGAGAGATGCACGTTTATTAATGATAGTGGAAAATATAGCCGTGCATCTTGTAATAAAGGTGTGATTATTATAACAAGAGAACACTAATAAAAGCTGTTATCGTTTGCAAGTGTTTTATTGCAAGTCCTGTCACGATGGGCTCAACTCAATTTTTCTTCCGTCTAGACCGCAGGTCTAGTTTTAATAATTAAGTAACGGCCCCTGAGAAAAAAAAAGGAAAACCAAAAAAAAATTTAAAAAAAACTTAACAAAAATTTTATAAAAATTCAGGGGGACGTTTCAATGGTAGATCAGAGCGTGGTTTAGATCAATGGGCTGAAATGTGACAGGGCTTGCAAGTAATTTGGGCAGTTCAGATAGATTCTGGGGCAGTAAGGGAGAGTCCAATAATATATATATATTTCAATCACTTTCTGCTACAGTCCCTTTCTTGATGCATATAATACTTTAATATTTATAATTAATTTAGTTATAAGTATATCTTGAGGTAAATTTAGTTATGAATATTAAAGTAATATATATATATATATATTGTAATAAAACTTATTTATTGGTGCTAGTAATAATAATAAAATGATAAATACTATTTCTGTCGTGTTATTCTGTCCCACGTTGGATACGTCAAATTTGTAATATTTTACTTATTTATAACTTATTTATTACAAATTATAATTAAATTTATAAAGTGTTGCTTGTTCTGGTATAATATTATCCAGGATAATTTTTATGGTGTGTATGTGTAGTAGTGACGTTCCGCTCTGGGAATCGTCGATTTGGTAAAGTTCCTGGTCTTTGTTATTGGTAATTGGGATGTTATTACCATCAATTAAATAAAGTGTATTTTGCTGTGTAGCAAATTGAAATAAAATATAAATTTAAAATTTATATTTATAAAAAAAAATAATTTCGGAACAAATATTTTCGAGGTATTTATGTGCTTAATATTTAGGAATAAATTGAGGTTGTGGATCGTAATTATAATTATAATAGTAAGGTGTTTAATTTGGTAATAAATTTCTGTTCGGTAAATTTGTTAAAAAGATAATCCAATTAACTTCAAGTTAGGCGAAAACGGCTCTCTTCTTCTTACTCTTGAAATGTTGTAGTTTCGCATATACTGCCTTTAAAGATTATCTATTTTTCTTGGTTAATTAATGATTATGTCCTTTTATAAGAGAAATCAACTCCAATTTACCAAAAAACAGACAAATACGTTTATTAAATACAATAATAAGGTTGGTCGATTAATTAATCGAAGTTACAAGCCATATCGAGTTCTTGCTCAGGGTCGGTCGATATTAGAAGTTTTACAATTGTATTATTTAAACAGGTTCTTTGAGCGGTTATTTATATAAAAAGCCAGAGAAGGTCAGGGACATGAAAGTATAACACTTACAATTCAAAAAAGGTCTTAAATTTAAACAATATACTGGTAATTATTAATAATAAAAGTTTATATATAATTTTGTTCAAACCAGAAAGCAGCCTAGTCGTCTCTAATTGAGGTGACGGAACTGGATCAGAATGGCCGCCTGACGCATGCGCGTTGAAAGCTTCTAATGTAAACAACGTACTTGTTAAGATAATATGTCCCTTCTTCGGTTAAATGTTCTTCGCTACGGTATATGATCTTCTGGGGTATAGTTTATTGTCACTGGTGTTAGATGGAAACGTTCACTTGGTGTAAAAATGTTGTTAAATAAGTATATCAACTGGTGTTTATGTGTGTCAGTTAACCTCGAATTTTCACTTGGTGTTTGATGCGATTTCAGTGTTATTTCAATGTAATTGGTTATATGTGATTTCGTTTATAGGTGTTATGTAGTTCGTGGGTCAACTTCACCACTTCACTTTCATTAAAATAGTTAAAAATTTAGTTTACATAAAATGATTCAGAACTCCGTTGTAGCATAACGTCCATTAAAGGTTGGTTCAATCAAATATTCACAAGAAGTGCTCTCTTCGAGGTATAATAATGAACTGTCTGTATTTCCTTCATCTCATGAAAATCTTAGCCTATATAATATAGTTCAGACATTGTTTCACATCGCCTTAACTTCCGACACGTTTTAAAATAGTACACTATGCTCAAAAAATAATTCTGTTATTAGTTAACTGTTTGTAATATTAAATACATATTCGTGTTCACGATTCTATTCTACTTATTTTGATAGTAATTAAGTTGGTGTTACAAAGTTTTATCTGAAAATTATATTTCTTATTTTTGGGAGGTAGGCCTAAAATTATACTTCCCTGTCTTCTATGTAAATAATAGCCATTTTAACTAATATAATTATTATTCTATGAAATCTGAAATTTGTATAATTATCAATTCTCACTTATTTTATTGCAATTTAGTATACTAATGATGGTTTTTTAATATAATTCAGTTGTATATGACTCCCCTTCTGATAAAGTTAGTGAACCTATTTCAGTTTCAAATGGTATTTCATTATACAAATAAATAATTTTACTCATAGAATGACCATATCTTTAGAAAGCCTTATTTACATAGTATTTAATATGTTGGGTGTATCTTGCCTAAATATTGTCAGTTTGACTGGTTTATAAGATTAGGTTTATTAATTATTCTGCATTTTAACTTTATTATATTGCTTAGATTTGAATTGTGGCTATTTGCAGGATGTTTTACTAATGTAATTATTTTATTTCCTTCTCTGACTTCTGACTCTGATATATCTGATTAAAAATTAGTTCTTTGATCTGGCATAACAGTAATTATAGATTATACAATTAAAATATAACACCCATATATATAAAACTGGTGTTCTTAATAACATTGTTTTGGTATATCACCTAATAACATAATAAAAAGTACTTCTACAACATTGGAATGATATCTAATTTTAGATAATGCATTCCTAAATTAACATGAACAATAAAATAACAATTATAATACTAATATTTCTTATGACTAACCCTTACTTTTCTAAATGCTCATAAGAATAGTCCACCTTATGGCTATAAAAAAAAATTAAATATCTTTGGATATTTCACTTCGTATACGAACAGATCTATTAATATTTCTATCTTAGTGAATCTCTATCTCAGTTATTTTTCTCAATGGTTAGCCCTGCTGGCATTTTATTTCTCCTTGTGATTGGAAGCTGGTATAATATAATCATCACTTATTATTCAGTGTAAAGTTTTTAATTCTCTGTCATTTTTTGACTGTTATCACAATCTCCTTCTGGTCGTTGGTAGCATATATTTTGTATTATATTTTTGTTCCTTTCTTAATTCTTGTGAATTGTTCCACTAGTATTATGTTTTTTCGATTACTCTTTTAATTGTCCTTTTAATAATTGACATTGATTATATGATCATCTTTTTCTTATGGATTTATTTATATATAGTTTTTCCTTTCTTTTTCAAGATTTTATTCTGCTCTTGCTTTTTATCCAAATGCACTCCTTTATTATTAATTCCATATGTTTAATATCTCTGTTTATTTGACATAAAATTCTCATTAATTTCACTTTTGAATTTTGAGATTTAATTCAAAATTCATTTTCCTTCTGATTCATAAATTGTTTTCTAAATAATAGGTAAGTAAGTAGTCATTACTTCTTTTTTGAATTTTGACTTTTACTCAAAATTCATTTTCTTCTTGATTCATAAATGGTTTTCTAAATAATAGGTAGTAAGTAGTCATTACTTCATTTTTGAATTTTTACTTATTTTTCATCATAAATTATCTCCTAAATAATAGGTAGTAAGGTGTTCTTACTTGTTTTTTGAATTTTGAGATTTAATTCAAAATTCATTTTCTCTTGTCCATAAATTGTTTTCTAAATAATAGGTAGTAAGTAGTCCTTACTTCATTTTTGAATTTAGATTTTCTTACTTCTTCTATACCTTCCATTACTCATAATATTTTTTCATGGAAGCCTGGTTATATACTCCCTTTATCCTGTCTGAATCGATCTCCTTTATTTCATAGGTATTGTTATTTTTCACATTGGATATTATATATGGTCCGGTGTATAATAGTAATAACTTTTTCGTTATTCCTTCCAGTGTGCTGGGAAGTTCACGATTTCTTAGTAAAATTTTTTCTCCCTTCTCATATATTATTACTTTGCCACTGGCCTTTTGATATTTATTCTGCCGTTTTAACTGGTCTTCTGCCACCTTGTTGAAGAACTTAGCTTTATCAAATCTGTACACATGGTTACTGGGGAACTCGAGGATATCTGTGATCTCTCGTGGGGGTGGTTTCTCGTACATAGCAGAATATGGGGTTATCCCTATAGCTGGATGGTAAGCTAAGTTGAGGAATTCCTCCGTGGCTTCTAAATAGTCTTGCCACCTTTTTTGTTGATGGTGACAATAAGTCCTGAGGATCCTCCCCACTTCTCGCAACACCCGCTCTGCCGGATTACTGCTCGGATGGTAGACCGAGGTCTTGTATGTACGAATGCCCATTGACAATAACGTATCCCGCCAATTTCCACCCTTAAACTGGGTTCCATGATCAGTAATGATCGAAGATGGTTTCCCCAGGTGTGGGATATACTGTTCAGTTAGTATCCCCAGAATTTTCCGTGTAGTCGCTCGGTTAGTAGGGTATAGCTTAATATATTTGGTGAAGTGGTCCATTATGATTGTTAGGTATCGATATCGGTGTCGACCTCCACTACGGGGAAATGGTCCGCAGATATCGAGGAACACCTTCTCCAATTTCGCTTGGGAAGTGATTGGGATCATCACACCTTCCTTCTTCTCATTATTAGTTTTTACCAGCTGGCAGATCTTACAACTCTTTATATACATTCGGACCTTTCTATTGATGTTTTTTATATAGCAGCTCTCCTCCAGAGCCTTTATTACTTTGAGGGCACCCATGTGCCCGTAACGTATATGGTAATTCACGATCAATTCCTTTTCGATCTATGTCGGGACAACTACCTTCCAAATCTCTTCCTTCAAAGATGTTTTAATGAACAGTATTTGTTTATTCATCTGGTAATATATAGCAACGGTTTCATCTCCCTCTTCTAGCCGAAGTTTGAGGTTTCTCAATTTTGGGTCCGCTTGTTGGTGGGTACTCATGTTGGTTAATATTGTTGTTAAATCGGCCCTGGTGCTAAGAAGATGATATATTTTCAGCACGCTTTCTTTCTCCCCTTCGAAAGTTTGTTCCTCCACATTGACCCGGAATAACACATCCGCTACTATATTTTTCTTACCAGGGATGTACTCCCATTGTAGATGGTATTCTTGAAGGGCAAGTATCCACCTCGTTAGTCTGCCATGGTTCAGTTTGCAGCTTTTTAAGAATGAAATAGATTTATGGTCAGTTCGGACAGTCACCGGGTATCCCAAAATGTAAGTGCGGAACTTACCGCAAGCGAATACCACGCTCAGTAATTCTTTTTCCGTTACCGTGTAATTCCTTTCGCAGTGGTTCAAAGACCTGCTGGCGAAACTAATTACTTGAGGTTGACCCTTCTCGTCCTCCTGATACAGTGTCGTTCCCAGACTGATGTTGCTGGCATCGCAGTTCATGAAGAACGGTAACTTAAAGTTTGGGTGGCGAAGTATTATCGTATCCAGAAATTTGTCCTTAATTTGTTGGAAAATCCCCTCTTGTTCCTTACACCATACCCACTTGTTTTTAGATGATAATTGAGGTTGAAACCTCGCAGTTAACTCTGAATATTGTTCCTGGAACTTTCTATAATAATTGCAGAGTCCCAGGAATGACTGCAATTGCTTCCTGTTTTTGGGTGCCGGGAATTTCTGGATGGCTTCTACCTTTTCTGCCGACGGTGCGATTCCTTGATCGTCCAAGTTAAATCCTAAAAATTGCACTTCTCTGGCAATAAACTTGGATTTTTCCAACTTCAGCGTGACGTTACTGGCAGATAATTTTTTTAGCACATGTTCCACCCGGTAACAGTGTTCCTCCCACGTCTTAGATGTTATCAGTAAGTCGTCGACGTGCACCGTTGTAAACTGAAGTGCTTCTTGTCCCAATATCTGGTCCATGCAGGTCACAAAGATGGCAACTGAGTTTACCAATCCGAAGGGCAATCTTTTGAATTGGTAATTACGCCCCTCGAATATGAAAGCCAGATATTGGCGACTCCGTGGGTGCAACTCTACCTGCCAGTATCCGCACACCGTATCCCAAGTGCTGAAGTATTTGGTACCATGGAAGCGTTTCAGGATTTCCTCAGTCTCACCGGGCGATGGTCTATCATTAATGATTTTCTTGTTTATTTCCCGAGCATCCAAACAAAGCCGGACTTCGCCGTTTTTCTTGGGAATTGCGACAATAGGGCTGGTATACGGGGATTGACTAGGTTCTATTATATCGTTATTAATCATTCGATTAATTTCCGCTCTTACTGCCTCTTTTCGAGAATGTGCGATAGGGTAGGATTTCCTATTAAACTCTACTGTATCTCGGAATTGAAGGGTACATTGATAATTTCTTACCTTGCCTGGCTCATCGGAAAATACTGAGCGGTATCTTTCATAAATTTGTATTAGCTGGTTCGCTTGAGTATTAGGTAATTTTTCTCTATTAATTCCGCTTCGGAAATCCCTTATCTCCTGTATTTTCTGGGACCATAAATCCTCGTCTGTAAGTTCATATACTATAGTGTTAGGAATGGTGTTAGTATTGGTATAATTTATGCTACGTATTTGCTGGTGGATACTGCTGGGAAGTGTCATCTCACTACCGACTAAATCGGCCGTCCAGGTTAGATCTCCGGTAAAGAGTGATACCTTCTCCATTCGTAAATCAATAATAGCCGAGTTCCTTCTCAGTACATCACATCCCACTAATATGTTGAAAGGTAATCCTGCCGCAATTAAGAAGACCATGTTCATCGCTATACCCTTACTAACGACATTCAATGATACTTGTTTTCTGATTGTCTTGTTTTGGCGACCAGTGGCACCGATTAATACAATGTTATTTATAGGTAAGGTTGGCAATAACTTACCACAATTTCCTTGGATTCTTTTCAATTCTGTTGTATTAATTATGGATACATTCGCACCGGTATCAATCATTAGTTGTGCGAATGTTCCTTCGACTTCTGCATTAATGTATATTATTTCATTATTTATTATAGGGAGGCGAGCGTTGTCCTCCTCCAGTAATTCATTTCTAATATTTTTCAAGTAATTACATCGAATGATTGTAATTTTATTGGGATTATTTACTATCGGCAATTCATTTACATACCCAGGCGATAGAAGCAGCAAAAGGTCCTTAATGTTTATTACTGCCTCCTCCCGTTTAAATTCTCCTCATCTTGGTTATTACTCGGACCAACAGAGGCATCAGTGGGGAAACCTTGAGTAGGTTCCAGTCTTTCAGTTCTCGGTTCGTAGGTTTGTTCTCTATTTGTACGCCGCTCCGGGTCATCTAGGCTAGTACTTCGCCTCGGCAAATTATAACTAGAGTTGTCCCGTTCTCGGCTTCGGTTTAGATCTTCGTACTCGCGTACGCTGTTTCGCCGTTGCTGGTTATACCTGCGGTGGTTGTTTCCTTCCGCCCGTATAAAATTTACCCGGGGTCGGGAGAACCTGTTGTTGTTGTTATTCTGATTAGGGTAACCCCTATTGTTATTGTCAAACCGCTCGGTGTTATTTGTAGGATTGGCGTTTCTTTGTCTATTCATATAATTATTCGGGTAATAATTACCTCGATTTCCGGAGAACCCGTTATTATTTCTGTTATTATTTGGGTTTATATTCCCATGGTTATTATTGTTGTTGTTACCATTCGTGGGGTGTTGATTATGGTAATTCGGGTTATATCTATTTCCTTGGTACCCAATGTTGACCGGTTGATTATTATTGTTTGATGACGGATTATTTCGAACTTCCGGCCGCTCGTTTCTTCTTCTGCTCTGCCTGTAGTATTCTTCATTCTCATAGTTTTCCAATAGCTCCGTCATCGCCTGTATGGTCTTTATCTGACTACCTCTTCGAGCTCTTATGACTTCTTCGTCGTAATGATAAGAAAGCTTGTTCACCAGGCATTCCTCCGGTATAGCTGGTTCCAGGTGCTTGGCCAGGCACACCTTCCCAAGAAAGTACGCAGTCATGGTACTGCCAAACTGAGTTCTATATCGGCCATTGCAGATGTTGTCCCTTATTAAATTCTGGGTGGTCTCTGACCAATACTTAGACTTGAACAGACTTTTGAACTGCGGATAATCGGTTATTTCGCTCCTGTTCGCCATCCACCAATTATCCGTCATATCACGGAATGATTCGTCTAATAGTTCACGATTATTGGACCATCGATTACTTTTATGTTTGGCCATATATTCTTCGATACGGGCCAAGAACTCCATTGGCTTCCTTTTATACTGGCGAAAGTTAAGCCATTCTCTGTTCTCGTTTATTGGGATATTAGTAAAGCTGGTTGGTCGGCTCCGAATTGCTTCCATGTCCTCCTGGTTCTGTCTCACTTGACCAGTGATGTTAGTCATTGCTTCCTCCATTCCGTCGCATCTTTCTGTAATTCGAGTTCGTACCTTGCTAAGTTCTTCCTGGCTTTCCCTTCGGTTTTCTTCTGCTTTCTTGCGAGTAGATTCTTCAAGATTTGTGACCTTGGTGTTCACCACTTCCTTGAACTCTTGTACCTCCACTTCCGTCATTCGACATCTTCCATCAACTTCTCTTATCTGTTGATTTATAGTTATGGTTTCGTCTTCCAGTCTTTTGGTCATAGATTTCTTGTTTTCCATGAGTTCCTTGTTCATTTCTTTTCTTAATAGCTCCATTCGTTCGTCTAATTTGTCGAGATTCTCCTGGTTCACTTCCCGTAATTCTTCCCGTAACAGTTGGTTATCTTCTCTTAACTCTTCCCTTAACTGTTGATGATCACTTTCGATTTTCTTATTGGTTTCTTCCATCTTTTCTTCCAAATTCTTCTTATTTTCTTCCATTTTCTTTTCCACCTTTTTACTGGTTTCCTCAATTCTCTTATTGGTCCTTTCTATTTCACGGCCCAATTCTTCTTTTGTTTCTTGGTTGTCCTTCTTCAATTCTTCCCTTAAAGATTGGTTATCATTATTCAAATCTTCAAACCTTTTATTATTTTCTTCTGTGGTAGAATCCATTTTCTTGTTCAAGTTTTCTTCGGTGGAATCCATTTTCTTGCTTAATTCTTCCTTGGTTGAATCCATTTTCTTACTGGTCTCTCCTATGTCCTTTTTCAATTCTTTGCTGTTTTCTTCCATGTCCTTTTTCAAATCTTCTCTCATTTGCATGAACATCTCCATTAATTTGTCCATTTTACTTTCCTTTGTAGTCTTAGTTTTTTCTATTTCCTGGTCTTGGACGTGGACGTTCCCTGTTTGAGTGGGTACTTCGGGTTGTTTCTCGGGTGGTGCTGGTTGTTTATGTTCCACCCGTTCTAATATCCTTTCCACGTCCTCCACTGGGGTCGCCTCCTTATCCTCCATATCGAGTTCTTTCTCGGCCTCCGCCGCTCTCTTCTTTGATGTGGCACGACGCATTATTTTCCCTGATTCCCTGGCTGGGTAACCGCTGCCAAGCTGAATTAGGAATTGGGTAAGTAATTACCGCCTTTCAACCCCTAATTACAGCCCTTTAGTTGGACGCCAAATTTTGTAATAAAACTTATTTATTGGTGCTAGTAATAATAATAAAATGATAAATAATATTTCTGTCGTGTTATTCTGTCCCACGTTGGATACGTCAAATTTGTAATATTTTACTTATTTATAACTTATTTATTACAAATTATAATTAAATTTATAAAGTGTTGCTTGTTCTGGTATAATATTATCCAGGATAATTTTTATGGTGTGTATGTGTAGTAGTGACGTTCCGCTCTGGGAATCGTCGATTTGGTAAAGTTCCTGGTCTTTGTTATTGGTAATTGGGATGTTATTACCATCAATTAAATAAAGTGTATTTTGCTGTGTAGCAAATTGAAATAAAATATAAATTTAAAATTTATATTTATAAAAAAAAATAATTTCGGAACAAATATTTTCGAGGTATTTATGTGCTTAATATTTAGGAATAAATTGAGGTTGTGGATCGTAATTATAATTATAATAGTAAGGTGTTTAATTTGGTAATAAATTTCTGTTCGGTAAATTTGTTAAAAAGATAATCCAATTAACTTCAAGTTAGGCGAAAACGGCTCTCTTCTTCTTACTCTTGAAATGTTGTAGTTTCGCATATACTGCCTTTAAAGATTATCTATTTTTCTTGGTTAATTAATGATTATGTCCTTTTATAAGAGAAATCAACTCCAATTTACCAAAAAACAGACAAATACGTTTATTAAATACAATAAGAAGGTTGGTCGATTAATTAATCGAAGTTACAAGCCATATCGAGTTCTTGCTCAGGGTCGGTCGATATTAGAAGTTTTACAATTGTATTATTTAAACAGGTTCTTTGAGCGGTTATTTATATAAAAAGCCAGAGAAGGTCAGGGACATGAAAGTATAACACTTACAATTCAAAAAAGGTCTTAAATTTAAACAATATACTGGTAATTATTAATAATAAAAGTTTATATATAATTTTGTTCAAACCAGAAAGCAGCCTAGTCGTCTCTAATTGAGGTGACGGAACTGGATCAGAATGGCCGCCTGACGCATGCGCGTTGAAAGCTTCTAATGTAAACAACGTACTTGTTAAGATAATATGTCCCTTCTTCGGTTAAATGTTCTTCGCTACGGTATATGATCTTCTGGGGTATAGTTTATTGTCACTGGTGTTAGATGGAAACGTTCACTTGGTGTAAAAATGTTGTTAAATAAGTATATCAACTGGTGTTTATGTGTGTCAGTTAACCTCGAATTTTCACTTGGTGTTTGATGCGATTTCAGTGTTATTTCAATGTAATTGGTTATATGTGATTTCGTTTATAGGTGTTATGTAGTTCGTGGGTCAACTTCACCACTTCAATTTCATTAAAATAGTTAAAAATTTAGTTTACATAAAATGATTCAGAACTCCGTTGTAGCATAACGTCCATTAAAGGTTGGTTCAATCAAATATTCACAAGAAGTGCTCTCTTCGAGGTATAATAATGAACTGTCTGTATTTCCTTCATCTCATGAAAATCTTAGCCTATATAATATAGTTCAGACGTTGTTTCACATCGCCTTAACTTCCGACACGTTTTAAAATAGTACACTATGCTCAAAAAATAATTCTGTTATTAGTTAACTGTTTGTAATATTAAATACATATTCGTGTTCACGATTCTATTCTACTTATTTTGATAGTAATTAAGTTGGTGTTACAAAGTTTTATCTGAAAATTATATTTCTTATTTTTGGGAGGTAGGCCTAAAATTATACTTCCCTGTCTTCTATGTAAATAATAGCCATTTTAACTAATATAATTATTATTCTATGAAATCTGAAATTTGTATAATTATCAATTCTCACTTATTTTATTGCAATTTAGTATACTAATGATGGTTTTTTAATATAATTCAGTTGTATATGACTCCCCTTCTGATAAAGTTAGTGAACCTATTTCAGTTTCAAATGGTATTTCATTATACAAATAAATAATTTTACTCATAGAATGACCATATCTTTAGAAAGCCTTATTTACATAGTATTTAATATGTTGGGTGTATCTTGCCTAAATATTGTCAGTTTGACTGGTTTATAAGATTAGGTTTATTAATTATTCTGCATTTTAACTTTATTATATTGCCTAGATTTGAATTGTGGCTATTTGCAGGATGTTTTACTAATGTAATTATTTTATTTCCTTCTCTGACTTCTGACTCTGATATATTTGATTAAAAATTAGTTCTTTGATCTGGCATAACAGTAATTATAGATTATACAATTAAAATATAACACCCAGATATATAAAACTGGTGTTCTTAATAACATTGTTTTGGTATATCACCTAATAACATAATAAAAAGTACTTCTACAACATTGGAATGGTATCTAATTTTAGATAATGCATTCCTAAATTAACATGAACAATAAAATAACAATTATAATACTAATATTTCTTATGACTAACCCTTACTTATCTAAATGCTATATTTAATTGGAACCCAACATTTGGATCCATATATAATTGTTAATACCTTCTACAACTTCATCATAAACAGTTAGTTCTGTAATTCCCCATTTTATAAGATTTATGCCCCCTCTTAAAGTATAACCCTGGCTATCTAAGTTATATTCCATTCTATGGAATGTTCATACAGTTTTAGTAGCTTTTTATTAGTAAAATTACTACTTCATTATCAAAGTAGGCACTGTTCACAAAACTTAAAGTTTGTTACTTTGTACTGCTACTCATGCACCTTTCTTAAAGTTTATTAGTTATAATTTGATCACTTACACTTTTCCATGGTGAATTATTACTATATTTACTAGTCTTTTTCTAGTTTTTAATATGAAATATTCAACCATGGGGGAACTGTGAAGATTTGTTTATACACATTACACAATAACTTTTTGAATGCACTAATATTTACTACAGCTAACACTTTTAGTTTTTTGTCAGTTTTACAGTGATATGGTTTTTTAATGTGTTATACTTTCTCTTTGGGCATTCATTGATTTTGCGGTTTTTTGGGGGGTTCTTTCCCTATGGGGTTTTTGTTTTATATGGGTCGTCTTAATTATTCTTCTTTCTTCTTTGAGTTTGGTTATTCTTCCTTCTTCTGTAGTTTTGGATTATCCTTCCTTCTTCTTTCTTCTGTAGTTCTTATTTTTATTATTCTTCTTTCTTCTTTGAGTTTGGTTCTTCTTCATTCTTCCTTCTTCCTTCTTCAGTAGTAGTAGTTTTAATTAGTCTTCCTTCTTCTTTCTTCATTAGATTTAGTTTGTTCTTCTTTCTTCTTTGAGTTTTAATTGTTCTTCTTTCTTCTTTAGCTTTGATTGTTCTTCTTTCTTCTTTCTTCAGTAGCTTTGATTGTTCTTCTTTCTTCTGTCTTCAGTATCTTTGATTGTTCTTCTTTCTTCATTCTTCAGTAGTAGTAGTTTTAATTAGTTCTTCTTTCTTCATTAGATTTAGTTTGTTCTTCTTTCTTCTTTGAGTTTTAATTGTTCTTCTTTCTTCTTTAGCTTTGATTGTTCTTCTTTCTTCTTTCTTCAGTAGCTTTGATTGTTCTTCTTTCTTCTGTCTTCAGTAGCTTTGATTGTTCTTCTTTCTTCATTCTTCAGTATTGGTAGTTTTAATTAGTCTTCTTTCTTCTTTCTTCTGTAGTAATAGTTTTAATTAGTCTTCTTTCTTCCTTGATTTTAATTATTCTTCTTTCTTCTCTCTTCAGTAGTAGTAGTTTTAATTATTCTTCCTTCTTCTGTCTTCTGTATCTTTGTTTTTTCTGGTCTGGTTTCTTTGACGGGGTATATTAATTGCCTGCTTCTATCTTACCTGGGTAATTTTGTTATTATCATTTTTAGTCTTCTGGGTTTTTAAATTTGTATTATATTATATTATTTGCAGAAATCTTCTTTATTCAACCTTTCTTGTGAATATATTATTAAATAGTGCATTTTAATTGATTCTCATCTTGATATTCCATATATTAGAGCTTTATTAATGATCATTGAGTAATGCATTTGTGTGGATTATCTGTCATGCTACAATATATATATATATATATATATATATATATATATATCTGTTGAGGTTTAAGCAAGGAAATTAATTTAAAGGAAGGTTTTATTGGTGTTGTTCCTGTTAATTGTTTTATAAAATGTTAATGTTGTTGTGTGTATATGAATCTTTTGTATGTATACCGGACGCGACATGTATATAGGTGTGTAACTATGGGAAGGTCACACACGCATTTACACGATTGTTTGAGTAGCTTGGTTTCCTTGTGGGGTTTTGAGTACGTTTAGTGCATCAAACTTTTTTTTAACCTGGCCCAACGCTGTCAGACCTTGTTGAAGTTGGTCGGGACCTGTTAAGCCGTGTCGTATTGACCTGCATGGTTGTAGGATAACCGATATGATTTTACTGTCTGCGCTTAGACAGGGATTGTTCGCCTGTTTCCACATTACGGAATTATCCGGGTCAGAATATATATATATATATTAATTTGGCAGAATGCGGCCACGATCGGGCCATGCATACTACTTGTGTACGGTCATTTTTAAAAGTGCGGATTAGTTGTGAATTGTTCATCATGAATGTTGCTTCCGCATCATATGTGTATGTATATTTAATAGATGGTATTGTTCTAGCGTTTTGTATTGTGTGGTGTTATTTATGTATGTACATTCGGTACTAATGTTGTCGTTTGTTTTCTTGTGTTGGGGAGATTGCTCTGCCTTTCGTTTTCCCCTTCCCCTCGCGCTTCGTTAAGGAACCCTGAAGCCACTTGATAACCCTGAAGCCACTTGATGCGACTCAAGTTTTTCCTCTTCTTTTGTTGTGATGTCGTGTTGAATTGTTGTCTGTTTCGTGTTGGTTATGTAAATTTTTGGGGTGATAATTCAGCAGCCTGAATTGAATAATCTGTTTGCAATGTATCATATGGAGCGTCGGTCGATGAAAAGTTAGTTGGGAAGGCAGTAGGGAAAGGATGACTATGGATTTTGTTATCGCCCTGTTCGCGAGAGTGTGTACTCAAATGAAACTATGCACGGGAGAGATAGTTTAAAAATTGAATATACACAAGATATAAAATTAGATTCCATACATAGGGAGGCGAATGAGGTATGCCGATCCGAAGGATAACCTTTGGCCAGCTGATAGCCGCAGCTGTAACAGTATTTCAAGCCTTGCTGCCTGCTTATCTGATAGATTGTACATCGTTATATGTTATAATTGCGCGCCCGGCTTCTAAATTCAAAGACCAGTTTATTTGTTTTCTGTCTGATCAGCTGTTCGAGTGATATAAAATGTAGATCAGTTATTCAATGTGGATTAGTGTTTGGCTCGTACCATGCCGCATTCCGGGTTGATATCCCCAGGGTTGTTGTTTAGGCGTCGGTTGTTTGGCTGAGTGTTGGCTGTCCGCAGAGAAGTTACCCCCCCTCCTCCTTAGGTAGGGAGATAAATATTCGAAATTGGAGATTGAGAGATTGATGTTCGCGTGCCCTCGATGCGGTCTTCTCTGCCTTGCTAATCGGGTCCGTCCGCCCTAGTGTAGGGATGTGGGCCAGTCATGTGTCAAGGATTGATGATGCCTTGTTTTGCTGCACATGGCTGGTCGGTCCACGAGCTGGACGGTTGTAGAAGTGGTACTCATATATCAAGGTCAGTAGCACCTTGTTGGCCTTCGGGCATGAATATGTGAGTAGCAGTAGAGGTAGGGGGTGGTCACCAGAGAGGGTGACGTGTTGGGGCGGTCCCGTGGGGTTGGCATGGCGGAGAGGGCTCGGGTGGGGATGGTCGCAGTGTGGTTGAGATTTTCAGTCCTGGGAGGGGGGACACAGGAAGGTCCTGGTTGTCATGTGAGCTTTCGGGTCTCAATTGTTGATTGTAGGATATCTTAGGAGGTCAGAACTCAGGGAGCTCCCGAACTTGTCTTTCTTCTTTTCTCCTCCTGTCTCTTGTCGCTGTATGCTGACCCTGATCAAGTCAGCATGCAGTTCCCACACATTTGCACAGATACACCCACATGCACACAGGCATACACACTACACTTCTTACTTCTTCTTCCTTCGTTTTCACCCTGAGCCTCTGTCTTCCTAGGAGCGATATTTTCCTGAGATTACCCAAGGGAGCCCGATTCCTGAGAATTACCCTGGGCGGTCATGTGAACCGCGAATGAGTGGATCTTTTGTGGCAACCTGGTTGCCCTTTTGGGGTGAGGGTGTGCCGAAGTATCTAAGCTTAAATTATTCGGCGTACGTCGCGGCTACAGTGCCGTCTGTATAACGGGTTCAAGGGTTGCTCGTGCAGCCACGGTTTCACTGTATCGTTTAACCTTGACCGTGACGTGGCAATAATTCTGTGTGTACGTAATCAAGCATGCCGCGCCATTCAGCTGATTTGTGAATTTTCTGTTCGCGTGGGATCGCAGGTATCGACATTCGCTCTCATTTCTTCTTTTGCATTCAAACGGGACACTGGTCTGGCGGCGTTATGAATTAAGATTCATCTTTTGAACTGAGTTCGTGATCATTTAAAGAGCTTCAGGTGAGCCAAAGTGTTGCTTTAATATTAATTAACTAAGCGCTTGCGGGGGTATTATATTATGATATATGTACGTCTTTTTTGTGTGTGTGATTTTTGTGTGTGTTGCGTCTGGGATGGTTAAGAGCACGTTGCCGACTTGCCTTTGCTTGCATGAAAATTAAATAGAACTTGCCGTTAGAACTATATTCCAATGTAAAATAATAAAGATTTAAGTTTAAAAATAATTTAATTCTAAAAGTTGATAATTTAAAGAGAAATTGTGAGGAGTATATTTATGTTGACACCTAATTTTCGGAATGGAATTGTGACAGTAAGTGTGTCTGTGATCTGTGCTTACCGGGGCGAGAAAGAATTGTGTGAGGGTATTTTTTCCTGACGGCTACTTACAAATAAAATGTTTTCCAGGGTTCCCGCCTAGCCGAGAGGGAAAAGGGGACAACGAAGGTGGGGACAGAACATCGGTCGTCATCTGCAGACTATCGCAGCACCACCCCAATGCCGTCATACCTCGAGAAATCCCCACACTGCCAGCCCAAAATGACTGCCCTAAGGAAGAAATGAAGCACAGAATTTCGGAGACACCAGTGGTTACACCATAGTCAACATCAGCGCGCATTCTGGGTAACAATAAATCGTCTAAGCACAGGTGGGACTTTTCCTATATTTTTATCCACAAAACACAAAAATAAACAACAACCTATTGCAGTTAAAACATGAAATGAAAGACATCTTCACAACCGTAATTTTAGATGTTCAATGACCAACTGTCTATTATAGCATGTCTGGTGGACTTATAGTGACTAGTGTAATTAAAGAGTTAAAGAATCTACCTGTTGAAGAATGTCAATTACTATGCTATATTTTATAGCACGCCATTTGCCTTTGTCGTGATTAGTGACCTAGCATAATTTAAAACTGGTAGTTGGGCAGTTTAATTAACTGTTTCTTATGAAGACAAAATGTCATTAACAACTTGTACTTAACGCATTGATAATAACTATGGAGTAGTTCCTTCCTAAATCTTCTTGTGGTTACAGGTCCTTATTAGGGGGGCTGTTACAGAATTGAGCCAGTATAATTCTTGTAGTATGACACCTTAAATGTTTTCTTAAGCGGGCAACTGGTGTGTGTAAGGCATGGTGATAGTATTAAGATATATATATATATATATATACATGTATTAATCCTGTGATGCATAATTTATTTTAAAAGGAAAAGAGAAATATTTTATTTGGCAAGTATAAAACGGCATATTACATGTTCTTGTTAGGCATGATGTATCATTGTTTGAGGGTCAGTTTAATTCAAAAAGTTTCTGTAGATTCAACATTTAGTAATTGTTTATTAGAACTTATTTAGAAAAGTCATGTGAATAAAGGCTAATACTTAGTGATGTCAGCTTATGTGAAGGCAATGCACTTAAAGGTGTTTGAATAATTTGTTGTTGATTAATTATATTCAAAATTAATTCTTTGTTAATATTGCCAATTGTTATTCAATATTGAAGAGATGCACGTTTATTAATGATAGTGGAAAATATAGCCGTGCATATTGTAATAAAGGTGTGATTATTATAACAAGAGAACACTAATAAAAGCTGTTATCGTTTGCAAGTTTTGTATTGCAAGTCCTGTCACGATGGGCTCAACTCAATTTTTCTTCCGTCTAGACCGCAGGTCTAGTTTTAATAATTAAGTAACGACCCCTGAGAAAAAAAAAGGAAAACCAAAAAAAAATTTTAAAAAAAACTTAACAAAAATTTTATAAAAATTCATGGGGACGTTTCAATGGTAGATCAGAGCGTGGTTTAGATCAATGGGCTGAAATGTGACAGGGCTTGCAAGTAATTTGGGCAGTTCAGATAGATTCTGGGGCAGTAAGGGAGAGTCCAATAATATATATATATATATATATATATATATTTCAATCACTTTCTGCTACAGTCCGTTTCTTGATGTATATAATACTTTAATATTTATAACTAAATTTAGTTATAAGTATATCTTGAGGTAAATTTAGTTATGAATATTAAAGTAATATTAAATATTAAATATTAAATATCTCACTGATCATTGTCACAAACGTAAAGAAACAATTTGATATGTACAGCTAACGCTTGAAGTATACTGTGTCAAACATGTGTTTCTCGCTGGTTACTGTTAACATATTTATAATGAAAATATATACATTCATAGTACAAATATAAACAAGTAAAACATTTGCAGATCTGTATACGAACTCTGAAAACTGACGTACATATTGTACAATAATGCAAAACTGTCTTTCTGAAGTTAGCACCTAAGACATTTTCCAGTAAACGTAAACTTTATTCAGTTCAAGAACACGCAATTAGCAGCCGATTGTTCTTGTGTATGTGTGTGTGTGTGTGTGTGTGTGTGTGTGTGTGAAGTTAACATGGTTGAGACAAAATACAAACGTAAAGAAACAATTTGATACGTGAAGAGATAGAAATTAAGCGTTGCGGTTAGTATTAGCTCCAGTGCGCGCGCGTTAATTCTTTTATGCTGAGTATAACACCGGTCAATGACCCTTGGGTTAAGCTGGTGTTGTACGTTACTAAAATCATAACAAATATTTTCATTCTAAGCATGTATTACTGTTTAGTAATAATTACAAACCAACAAAGGATATATAGTTTGATGCTTTATGATTTTTTTTTAAGTTTGCGTACATAGGTTGTATATTGCAAGCACGAAATTATTATTTAAATCTGTTATCTGTTTCTGTATGGAGGTCATCTATAAATATCAGGTCAGTGCGACACAACGTTCAGTTCTGTCTGAATATATTGAAGAGGTGGGGCGTTTAATACACATTCTCGATACGGAAACGGAAATCAAGGATTGGAGATCTATTTACAAGAATGCATTGTGCCGGTGTTTGCATAACCCGGCGATCGAAGGTATAGAAATTTGGTTTCCTATAATAAACTCGTGTATTAATGTCGGTTTGAGTGGCGAAATTGGCAAGGCGCTGTCAGACAGCTCGCGCGATCTCGCGGCGAAGTTTGATGTTTGTTGGGTTGTGGCCGTATTAATCAGTTCAACGCTGGCTCTCACTGAAACAACAAGCTCTCTCTTGGACAGTCTAATTGGGTAATTTTCGACACGTATTGATGGCAGGCTAATTTTTCGAGACTTCCCGGTGAGTGACTTACTGTATAGTATAAAATAATGTAATAGTAAGGGAATAATTAAACTCAATTGTATTCAGCCAGATGCGAAAGGTAGAATGCACGTGTTGCGATCAGACGTGTGTGAGTATGGTAAGAAAATTAATTGATGTTCCAGTACATACTGCCAGTAATTCTTTTAATTATTGTACAATAATCACTGTTAATCATTTGTTCCATTATTGTATAAAATTATAACTAAAGTAAGTACGTTATAGACAGAGTTGAATCGTGTTGGTTATGCATGAACACGCACTGGACCGGAAGAGTGTATTTTTCTTTAATTATATCAGTTGAAAGTAAATTGTGACACCGCCCTTAGATGAAATACTGTAACTCTCTTAATTGTGTGTAACTGTAAGGGCCTTTAGTGTGGTAATTTTCTGGCAAATTACGATATTTGTTTCGCCACGTGGTGCGGCGGGTCCAACCTGTATGATTATGTCGGCACTTGTTAAATCTGGTGCGAGTGTCTCTTTATTATGCACAGTTTATTATTTTTTTTATGAGTCCTTAATTACCTTGAAGACGTAATTACTCCTCAGGCAATTTTCAAAAAACAATACTTTTATGCATTCATCTTGAGTTAGTCGGGAGCGCCCGTCCTGATGTTTAATATCTTTGACTAGGGTGCAAATTTTAGTGAACAGTTTGTAATCCTTTTTGAATCCTTAGGGTTCTCGCACCTAGACGGAGACGTGGCCTCAGCTGGTGTACGGCCGCCTTCACCAGTCATGAACCACCCGACACTCGTCTGTTCCGAGGAGGGAGCTTGCTAACCAACTGTAAAGATGTTACTCTACTGCTGCACTTAAGGTGATATAAACTCTATTATTATTTTTCGTTGGCCTGGCCCGCAGTACATCCGTGTTACAAATTGTTTTTGAACCATGTGCTTACGCTGCTAGACAGTCCGGTCAAGGGTGTGTCAACAGGACATTCACTATGAACATTATTATAACTATTATAAAATTATTCTATAACTATAACGTACTATTATTGTAATTGTGTGCTGCACTGGGGGAGCGTGCCAGAGCTTATTTTTGCTTCTTCCATAGACTTTTATGCAAAGGCCGTTAGAGTTATTATTTCTTTCAATCTAAGTTTAAGTCATGTGTTTCTTGTTTCTGAACCGGCTGGTTCAGGGCGGGGTTCTCATTTATCTATTTTCTGCATCTAAGGGTTGGGGGTTTCGTTTTTGAGGAGGTTTCCGGGTGTTAAAAATTACATAGTTTTTTTTTGGGACGCAAGTTTGGCACACGTTGGTACCGTTTCATGCAGGTCTGATACCTGTCTTACCTGGTCTGGCACGCTTCCACAGCTGCTAGAATACAACATGCTGTTACCTTGAATTTAATTATACACAGATGTCTGATATTAAAATTTCATTTCTGTGGGCATATACTAATAATTTTTGAGATTGTAAAATCATACTGGTGGTACTGATTATTGTAACTTAGTTTCTGACTTGCTTGCTGGACCTGTCTGTTTAATTAAATCATTATGATTAAAGAACGAATTCCTGATATATGGATACATCTATAATTGTAGCACAAGATTTAACATTTTGTAAAATTATGCCAGTTGTTAAACTTAAGTGATAAGGGTTTTTACCACTCCGTACAGTTCAGAGAAATTTAAAGATTTTAATATACTTATAATATACAATTTCTTAGATGTTATAAAATCATATGGGCTGCCATGCCACTCTCATCTCGCAGTTTTTAGTCATCATTATCATTTCCGTTAAAACAATTTTTTTTTGTTTCATTTTTGATGGAGTAAAGGGGTTGTGGTTTATTAATGAATTAATTCCAACTGTGGCTGGAAGCTTAAATTTATGATTGCAGTTTTTGGGGGCTTTATAGAATATACAGGCTGTCTGCCAGGTTGAACATGAGTTTTATTGTGATGTATATTATATGTATATGTGTCCCTATGTTCTAATATGTGATGTTAGTTTTAAGTGTTATCCAGGGGGGAGATTTATATAATTTATAGGATGTTGCCCGATATATGTTGTTTATTTATATAATTTAAGGAACCAGATTGATATACATATATATATATATTATAACAAAAAGAAGTATTGGGTGTTGTAATTGTAAAAGTGTTGTAATGTGTCGGGCGTTACCTCCGCGCACTTTTGTTACTTACTCTGTTGACTGGATCCTCTGCAGTGATGTAGTCCTGTAACACAACTTAAAACTATGCTTTTTGTGGGCGCCACTTGGAAACGTTTGTTCCAAGAAAAAAAATTAAATGTGATTGATAAAATTTTTAAATCTACGAAAAAATTTAAACAAGTCAGTTTAGCTTTGAAAAATCAGTTAAGTTTAATGGTTCTTTAAAAACAACAAACAAATCGTCTGAAGGACTATCATTCATAAAAAAAAAATTATAAAATTGCAGAGAAAAAATTTTACAAGTTATTATTATTGACAATTTTATATATGTCCAATCAAGTATCGGCTAGTATTTCAGATTTTGACTCAGTTGACAAGCATGAGTTTAATATGTGAAAAAACTTTACTCTCAGGACGTGACTCCTTTGAACTACCAAGACATATCAATTAGATGCCTTACAAGAAAAAACTAAGTGATTTGAAGGTGTATGTGTGGCGTGTAAAGTACAACTGTGTGATAAATGTAACCAGGTAACAAATGACTTTAATTTTGGTAACTCACGTTCCAATGGTCGTTTATTCTCTCACTGGACACTTCCTTCGGGTAGTTTCTCAATCTCGCCTCTTCGGGTGTACACTGAATCTATTTAAAGTTAAATTTTGCGATCGTTACTTTTTCCGCACTTTTTGTCAAAACGTTTGGCAGTAAAATCTCGTTCAAACGCCGCCGCTACGAATCATCTGTTTAGCGTTGATTCAGAAATCTGCCACCGCAGCGCTGATTCCCATGCAGTGTTGAGGAAGGCTAGTGTATAGTTTGTTTACGTTCGGGGGAATTATTTGTCACGTTAGTCAGTCAATGCGAACACAGCAGAATTCGTTCTCTATTTAAATGTTGGTCCCTCCTGGGCCGTCGACGTTCTGGCTGCGTGCTTTCTATTAAAATTTGCCGTATCGCTGCTCTATTTCAGCGATACTTTTTGGCGTATACTCTCGTTGAGGTTAAGTCAGTCGGGTATGTCTATGTACGGGAAAAAGCCTTCCTGCCGTGTCTTGTCGATTTCTCGCCTCTCGGTTTCGCCTTAGCTGCGTTGATCAGTGTTGTGTGAGATGCATCAGTTCTGGAGTTCAATCTTCAAGTGTTTTCTGGGTCGAATTTGGTCTCGCTTTTATACTAAATCGGGATGACTGTTTTCGTCGACTTCCGGTATATTTGTGTAAAAATTCTTTCTAGATTGTTCGAGAATAAACGAAATGGAATGTCATAGAACAATTTTCACTTCCGTAGAAGCTTTTAGAACGAATTTCTTATTCTTCATACAATGGATATTTCAAAATTTACACTGGTATTTATCAAACAGTTTCACATTAGTACTTACAATTTGTATGCCATTAATGTATTTAGATTCCTTGTTTTTTACTGAATCTAGCGATACTAAATATGATTGGTATCTAATTAACTTAAGTCTAATAAACATTACAATTTACAACCTTCACCTTGAGTTGTAGTCATTAAAAACTCAATATTTATAACAAAAATTGTTGTGGAGTTATAAAGTTCCCTTCACAAGCTGGACATCTACTACTACTACTCTCCTACAACAAAATAAACAAATTTTAACATCAATAAAACACAAATAAATACAATTTTATATGGCCTCTGCTCATGGCCTAGGTTCTTGTCAGTTTTCTAATACAATGATTAGTCTTTTTCCTTAATATATGTATTATTTCACCACTATACACACAGAGTTTATTATTTTGTCTATCTTTTGTGATACCTGGTTACTTTGTACATATATTATATTTATCACAAGATGACATAGCATCATTGATTGGTCTTGAGATGTCATTTTCTATGGTGTGACAAATCTCACTCTAATTAGTTAAATTCTTTTAGAATTGACTTTACTTTCAACTGAGTTTGTTTCTTATTAAGGTATTCTGATGTATTGTACCTTTTTACCTTATTTTTGTTAGTATTATGTAAGTATTTTAGCCAGATATGATTATTTTTGTACTGGATAATGGGCTTCAGCCATACATGGTATAAGTAAATATTTTGCTGACTTGACTATTACAATGTTAAAGTTGGTCAGGTATATTAGTATAGTTGCTTTATATCATATTACAGCTTTCTAATACAGTTTGGTTGCATTTTGGCAACATTAAATTCATAAATTATACAATATTAGATGCCTATTACATGTTTTTAGTTAACACTGTTTTTGGCTATTTTGACTGCTTTTTATTCATTTGACAGCTTCCTATATTTAAGATAAATTGTTCACTATTGTCTGCTTGACAATTACATATAGTTTTTATTTAGATCTGCTAATAATTAATTTTTCATGAAATCTTGGTGTATGGTCTCAAATCCAACACATTAATATTTTTTTGTCATTGCAAATATACAATTTTTATTTTACCTTAAACTCTTTATAATAATGTATTTAAGTCATTTAATACATTTATTTTATTTACATCACATAATATAATAATGGATCATGTCCATTTATTCACAAAAAATAGTTTTTAATACTATATTCATAGTTATAAAACTTAATAATTATTGACTTTATTCTGGTGGATTCTGACATTATTTCTCTCTCTTATAGTGTCTTATGGTTTTTTCACTCTTATTCACTTTAATAATATATATGGGGTTTTGTCTTAGTCATAGTTTGGTCGTTTTTTCAAGTTGATAGAAATAATTATACAAAATTACACAATTTTTTGGGACTACTTGGGTTCGATACTGTTCACTTCACTTTCCTCTTATGCTAACTTACTATATAAATGATTTCTTTTTATGGAACGTTCTGTGACGTTACATATGCCTCACCGTTAAAGTTGATAATTTTGGAAAAACATATCTTTGGTTTTGATGAAATTATCATCTCTATAATAACCCTTTATTATTAGCTTCTTTATATTTCATTCTTTTATCTTATAATTAAATTCCTGTACTACTCCTTTAATATATTAATCCAACTCAATATTCCTAGTTCGTTCTTTGTCGTATCACCTATTCCTTTCCTTTTTACCTTGATGTTTTATAATTAATCTTTGATATAATTCCCTAACTTACATAGAGGGTTGGGAGTCAGAGTGGCTCGCTATGGCATACATTCTCTGTCCCTTCCTGTCTATAACTACTGAAATCAGAGGCAACACATCCCTGTTCAGAAAATAATAATTGCACCTTTGCAACAAATAATAATAATAATAAAAAAAAATACAATATTCAAAGATCATAGGCTCCTACACATAAATTCCCTTTCTTAAACTCTTCTGATTAATTCACAATTATATTAATATATCGTTCTCCGCAGGTTAAAATTATCGTTTAAAATCATTCAATGTTAATAGCTATATTCATATTCATCATTACCTCCTTATGTAACACGCTGTTTTCCCTTTTTTTTTTTTTTATTTTTTATTTATCATTTCCATTTAAATATCAAATATCTGACAGTATTTCTCCTTCGTTTCTCCTTTACTAAGTGCCCATCTTGTAGTATTTATGAATAATAATCTCTCTCCTTCTCTAAGTACGGGTAAGCTGGTAAATATACGTTGACATGGCTATTGGAAATAAATCTATATTTTATATATATCTTTATGCCTTTGGTGTAAGGTGTCCTTCTCGTAATATTTATTAATAACAATCTCTCTCCTTCTCTAAGTACGGGTAAGCTGGTAAATATACGTTGACATGGCTATTGGAAATAACTCTTGCCTATGGTGGAATGTGTCCATCTCGTAATATTAATTTATAATAATCTCTCTCCTTCTCTAAGTACGGGTAAGCTGGTAAATGTACGTTGACATGGCTATTGGAAATAAATCTTGCCTATGATGGAATGTGTCCATCTCGTAATATTTATTAATAATAATCTCTCTCCTTCTCTAAGTACGGGTAAGCTGGTAAATATACGTTGACATGGCTATTGGAAATAAATCTATATTTTATATATATCTTTATGCCTTTGGTGTAAGGTGTCCATCTCGTAGTATTTATTAATAATAATCTCTCTCCTTCTCTAAGTACGGGTAAGCTGGTAAATATACGTTGACATGGCTATTGGAAATAAATCTTGCCTATGGTGGAATGTGTCCATCTCGTAATATTTATTTATAATAATCTCTTTCCTTCTCTAAGTACGGGTAAGCTGGTAAATATACGTTGACATGGCTATTGGAAATAAATCTTGCCTATGGTGGAATGTGTCCATCTCGTAATATTTATTAATAACAATCTCTCTCCTTCTCTAAGTATGGCTAAGTTAAAAAATTCACGTTGACATGTTTAGTCAAGGTACCTTCTCTATGATGCTGTATTTGACTTGGGTCTTTGGTCATGGTACTTGGTCACTGATTGAGTATTTGACTTGCGATTTTTTAATCATGGTACTTTTTTAATGAAGTCTGGTTATACGTTCCTTTTACCTTGTTCCTAATTGTGTCAGTTACCTCGTAGGTATTGTTTTCATGTTTGATAATGTTTGGGTTATATTTGTCAGTTTGGGTTAATGACGTTGATTATTTCAACCCCTTTTGGTTGTGTTCCTTATATAATGTCATTATTTATCATTCCCATTCCATTTAATTCCTTCTCTTTTCAATATTCGACCTTCGATGTTTATCACCTCTACTCCTTCAAATGCCTGGTCTATGACATTTATTCTGGATGATTGGCTTCATGGCATTACCATCTCATCACATGTTTGGGCCACAATTTTTCTGCATAGCGGAATTCCTCCTCTCTCTCACTTTCATTTTGGGGATCATTATCTGGTTCTCGGCCAGTTTCTGCCAATACATGGTTTACATAAAATACTCGGGGTTTTTCGTCATTATTTGCCTGATTATGCTGTAACGAAAAACCCGGATTTTCGTGAACTGTTCGGGGTCTTTCGTCATTACTTACCTGGGGCCTATTCTCTTGATTCCTTTTCTTTCTTATTTCTCTTATTGCCTGAGCGTATTTTTCTATAAGCTGGCCCATTTGTTCCTCATAATTTTCCTTCTTTTTGGAATGTATCTTTTTTCTAGGCACGCTTACCTTAAAAGTATTTTGGCCTATGATTTTCTTTGTAATACACTCTTTCTTTTTGTCCCTTTTCATTAAATTCTGTTTAAATTCTTTCATATAACTCCTTTCTCTGTGGTCAGTGACCGGGGGGTTAAGTACATTAATTAAACCGCTTTGAGTCATTTCTCCTATTTCCTTTGTATACTCCCTGTTTGTTTTTCTCGGTCTGTCCAATCTATTAGCTATGTTTTGTTTCGTTTCTACTGTTCCTTTCTCTATGGTTTCAGGACCGTTATTATCTTCTGGAAGATGATGAGATAGAATCTGTAATCCTTCTACTTGTTCCTCCATTACTTCGACCTCCCTGTCTTTGTCGGTTTTACTCTCCTCGATCTTTTCGTTTACTATTTCGTAATTTGCATTTGTTTCCTTTCTCAGGGACTCCCCCCAAGATTCTATCGCCCTTATCATTTCCTCCTTATATTTCTGTCTTTCCTCCCTTTCTTCCTGTCTGATTCTTCTCATATTTTCTTCCATTCTTTGGATCATCGCCATTATCATCTCCATGTCACTTTTTGTCATTTCTATCATTTTTGCTGGTTCGTTTTTTTGTGTTTGTTCTACCATTTGTCCTTTTGTTTGCGACATCATGATCTGTTGGTAGTTGCCGGGCTTGTTCCGTCTTTTTCAAGCCTCACTAGTTGGGCTGCCAATTTATAACGAAACAAATATATGGAGAGGAGTGAGTACGTCCTTCTTCAAGCCCCGCGATGGAAGCCAATTTATAGCGAAATTTAATGATTGGGTGTTGTAATTGTAAAAGTGTTGTAATGTGTCGGGCGTTACCTTCGCGCACTTTTGTTACTTACTCTGTTGACTGGATCCTCTGCAGTGATGTAGTCCTGTAACACAACTTAAAACTATGCTTTTTGTGGGCGCCACTTGGAAACGTTTGTTCCAAGAAAAAAAATTAAATGTGATTGATAAAATTTTTAAATCTACGAAAAAATTTAAACAAGTCAGTTTAGCTTTGAAAAATCAGTTAAGTTTAATGGTTCTTTAAAAACAACAAACAAATCGTCTGAAGGACTATCATTCATAAAAAAAAAATTATAAAATTGCAGAGAAAAAATTTTACAAGTTATTATTATTGACAATTTTATATATGTCCAATCAAGTATCGGCTAGTATTTCAGATTTTGACTCAGTTGACAAGCATGAGTTTAATATGTGAAAAAACTTTACTCTCAGGACGTGACTCCTTTGAACTACCAAGACATATCAATTAGATGCCTTACAAGAAAAAACTAAGTGATTTGAAGGTGTATGTGTGGCGTGTAAAGTACAACTGTGTGATAAATGTAACCAGGTAACAAATGACTTTAATTTTGGTAACTCACGTTCCAATGGTCGTTTATTCTCTCACTGGACACTTCCTTCGGGTAGTTTCTCAATCTCGCCTCTTCGGGTGTACACTGAATCTATTTAAAGTTAAATTTTGCGATCGTTACTTTTTCCGCACTTTTTGTCAAAACGTTTGGCAGTAAAATCTCGTTCAAACGCCGCCGCTACGAATCATCTGTTCAGCGTTGATTCAGAAATCTGCCACCGCAGCGCTGATTCCCATGCAGTGTTGAGGAAGGCTAGTGTATAGTTTGTTTACGTTCGGGGGAATTATTTGTCACGTTAGTCAGTCAATGCGAACACAGCAGAATTCGTTCTCTATTTAAATGTTGGTCCCTCCTGGGCCGTCGACGTTCTGGCTGCGTGCTTTCTATTAAAATTTGCCGTATCGCTGCTCTATTTCAGCGATACTTTTTGGCGTATACTCTCGTTGAGGTTAAGTCAGTCGGGTATGTCTATGTACGGGAAAAAGCCTTCCTGCCGTGTCTTGTCGATTTCTCGCCTCTCGGTTTCGCCTTAGCTGCGTTGATCAGTGTTGTGTGAGATGCATCAGTTCTGGAGTTCAATCTTCAAGTGTTTTCTGGGTCGAATTTGGTCTCGCTTTTATACTAAATCGGGATGACTGTTTTCGTCGACTTCCGGTATATTTGTGTAAAAATTCTTTCTAGATTGTTCGAGAATAAACGAAATGGAATGTCATAGAACAATTTTCACTTCCGTAGAAGCTTTTAGAACGAATTTCTTATTCTTCATACAATGGATATTTCAAAATTTACACTGGTATTTATCAAACAGTTTCACATTAGTACTTACAATTTGTATGCCATTAATGTATTTAGATTCCTTGTTTTTTACTGAATCTAGCGATACTAAATATGATTGGTATCTAATTAACTTAAGTCTAATAAACATTACAATTTACAACCTTCACCTTGAGTTGTAGTCATTAAAAACTCAATATTTATAACAAAAATTGTTGTGGAGTTATAAAGTTCCCTTCACAAGCTGGACATCTACTACTACTACTCTCCTACAACAAAATAAACAAATTTTAACATCAATAAAACACAAATAAATACAATTTTATATGGCCTCTGCTCATGGCCTAGGTTCTTGTCAGTTTTCTAATACAATGATTAGTCTTTTTCCTTAATATATGTATTATTTCACCACTATGCACACAGAGTTTATTATTTTGTCTATCTTTTGTGATACCTGGTTACTTTGTACATATATTATATTTATCACAAGATGACATAGCATCATTGATTGGTCTTGAGATGTCATTTTCTATGGTGTGACAAATCTCACTCTAATTAGTTAAATTCTTTTAGAATTGACTTTACTTTCAACTGAGTTTGTTTCTTATTAAGGTATTCTGATGTATTGTACCTTTCTACCTTATTTTTGTTAGTATTATGTAAGTATTTTAGCCAGATATGATTATTTTTGTACTGGATAATGGGCTTCAGCCATACATGGTATAAGTAAATATTTTGCTGACTTGACTATTACAATGTTAAAGTTGGTCAGGTATATTAGTATAGTTGCTTTATATCATATTACAGCTTTCTAATACAGTTTGGTTGCATTTTGGCAACATTAAATTCATAAATTATACAATATTAGATGCCTATTACATGTTTTTAGTTAACACTGTTTTTGGCTATTTTGACTGCTTTTTATTCATTTGACAGCTTTCTTTATTTATGATAAATTGTTCACTATTGGCCGCTTGACAATTACATATAGTTTTTATTTAGATCTGATAATAATTAATTTTTCATGAAATCTTGGTGTATGGTCTCAAATCCAACACATTAATATTTTTTTGTCATTGCAAATATACAATTTTTATTTTAACTTAAACTCTTTCTAATAATGTACTTAAGTCATTTAATACATTTATTTTATTTACATCACATAATATAATAATGGATCATGTCCATTTATTCACAAAAAATAGTTTTTAATACTATATTCATAGTTATAAAACTTAATAATTATTGACTTTATTCTGGTGGATTCTGACATTATTTCTCTCTCTTATAGTGTCTTATGGTTTTTTCACTCTTATTCACTTTAATAATATATATGGGGTTTTGTCTTAGTCATAGTTTGGTCGTTTTTTCAAGTTGATAGAAATAATTATACAAAATTACACAATTTTTTGGGACTACTTGGGTTCGATACTGTTCACTTCACTTTCCTCTTATGCTAACTTACTATATAAATGATTTCTTTTTATGGAACGTTCTGTGACGTTACATATGCCTCACCGTTAAAGTTGATAATTTTGGAAAAACATATCTTTGGTTTTGATGAAATTATCATCTCTATAATAACCCTTTATTATTAGCTTCTTTATATTTCATTCTTTTATCTTATAATTAAATTCCTGTACTACTCCTTTAATATATTAATCCAACTCAATATTCCTAGTTCGTTCTTTGTCGTATCACCTATTCCTTTCCTTTTTACCTTGATGTTTTATAATTAATCTTTGATATAATTCCCTAACTTACATAGAGGGTTGGGAGTCAGAGTGGCTCGCTATGGCATACATTCTCTGTCCCTTCCTGTCTATAACTACTGAAATCAGAGGCAACACATCCCTGTTCAGAAAATAATAATTGCACCTTTGCAACAAATAATAATAATAATAAAAAAAATACAATATTCAAAGATCATAGGCTCCTACACATAAATTCCCTTTCTTAAACTCTTCTGATTAATTCACAATTATATTAATATATCGTTCTCCGCAGGTTAAAATTATCGTTTAAAATCATTCAATGTTAATAGCTATATTCATATTCATCATTACCTCCTTATGTAACACACTGTTTTCCCTTTTTTTTTTTTTTATTTTTCATTTATCATTTCCATTAAAATATGAAATATCTGACAGTATTTCTCCTTCTTTTCTCCTTTACTAAGTGCCCATCTTGTAGTATTTATTAATAATAATCTCTCTCCTTCTCTAAGTACGGGTAAGCTGGTAAATATACGTTGACATGGCTATTGGAAATAAATCTATATTTTATATATATCTTTATGCCTTTGGTGTAAGGTGTCCTTCTCGTAATATTTATTAATAACAATCTCTCTCCTTCTCTAAGTACGGGTAAGCTGGTAAATATACGTTGACATGGCTATTGGAAATAACTCTTGCCTATGGTGGAATGTGTCCATCTCGTAATATTAATTTATAATAATCTCTCTCCTTCTCTAAGTACGGGTAAGCTGGTAAATGTACGTTGACATGGCTATTGGAAATAAATCTTGCCTATGATGGAATGTGTCCATCTCGTAATATTTATTAATAATAATCTCTCTCCTTCTCTAAGTACGGGTAAGCTGGTAAATATACGTTGACATGGCTATTGGAAATAAATCTATATTTTATATATATCTTTATGCCTTTGGTGTAAGGTGTCCATCTCGTAGTATTTATTAATAATAATCTCTCTCCTTCTCTAAGTACGGGTAAGCTGGTAAATATACGTTGACATGGCTATTGGAAATAAATCTTGCCTATGGTGGAATGTGTCCATCTCGTAATATTTATTTATAATAATCTCTTTCCTTCTCTAAGTACGGGTAAGCTGGTAAATATACGTTGACATGGCTATTGGAAATAAATCTTGCCTATGGTGGAATGTGTCCATCTCGTAATATTTATTAATAACAATCTCTCTCCTTCTCTAAGTATGGCTAAGTTAAAAAATTCACGTTGACATGTTTAGTCAAGGTACCTTCTCTATGATGCTGTATTTGACTTGGGTCTTTGGTCATGGTACTTGGTCACTGATTGAGTATTTGACTTGCGATTTTTTAATCATGGTACTTTTTTAATGAAGTCTGGTTATACGTTCCTTTTACCTTGTTCCTAATTGTGTCAGTTACCTCGTAGGTATTGTTTTCATGTTTGATAATGTTTGGGTTATATTTGTCAGTTTGGGTTAATGACGTTGATTATTTCAACCCCTTTTGGTTGTGTTCCTTATATAATGTCATTATTTATCATTCCCATTCCATTTAATTCCTTCTCTTTTCAATATTCGACCTTCGATGTTTATCACCTCTACTCCTTCAAATGCCTGGTCTATGACATTTATTCTGGATGATTGGCTTCATGGCATTACCATCTCATCACATGTTTGGGCCACAATTTTTCTGCATAGCGGAATTCCTCCTCTCTCTCACTTTCATTTTGGGGATCATTATCTGGTTCTCGGCCAGTTTCTGCCAATACATGGTTTACATAAAATACTCGGGGTTTTTCGTCATTATTTGCCTGATTATGCTGTAACGAAAAACCCGGATTTTCGTGAACTGTTCGGGGTCTTTCGTCATTACTTACCTGGGGCCTATTCTCTTGATTCCTTTTCTTTCTTATTTCTCTTATTGCCTGAGCGTATTTTTCTATAAGCTGGCCCATTTGTTCCTCATAATTTTCCTTCTTTTTGGAATGTATCTTTTTTCTAGGCACGCTTACCTTAAAAGTATTTTGGCCTATGATTTTCTTTGTAATACACTCTTTCTTTTTGTCCCTTTTCATTAAATTCTGTTTAAATTCTTTCATATAACTCCTTTCTCTGTGGTCAGTGACCGGGGGGTTAAGTACATTAATTAAACCGCTTTGAGTCATTTCTCCTATTTCCTTTGTATACTCCCTGTTTGTTTTTCTCGGTCTGTCCAATCTATTAGCTATGTTTTGTTTCGTTTCTACTGTTCCTTTCTCTATGGTTTCAGGACCGTTATTATCTTCTGGAAGATGATGAGATAGAATCTGTAATCCTTCTACTTGTTCCTCCATTACTTCGACCTCCCTGTCTTTGTCGGTTTTACTCTCCTCGATCTTTTCGTTTACTATTTCGTAATTTGCATTTGTTTCCTTTCTCAGGGACTCCCCCCAAGATTCTATCGCCCTTATCATTTCCTCCTTATATTTCTGTCTTTCCTCCCTTTCTTCCTGTCTGATTCTTCTCATATTTTCTTCCATTCTTTGGATCATCGCCATTATCATCTCCATGTCACTTTTTGTCATTTCTATCATTTTTGCTGGTTCGTTTTTTTGTGTTTGTTCTACCATTTGTCCTTTTGTTTGCGACATCATGATCTGTTGGTAGTTGCCGGGCTTGTTCCGTCTTTTTCAAGCCTCACTAGTTGGGCTGCCAATTTATAACGAAACAAATATATGGAGAGGAGTGAGTACGTCCTTCTTCAAGCCCCGCGATGGAAGCCAATTTATAGCGAAATTTAATGATTGGGTGTTGTAATTGTAAAAGTATTGTAATGTGTCGAGCGTTACCTCCGCGCACTTTTGTTACTTACTCTGTTGACTGGATCCTCTGCAGTGATGTAGTCCTGTAACACAACTTAAAACTATGCTTTTTGTGGGCGCCACTTGGAAACGTTTGTTCCAAGAAAAAAAATTAAATGTGATTGATAAAATTTTTAAATCTACGAAAAAATTTAAACAAGTCAGTTTAGCTTTGAAAAATCAGTTAAGTTTAATGGTTCTTTAAAAACAACAAACAAATCGTCTGAAGGACTATCATTCATAAAAAAAAAATTATAAAATTGCAGAGAAAAAATTTTACAAGTTATTATTATTGACAATTTTATATATGTCCAATCAAGTATCGGCTAGTATTTCAGATTTTGACTCAGTTGACAAGCATGAGTTTAATATGTGAAAAAACTTTACTCTCAGGACGTGACTCCTTTGAACTACCAAGACATATCAATTAGATGCCTTACAAGAAAAAACTAAGTGATTTGAAGGTGTCTGTGTGGCGTGTAAAGTACAACTGTGTGATAAATGTAACCAGGTAACAAATGACTTTAATTTTGGTAACTCACGTTCCAATGGTCGTTTATTCTCTCACTGGACACTTCCTTCGGGTAGTTTCTCAATCTCGCCTCTTCGGGTGTACACTGAATCTATTTAAAGTCAAATTTTGCGATCGTTACTTTTTCCGCACTTTTTGTCAAAACGTTTGGCAGTAAAATCTCGTTCAAACGCCGCCGCTACGAATCACCTGTTCAGCGTTGATTCAGAAATCTGCCACCGCAGCGCTGATTCCCATGCAGTGTTGAGGAAGGCTAGTGTATAGTTTGTTTACGTTCGGGGGAATTATTTGTCACGTTAGTCAGTCAATGCGAACACAGCAGAATTCGTTCTCTATTTAAATGTTGGTCCCTCCTGGGCCGTCGACGTTCTGGCTGCGTGCTTTCTATTAAAATTTGCCGTATCGCTGCTCTATTTCAGCGATACTTTTTGGCGTATACTCTCGTTGAGGTTAAGTCAGTCGGGTATGTCTATGTACGGGAAAAAGCCTTCCTGCCGTGTCTTGTCGATTTCTCGCCTCTCGGTTTCGCCTTAGCTGCGTTGATCAGTGTTGTGTGAGATGCATCAGTTCTGGAGTTCAATCTTCAAGTGTTTTCTGGGTCGAATTTGGTCTCGCTTTTATACTAAATCGGGATGACTGTTTTCGTCGACTTCCGGTATATTTGTGTAAAAATTCTTTCTAGATTGTTCGAGAATAAACGAAATGGAATGTCATAGAACAATTTTCACTTCCGTAGAAGCTTTTAGAACGAATTTCTTATTCTTCATACAATGGATATTTCAAAATTTACACTGGTATTTATCAAACAGTTTCACATTAGTACTTACAATTTGTATGCCATTAATGTATTTAGATTCCTTGTTTTTTACTGAATCTAGCGATACTAAATATGATTGGTATCTAATTAACTTAAGTCTAATAAACATTACAATTTACAACCTTCACCTTGAGTTGTAGTCATTAAAAACTCAATATTTATAACAAAAATTGTTGTGGAGTTATAAAGTTCCCTTCACAAGCTGGACATCTACTACTACTACTCTCCTACAACAAAATAAACAAATTTTAACATCAATAAAACACAAATAAATACAATTTTATATGGCCTCTGCTCATGGCCTAGGTTCTTGTCAGTTTTCTAATACAATGATTAGTCTTTTTCCTTAATATATGTATTATTTCACCACTATGCACACAGAGTTTATTATTTTGTCTATCTTTTGTGATACCTGGTTACTTTGTACATATATTATATTTATCACAAGATGACATAGCATCATTGATTGGTCTTGAGATGTCATTTTCTATGGTGTGACAAATCTCACTCTAATTAGTTAAATTCTTTTAGAATTGACTTTACTTTCAACTGAGTTTGTTTCTTATTAAGGTATTCTGATGTATTGTACCTTTCTACCTTATTTTTGTTAGTATTATGTAAGTATTTTAGCCAGATATGATTATTTTTGTACTGGATAATGGGCTTCAGCCATACATGGTATAAGTAAATATTTTGATGACTTGACTATTACAATGTTAAAGTTGGTCAGGTATATTAGTATAGTTGCTTTATATCATATTACAGCTTTCTAATACAGTTTGGTTGCATTTTGGCAACATTAAATTCATAAATTATACAATATTAGATGCCTATTACATGTTTTTAGTTAACACTGTTTTTGGCTATTTTGACTGCTTTTTATTCATTTGACAGCTTTCTTTATTTAAGATAAATTGTTCACTATTGGCCGCTTGACAATTACATATAGTTTTTATTTAGATCTGATAATAATTAATATTTCATGAAATCTTGGTGTTTGGTCTCAAATCCAACACATTAATATTTTTTTGTCATTGCAAATATACAATTTTTATTTTAACTTAAACTCTTTCTAATAATGTACTTAAGTCATTTAATACATTTATTTTATTTACATCACATAATATAATAATGGATCATGTCCATTTATTCACAAAAAATAGTTTTTAATACTATATTCATAGTTATAAAACTTAATAATTATTGACTTTATTCTGGTGGATTCTGACATTATTTCTCTCTCTTATAGTGTCTTATGGTTTTTTCACTCTTATTCACTTTAATAATATATATGGGGTTTTGTCTTAGTCATAGTTTGGTCGTTTTTTCAAGTTGATAGAAATAATTATACAAAATTACACAATTTTTTGGGACTACTTGGGTTCGATACTGTTCACTTCACTTTCCTCTTATGCTAACTTACTATATAAATGATTTCTTTTTATGGAACGTTCTGTGACGTTACATATGCCTCACCGTTAAAGTTGATAATTTTGGAAAAACATATCTTTGGTTTTGATGAAATTATCATCTCTATAATAACCCTTTATTATTAGCTTCTTTATATTTCATTCTTTTATCTTATAATTAAATTCCTGTACTACTCCTTTAATATATTAATCCAACTCAATATTCCTAGTTCGTTCTTTGTCGTATCACCTATTCCTTTCCTTTTTACCTTGATGTTTTATAATTAATCTTTGATATAATTCCCTAACTTACATAGAGGGTTGGGAGTCAGAGTGGCTCGCTATGGCATACATTCTCTGTCCCTTCCTGTCTATAACTACTGAAATCAGAGGCAACACATCCCTGTTCAGAAAATAATAATTGCACCTTTGCAACAAATAATAATAATAATAAAAAAAAATACAATATTCAAAGATCATAGGCTCCTACACATAAATTCCCTTTCTTAAACTCTTCTGATTAATTCACAATTATATTAATATATCGTTCTCCGCAGGTTAAAATTATCGTTTAAAATCATTCAATGTTAATAGCTATATTCATATTCATCATTACCTCCTTATGTAACACACTGTTTTCCCTTTTTTTTTTTTTTATTTTGTCATTTATCATTTCCATTTAAATATCAAATATCTGACAGTATTTCTCCTTCTTTTCTCCTTTACTAAGTGCCCATCTTGTAGTATTTATTAATAATAATCTCTCTCCTTCTCTAAGTACGGGTAAGCTGGTAAATATACGTTGACATGGCTATTGGAAATAAATCTATATTTTATATATATCTTTATGCCTTTGGTGTAAGGTGTCCTTCTCGTAATATTTATTAATAACAATCCCTCTCCTTCTCTAAGTACGGGTAAGCTGGTAAATATACGTTGACATGGCTATTGGAAATAACTCTTGCCTATGGTGGAATGTGTCCATCTCGTAATATTAATTTATAATAATCTCTCTCCTTCTCTAAGTACGGGTAAGCTGGTAAATGTACGTTGACATGGCTATTGGAAATAAATCTTGCCTATGATGGAATGTGTCCATCTCGTAATATTTATTAATAATAATCTCTCTCCTTCTCTAAGTACGGGTAAGCTGGTAAATATACGTTGACATGGCTATTGGAAATAAATCTATATTTTATATATATCTTTATGCCTTTGGTGTAAGGTGTCCATCTCGTAGTATTTATTAATAATAATCTCTCTCCTTCTCTAAGTACGGGTAAGCTGGTAAATATACGTTGACATGGCTATTGGAAATAAATCTTGCCTATGGTGGAATGTGTCCATCTCGTAATATTTATTTATAATAATCTCTTTCCTTCTCTAAGTACGGGTAAGCTGGTAAATATACGTTGACATGGCTATTGGAAATAAATCTTGCCTATGGTGGAATGTGTCCATCTCGTAATATTTATTAATAACAATCTCTCTCCTTCTCTAAGTATGGCTAAGTTAAAAAATTCACGTTGACATGTTTAGTCAAGGTACCTTCTCTATGATGCTGTATTTGACTTGGGTCTTTGGTCATGGTACTTGGTCACTGATTGAGTATTTGACTTGCGATTTTTTAATCATGGTACTTTTTTAATGAAGTCTGGTTATACGTTCCTTTTACCTTGTTCCTAATTGTGTCAGTTACCTCGTAGGTATTGTTTTCATGTTTGATAATGTTTGGGTTATATTTGTCAGTTTGGGTTAATGACGTTGATTATTTCAACCCCTTTTGGTTGTGTTCCTTATATAATGTCATTATTTATCATTCCCATTCCATTTAATTCCTTCTCTTTTCAATATTCGACCTTCGATGTTTATCACCTCTACTCCTTCAAATGCCTGGTCTATGACATTTATTCTGGATGATTGGCTTCATGGCATTACCATCTCATCACATGTTTGGGCCACAATTTTTCTGCATAGCGGAATTCCTCCTCTCTCTCACTTTCATTTTGGGGATCATTATCTGGTTCTCGGCCAGTTTCTGCCAATACATGGTTTACATAAAATACTCGGGGTTTTTCGTCATTATTTGCCTGATTATGCTGTAACGAAAAACCCGGATTTTCGTGAACTGTTCGGGGTCTTTCGTCATTACTTACCTGGGGCCTATTCTCTTGATTCCTTTTCTTTCTTATTTCTCTTATTGCCTGAGCGTATTTTTCTATAAGCTGGCCCATTTGTTCCTCATAATTTTCCTTCTTTTTGGAATGTATCTTTTTTCTAGGCACGCTTACCTTAAAAGTATTTTGGCCTATGATTTTCTTTGTAATACACTCTTTCTTTTTGTCCCTTTTCATTAAATTCTGTTTAAATTCTTTCATATAACTCCTTTCTCTGTGGTCAGTGACCGGGGGGTTAAGTATATTAATTAATTAAACCGCTTTGAGTCATTTCTCCTATTTCCTTTGTATACTCCCTGTTTGTTTTTCTCGGTCTGTCCAATCTATTAGCTATGTTTTGTTTCGTTTCTACTGTTCCTTTCTCTATGGTTTCAGGACCGTTATTATCTTCTGGAAGATGATGAGATAGAATCTGTAATCCTTCTACTTGTTCCTCCATTACTTCGACCTCCCTGTCTTTGTCGGTTTTACTCTCCTCGATCTTTTCGTTTACTATTTCGTAATTTGCATTTGTTTCCTTTCTCAGGGACTCCCCCCAAGATTCTATCGCCCTTATCATTTCCTCCTTATATTTCTGTCTTTCCTCCCTTTCTTCCTGTCTGATTCTTCTCATATTTTCTTCCATTCTTTGGATCATCGCCATTATCATCTCCATGTCACTTTTTGTCATTTCTATCATTTTTGCTGGTTCGTTTTTTTGTGTTTGTTCTACCATTTGTCCTTTTGTTTGCGACATCATGATCTGTTGGTAGTTGCCGGGCTTGTTCCGTCTTTTTCAAGCCTCACTAGTTGGGCTGCCAATTTATAACGAAACAAATATATGGAGAGGAGTGAGTACGTCCTTCTTCAAGCCCCGCGATGGAAGCCAATTTATAGCGAAATTTAATGATTGGGTGTTGTAATTGTAAAAGTGTTGTAATGTGTCGAGCGTTACCTCCGCGCACTTTTGTTACTTACTCTGTTGACTGGATCCTCTGCAGTGATGTAGTCCTGTAACACAACTTAAAACTATGCTTTTTGTGGGCGCCACTTGGAAACGTTTGTTCCAAGAAAAAAAATTAAATGTGATTGATAAAATTTTTAAATCTACGAAAAAATTTAAACAAGTCAGTTTAGCTTTGAAAAATCAGTTAAGTTTAATGGTTCTTTAAAAACAACAAACAAATCGTCTGAAGGACTATCATTCATAAAAAAAAAAATTATAAAATTGCAGAGAAAAAATTTTACAAGTTATTATTATTGACAATTTTATATATGTCCAATCAAGTATCGGCTAGTATTTCAGATTTTGACTCAGTTGACAAGCATGAGTTTAATATGTGAAAAAACTTTACTCTCAGGACGTGACTCCTTTGAACTACCAAGACATATCAATTAGATGCCTTACAAGAAAAAACTAAGTGATTTGAAGGTGTATGTGTGGCGTGTAAAGTACAACTGTGTGATAAATGTAACCAGGTAACAAATGACTTTAATTTTGGTAACTCACGTTCCAATGGTCGTTTATTCTCTCACTGGACACTTCCTTCGGGTAGTTTCTCAATCTCGCCTCTTCGGGTGTACACTGAATCTATTGAAAGTCAAATTTTGCGATCGTTACTTTTTCCGCACTTTTTGTCAAAACGTTTTGCAGTAAAATCTCGTTCAAACGCCGCCGCTACGAATCATCTGTTCAGCGTTGATTCAGAAATCTGCCACCGCAGCGCTGATTCCCATGCAGTGTTGAGGAAGGCTAGTGTATAGTTTGTTTACGTTCGGGGGAATTATTTGTCACGTTAGTCAGTCAATGCGAACACAGCAGAATTCGTTCTCTATTTAAATGTTGGTCCCTCCTGGGCCGTCGACGTTCTGGCTGCGTGCTTTCTATTAAAATTTGCCGTATCGCTGCTCTATTTCAGCGATACTTTTTGGCGTATACTCTCGTTGAGGTTAAGTCAGTCGGGTATGTCTATGTACGGGAAAAAGCCTTCCTGCCGTGTCTTGTCGATTTCTCGCCTCTCGGTTTCGCCTTAGCTGCGTTGATCAGTGTTGTGTGAGATGCATCAGTTCTGGAGTTCAATCTTCAAGTGTTTTCTGGGTCGAATTTGGTCTCGCTTTTATACTAAATCGGGATGACTGTTTTCGTCGACTTCCGGTATATTTGTGTAAAAATTCTTTCTAGATTGTTCGAGAATAAACGAAATGGAATGTCATAGAACAATTTTCACTTCCGTAGAAGCTTTTAGAACGAATTTCTTATTCTTCATACAATGGATATTTCAAAATTTACACTGGTATTTATCAAACAGTTTCACATTAGTACTTACAATTTGTATGCCATTAATGTATTTAGATTCCTTGTTTTTTACTGAATCTAGCGATACTAAATATGATTGGTATCTAATTAACTTAAGTCTAATAAACATTACAATTTACAACCTTCACCTTGAGTTGTAGTCATTAAAAACTCAATATTTATAACAAAAATTGTTGTGGAGTTATAAAGTTCCCTTCACAAGCTGGACATCTACTACTACTACTCTCCTACAACAAAATAAACAAATTTTAACATCAATAAAACACAAATAAATACAATTTTATATGGCCTCTGCTCATGGCCTAGGTTCTTGTCAGTTTTCTAATACAATGATTAGTCTTTTTCCTTAATATATGTATTATTTCACCACTATACACACAGAGTTTATTATTTTGTCTATCTTTTGTGATACCTGGTTACTTTGTACATATATTATATTTATCACAAGATGACATAGCATCATTGATTGGTCTTGGGATGTCATTTTCTATGGTGTGACAAATCTCACTCTAATTAGTTAAATTCTTTTAGAATTGACTTTACTTTCAACTGAGTTTGTTTCTTATTAAGGTATTCTGATGTATTGTACCTTTCTACCTTATTTTTGTTAGTATTATGTAAGTATTTTAGCCAGATATGATTATTTTTGTACTGGATAATGGGCTTCAGCCATACATGGTATAAGTAAATATTTTGCTGACTTGACTATTACAATGTTAAAGTTGGTCAGGTATATTAGTATAGTTGCTTTATATCATATTACAGCTTTCTAATACAGTTTGGTTGCATTTTGGCAACATTAAATTCATAAATTATACAATATTAGATGCCTATTACATGTTTTTAGTTAACACGGTTTTTGGCTATTTTGACTGCTTTTTATTCATTTGACAGCTTTCTTTATTTAAGATAAATTGTTCACTATTGTCCGCTTGACAATTACATATAGTTTTTATTTAGATCTGATAATAATTAATTTTTCATGAAATCTTGGTGTATGGTCTCAAATCCAACACATTAATATTTTTTTGTCATTGCAAATATACAATTTTTATTTTAACTTAAACTCTTTCTAATAATGTACTTAAGTCATTTAATACATTTATTTTATTTACATCACATAATATAATAATGGATCATGTCCATTTATTCACAAAAAATAGTTTTTAATACTATATTCATAGTTATAAAACTTAATAATTATTGACTTTATTCTGGTGGATTCTGACATTATTTCTCTCTCTTATAGTGTCTTATGGTTTTTTCACTCTTATTCACTTTAATAATATATATGGGGTTTTGTCTTAGTCATAGTTTGGTCGTTTTTTCAAGTTGATAGAAATAATTATACAAAATTACACAATTTTTTGGGACTACCTGGGTTCGATACTGTTCACTTCACTTTCCTCTTATGCTAACTTACTATATAAATGATTTCTTTTTATGGAACGTTCTGTGACGTTACATATGCCTCACCGTTAAAGTTGATAATTTTGGAAAAACATATCTTTGGTTTTGATGAAATTATCATCTCTATAATAACCCTTTATTATTAGCTTCTTTATATTTCATTCTTTTATCTTATAATTAAATTCCTGTACTACTCCTTTAATATATTAATCCAACTCAATATTCCTAGTTCGTTCTTTGTCGTATCACCTATTCCTTTCCTTTTTACCTTGATGTTTTATAATTAATCTTTGATATAATTCCCTAACTTACATAGAGGGTTGGGAGTCAGAGTGGCTCGCTATGGCATACATTCTCTGTCCCTTCCTGTCTATAACTACTGAAATCAGAGGCAACACATCCCTGTTCAGAAAATAATAATTGCACCTTTGCAACAAATAATAATAATAATAAAAAAAATACAATATTCAAAGATCATAGGCTCCTACACATAAATTCCCTTTCTTAAACTCTTCTGATTAATTCACAATTATATTAATATATCGTTCTCCGCAGGTTAAAATTATCGTTTAAAATCATTCAATGTTAATAGCTATATTCATATTCATCATTACCTCCTTATGTAACACACTGTTTTCCCTTTTTTTTTTTTTTATTTTGTCATTTATCATTTCCATTTAAATATCAAATATCTGACAGTATTTCTCCTTCTTTTCTCCTTTACTAAGTGCCCATCTTGTAGTATTTATTAATAATAATCTCTCTCCTTCTCTAAGTACGGGTAAGCTGGTAAATATACGTTGACATGGCTATTGGAAATAAATCTATATTTTATATATATATCTTTATGCCTTTGGTGTAAGGTGTCCTTCTCGTAATATTTATTAATAACAATCTCTCTCCTTCTCTAAGTACGGGTAAGCTGGTAAATATACGTTGACATGGCTATTGGAAATAACTCTTGCCTATGGTGGAATTTGTCCATCTCGTAATATTAATTTATAATAATCTCTCTCCTTCTCTAAGTACGGGTAAGCTGGTAAATGTACGTTGACATGGCTATTGGAAATAAATCTTGCCTATGATGGAATGTGTCCATCTCGTAATATTTATTAATAATAATCTCTCTCCTTCTCTAAGTACGGGTAAGCTGGTAAATATACGTTGACATGGCTATTGGAAATAAATCTATATTTTATATATATCTTTATGCCTTTGGTGTAAGGTGTCCATCTCGTAGTATTTATTAATAATAATCTCTCTCCTTCTCTAAGTACGGGTAAGCTGGTAAATATACGTTGACATGGCTATTGGAAATAAATCTTGCCTATGGTGGAATGTGTCCATCTCGTAATATTTATTTATAATAATCTCTTTCCTTCTCTAAGTACGGGTAAGCTGGTAAATATACGTTGACATGGCTATTGGAAATAAATCTTGCCTATGGTGGAATGTGTCCATCTCGTAATATTTATTAATAACAATCTCTCTCCTTCTCTAAGTATGGCTAAGTTAAAAAATTCACGTTGACATGTTTAGTCAAGGTACCTTCTCTATGATGCTGTATTTGACTTGGGTCTTTGGTCATGGTACTTGGTCACTGATTGAGTATTTGACTTGCGATTTTTTAATCATGGTACTTTTTTAATGAAGTCTGGTTATACGTTCCTTTTACCTTGTTCCTAATTGTGTCAGTTACCTCGTAGGTATTGTTTTCATGTTTGATAATGTTTGGGTTATATTTGTCAGTTTGGGTTAATGACGTTGATTATTTCAACCCCTTTTGGTTGTGTTCCTTATATAATGTCATTATTTATCATTCCCATTCCATTTAATTCCTTCTCTTTTCAATATTCGACCTTCGATGTTTATCACCTCTACTCCTTCAAATGCCTGGTCTATGACATTTATTCTGGATGATTGGCTTCATGGCATTACCATCTCATCACATGTTTGGGCCACAATTTTTCTGCATAGCGGAATTCCTCCTCTCTCTCACTTTCATTTTGGGGATCATTATCTGGTTCTCGGCCAGTTTCTGCCAATACATGGTTTACATAAAATACTCGGGGTTTTTCGTCATTATTTGCCTGATTATGCTGTAACGAAAAACCCGGATTTTCGTGAACTGTTCGGGGTCTTTCGTCATTACTTAACTGGGGCCTATTCTCTTGATTCCTTTTCTTTCTTATTTCTCTTATTGCCTGAGCGTATTTTTCTATAAGCTGGCCCATTTGTTCCTCATAATTTTCCTTCTTTTTGGAATGTATCTTTTTTCTAGGCACGCTTACCTTAAAAGTATTTTGGCCTATGATTTTCTTTGTAATACACTCTTTCTTTTTGTCCCTTTTCATTAAATTCTGTTTAAATTCTTTCATATAACTCCTTTCTCTGTGGTCAGTGACCGGGGGGTTAAGTACATTAATTAAACCGCTTTGAGTCATTTCTCCTATTTCCTTTGTATACTCCCTGTTTGTTTTTCTCGGTCTGTCCAATCTATTAGCTATGTTTTGTTTCGTTTCTACTGTTCCTTTCTCTATGGTTTCAGGACCGTTATTATCTTCTGGAAGATGATGAGATAGAATCTGTAATCCTTCTACTTGTTCCTCCATTACTTCGACCTCCCTGTCTTTGTCGGTTTTACTCTCCTCGATCTTTTCGTTTACTATTTCGTAATTTGCATTTGTTTCCTTTCTCAGGGACTCCCCCCAAGATTCTATCGCCCTTATCATTTCCTCCTTATATTTCTGTCTTTCCTCCCTTTCTTCCTGTCTGATTCTTCTCATATTTTCTTCCATTCTTTGGATCATCGCCATTATCATCTCCATGTCACTTTTTGTCATTTCTATCATTTTTGCTGGTTCGTTTTTTTGTGTTTGTTCTACCATTTGTCCTTTTGTTTGCGACATCATGATCTGTTGGTAGTTGCCGGGCTTGTTCCGTCTTTTTCAAGCCTCACTAGTTGGGCTGCCAATTTATAACGAAACAAATATATGGAGAGGAGTGAGTACGTCCTTCTTCAAGCCCCGCGATGGAAGCCAATTTATAGCGAAATTTAATGATTGGGTGTTGTAATTGTAAAAGTGTTGTAATGTGTCGAGCGTTACCTCCGCGCACTTTTGTTACTTACTCTGTTGACTGGATCCTCTGCAGTGATGTAGTCCTGTAACACAACTTAAAACTATGCTTTTTGTGGGCGCCACTTGGAAACGTTTGTTCCAAGAAAAAAAATTAAATGTGATTGATAAAATTTTTAAATCTACGAAAAAATTTAAACAAGTCAGTTTAGCTTTGAAAAATCAGTTAAGTTTAATGGTTCTTTAAAAACAACAAACAAATCGTCTGAAGGACTATCATTCATAAAAAAAAAAATTATAAAATTGCAGAGAAAAAATTTTACAAGTTATTATTATTGACAATTTTATATATGTCCAATCAAGTATCGGCTAGTATTTCAGATTTTGACTCAGTTGACAAGCATGAGTTTAATATGTGAAAAAACTTTACTCTCAGGACGTGACTCCTTTGAACTACCAAGACATATCAATTAGATGCCTTACAAGAAAAAACTAAGTGATTTGAAGGTGTATGTGTGGCGTGTAAAGTACAACTGTGTGATAAATGTAACCAGGTAACAAATGACTTTAATTTTGGTAACTCACGTTCCAATGGTCGTTTATTCTCTCACTGGACACTTCCTTCGGGTAGTTTCTCAATCTCGCCTCTTCGGGTGTACACTGAATCTATTTAAAGTCAAATTTTGCGATCGTTACTTTTTCCGCACTTTTTGTCAAAACGTTTTGCAGTAAAATCTCGTTCAAACGCCGCCGCTACGAATCATCTGTTCAGCGTTGATTCAGAAATCTGCCACCGCAGCGCTGATTCCCATGCAGTGTTGAGGAAGGCTAGTGTATAGTTTGTTTACGTTCGGGGGAATTATTTGTCACGTTAGTCAGTCAATGCGAACACAGCAGAATTCGTTCTCTATTTAAATGTTGGTCCCTCCTGGGCCGTCGACGTTCTGGCTGCGTGCTTTCTATTAAAATTTGCCGTATCGCTGCTCTATTTCAGCGATACTTTTTGGCGTATACTCTCGTTGAGGTTAAGTCAGTCGGGTATGTCTATGTACGGGAAAAAGCCTTCCTGCCGTGTCTTGTCGATTTCTCGCCTCTCGGTTTCGCCTTAGCTGCGTTGATCAGTGTTGTGTGAGATGCATCAGTTCTGGAGTTCAATCTTCAAGTGTTTTCTGGGTCGAATTTGGTCTCGCTTTTATACTAAATCGGGATGACTGTTTTCGTCGACTTCCGGTATATTTGTGTAAAAATTCTTTCTAGATTGTTCGAGAATAAACGAAATGGAATGTCATAGAACAATTTTCACTTCCGTAGAAGCTTTTAGAACGAATTTCTTATTCTTCATACAATGGATATTTCAAAATTTACACTGGTATTTATCAAACAGTTTCACATTAGTACTTACAATTTGTATGCCATTAATGTATTTAGATTCCTTGTTTTTTACTGAATCTAGCGATACTAAATATGATTGGTATCTAATTAACTTAAGTCTAATAAACATTACAATTTACAACCTTCACCTTGAGTTGTAGTCATTAAAAACTCAATATTTATAACAAAAATTGTTGTGGAGTTATAAAGTTCCCTTCACAAGCTGGACATCTACTACTACTACTCTCCTACAACAAAATAAACAAATTTTAACATCAATAAAACACAAATAAATACAATTTTATATGGCCTCTGCTCATGGCCTAGGTTCTTGTCAGTTTTCTAATACAATGATTAGTCTTTTTCCTTAATATATGTATTATTTCACCACTATACACACAGAGTTTATTATTTTGTCTATCTTTTGTGATACCTGGTTACTTTGTACATATATTATATTTATCACAAGATGACATAGCATCATTGATTGGTCTTGGGATGTCATTTTCTATGGTGTGACAAATCTCACTCTAATTAGTTAAATTCTTTTAGAATTGACTTTACTTTCAACTGAGTTTGTTTCTTATTAAGGTATTCTGATGTATTGTACCTTTCTACCTTATTTTTGTTAGTATTATGTAAGTATTTTAGCCAGATATGATTATTTTTGTACTGGACAATGGGCTTCAGCCATACATGGTATAAGTAAATATTTTGCTGACTTGACTATTACAATGTTAAAGTTGGTCAGGTATATTAGTATAGTTGCTTTATATCATATTACAGCTTTCTAATACAGTTTGGTTGCATTTTGGCAACATTAAATTCATAAATTATACAATATTAGATGCCTATTACATGTTTTTAGTTAACACTGTTTTTGGCTATTTTGACTGCTTTTTATTCATTTGACAGCTTTCTTTATTTAAGATAAATTGTTCACTATTGTCCGCTTGACAATTGCATATAATTTTTATTTAGATCTGATAATAATTAATTTTTCATGAAATCTTGGTGTATGGTCTCAAATCCAACACATTAATATTTTTTTGTCATTGCAAATATACAATTTTTATTTTAACTTAAACTCTTTCTAATAATGTACTTAAGTCATTTAATACATTTATTTTATTTACATCACATAATATAATAATGGATCATGTCCATTTATTCACAAAAAATAGTTTTTAATACTATATTCATAGTTATAAAACTTAATAATTATTGACTTTATTCTGGTGGATTCTGACATTATTTCTCTCTCTTATAGTGTCTTATGGTTTTTTCACTCTTATTCACTTTAATAATATATATGGGGTTTTGTCTTAGTCATAGTTTGGTCGTTTTTTCAAGTTGATAGAAATAATTATACAAAATTACACAATTTTTTGGGACTACCTGGGTTCGATACTGTTCACTTCACTTTCCTCTTATGCTAACTTACTATATAAATGATTTCTTTTTATGGAACGTTCTGTGACGTTACATATGCCTCACCGTTAAAGTTGATAATTTTGGAAAAACATATCTTTGGTTTTGATGAAATTATCATCTCTATAATAACCCTTTATTATTAGCTTCTTTATATTTCATTCTTTTATCTTATAATTAAATTCCTGTACTACTCCTTTAATATATTAATCCAACTCAATATTCCTAGTTCGTTCTTTGTCGTATCACCTATTCCTTTCCTTTTTACCTTGATGTTTTATAATTAATCTTTGATATAATTCCCTAACTTACATAGAGGGTTGGGAGTCAGAGTGGCTCGCTATGGCATACATTCTCTGTCCCTTCCTGTCTATAACTACTGAAATCAGAGGCAACACATCCCTGTTCAGAAAATAATAATTGCACCTTTGCAACAAATAATAATAATAATAAAAAAAAATACAATATTCAAAGATCATAGGCTCCTACACATAAATTCCCTTTCTTAAACTCTTCTGATTAATTCACAATTATATTAATATATCGTTCTCCGCAGGTTAAAATTATCGTTTAAAATCATTCAATGTTAATAGCTATATTCATATTCATCATTACCTCCTTATGTAACACACTGTTTTCCCTTTTTTTTTTTTTTTATTTTGTCATTTATCATTTCCATTTAAATATCAAATATCTGACAGTATTTCTCCTTCTTTTCTCCTTTACTAAGTGCCCATCTTGTAGTATTTATTAATAATAATCTCTCTCCTTCTCTAAGTACGGGTAAGCTGGTAAATATACGTTGACATGGCTATTGGAAATAAATCTATATTTTATATATATCTTTATGCCTTTGGTGTAAGGTGTCCTTCTCGTAATATTTATTAATAACAATCTCTCTCCTTCTCTAAGTACGGGTAAGCTGGTAAATATACGTTGACATGGCTATTGGAAATAACTCTTGCCTATGGTGGAATTTGTCCATCTCGTAATATTAATTTATAATAATCTCTCTCCTTCTCTAAGTACGGGTAAGCTGGTAAATGTACGTTGACATGGCTATTGGAAATAAATCTTGCCTATGATGGAATGTGTCCATCTCGTAATATTTATTAATAATAATCTCTCTCCTTCTCTAAGTACGGGTAAGCTGGTAAATATACGTTGACATGGCTATTGGAAATAAATCTATATTTTATATATATCTTTATGCCTTTGGTGTAAGGTGTCCATCTCGTAGTATTTATTAATAATAATCTCTCTCCTTCTCTAAGTACGGGTAAGCTGGTAAATATACGTTGACATGGCTATTGGAAATAAATCTTGCCTATGGTGGAATGTGTCCATCTCGTAATATTTATTTATAATAATCTCTTTCCTTCTCTAAGTACGGGTAAGCTGGTAAATATACGTTGACATGGCTATTGGAAATAAATCTTGCCTATGGTGGAATGTGTCCATCTCGTAATATTTATTAATAACAATCTCTCTCCTTCTCTAAGTATGGCTAAGTTAAAAAATTCACGTTGACATGTTTAGTCAAGGTACCTTCTCTATGATGCTGTATTTGACTTGGGTCTTTGGTCATGGTACTTGGTCACTGATTGAGTATTTGACTTGCGATTTTTTAATCATGGTACTTTTTTAATGAAGTCTGGTTATACGTTCCTTTTACCTTGTTCCTAATTGTGTCAGTTACCTCGTAGGTATTGTTTTCATGTTTGATAATGTTTGGGTTATATTTGTCAGTTTGGGTTAATGACGTTGATTATTTCAACCCCTTTTGGTTGTGTTCCTTATATAATGTCATTATTTATCATTCCCATTCCATTTAATTCCTTCTCTTTTCAATATTCGACCTTCGATGTTTATCACCTCTACTCCTTCAAATGCCTGGTCTATGACATTTATTCTGGATGATTGGCTTCATGGCATTACCATCTCATCACATGTTTGGGCCACAATTTTTCTGCATAGCGGAATTCCTCCTCTCTCTCACTTTCATTTTGGGGATCATTATCTGGTTCTCGGCCAGTTTCTGCCAATACATGGTTTACATAAAATACTCGGGGTTTTTCGTCATTATTTGCCTGATTATGCTGTAACGAAAAACCCGGATTTTCGTGAACTGTTCGGGGTCTTTCGTCATTACTTACCTGGGGCCTATTCTCTTGATTCCTTTTCTTTCTTATTTCTCTTATTGCCTGAGCGTATTTTTCTATAAGCTGGCCCATTTGTTCCTCATAATTTTCCTTCTTTTTGGAATGTATCTTTTTTCTAGGCACGCTTACCTTAAAAGTATTTTGGCCTATGATTTTCTTTGTAATACACTCTTTCTTTTTGTCCCTTTTCATTAAATTCTGTTTAAATTCTTTCATATAACTCCTTTCTCTGTGGTCAGTGACCGGGGGGTTAAGTATATTAATTAATTAAACCGCTTTGAGTCATTTCTCCTATTTCCTTTGTATACTCCCTGTTTGTTTTTCTCGGTCTGTCCAATCTATTAGCTATGTTTTGTTTCGTTTCTACTGTTCCTTTCTCTATGGTTTCAGGACCGTTATTATCTTCTGGAAGATGATGAGATAGAATCTGTAATCCTTCTACTTGTTCCTCCATTACTTCGACCTCCCTGTCTTTGTCGGTTTTACTCTCCTCGATCTTTTCGTTTACTATTTCGTAATTTGCATTTGTTTCCTTTCTCAGGGACTCCCCCCAAGATTCTATCGCCCTTATCATTTCCTCCTTATATTTCTGTCTTTCCTCCCTTTCTTCCTGTCTGATTCTTCTCATATTTTCTTCCATTCTTTGGATCATCGCCATTATCATCTCCATGTCACTTTTTGTCATTTCTATCATTTTTGCTGGATCGTTTTTTTGTGTTTGTTCTACCATTTGTCCTTTTGTTTGCGACATCATGATCTGTTGGTAGTTGCCGGGCTTGTTCCGTCTTTTTCAAGCCTCACTAGTTGGGCTGCCAATTTATAACGAAACAAATATATGGAGAGGAGTGAGTACGTCCTTCTTCAAGCCCCGCGATGGAAGCCAATTTATAGCGAAATTTAATGATTGGGTGTTGTAATTGTAAAAGTGTTGTAATGTGTCGGGCGTTACCTCCGCGCACTTTTGTTACTTACTCTGTTGACTGGATCCTCTGCAGTGATGTAGTCCTGTAACACAACTTAAAACTATGCTTTTTGTGGGCGCCACTTGGAAACGTTTGTTCCAAGAAAAAAAATTAAATGTGATTGATAAAATTTTTAAATCTACGAAAAAATTTAAACAAGTCAGTTTAGCTTTGAAAAATCAGTTAAGTTTAATGGTTCTTTAAAAACAACAAACAAATCGTCTGAAGGACTATCATTCATAAAAAAAAAATTATAAATTTGCAGAGAAAAAATTTTACAAGTTATTATTATTGACAATTTTATATATGTCCAATCAAGTATCGGCTAGTATTTCAGATTTTGACTCAGTTGACAAGCATGAGTTTAATATGTGAAAAAACTTTACTCTCAGGACGTGACTCCTTTGAACTACCAAGACATATCAATTAGATGCCTTACAAGAAAAAACTAAGTGATTTGAAGGTGTATGTGTGGCGTGTATAGTACAACTGTGTGATAAATGTAACCAGGTAACAAATGACTTTAATTTTGGTAACTCACGTTCCAATGGTCGTTTATTCTCTCACTGGACACTTCCTTCGGGTAGTTTCTCAATCTCGCCTCTTCGGGTGTACACTGAATCTATTTAAAGTCAAATTTTGCGATCGTTACTTTTTCCGCACTTTTTGTCAAAACGTTTGGCAGTAAAATCTCGTTCAAACGCCGCCGCTACGAATCATCTGTTTAGCGTTGATTCAGAAATCTGCCACCGCAGCGCTGATTCCCATGCAGTGTTGAGGAAGGCTAGTGTATAATTTGTTTACGTTCGGGGGAATTATTTGTCACGTTAGTCAGTCAATGCGAACACAGCAGAATTCGTTCTCTATTTAAATGTTGGTCCCTCCTGGGCCGTCGACGTTCTGGCTGCGTGCTTTCTATTAAAATTTGCCGTATCGCTGCTCTATTTCAGCGATACTTTTTGGCGTATACTCTCGTTGAGGTTAAGTCAGTCGGGTATGTCTATGTACGGGAAAAAGCCTTCCTGCCGTGTCTTGTCGATTTCTCGCCTCTCGGATTCGCCTTAGCTGCGTTGATCAGTGTTGTCTGAGATGCATCAGTTCTGGAGTTCAATCTTCAAGTGTTTTCTGGGTCGAATTTGGTCTCGCTTTTATACTAAATCGGGATGACTGTTTTCGTCGACTTCCGGTATATTTGTGTAAAAATTCTTTCTAGATTGTTCGAGAATAAACGAAATGGAATGTCATAGAACAATTTTCACTTCCGTAGAAGCTTTTAGAACGAATTTCTTATTCTTCATACAATGGATATTTCAAAATTTACACTGGTATTTATCAAACAGTTTCACATTAGTACTTACAATTTGTATGCCATTAATGTATTTAGATTCCTTGTTTTTTACTGAATCTAGCGATACTAAATATGATTGGTATCTAATTAACTTAAGTCTAATAAACATTACAATTTACAACCTTCACCTTGAGTTGTAGTCATTAAAAACTCAATATTTATAACAAAAATTGTTGTGGAGTTATAAAGTTCCCTTCACAAGCTGGACATCTACTACTACTACTCTCCTACAACAAAATAAACAAATTTTAACATCAATAAAACACAAATAAATACAATTTTATATGGCCTCTGCTCATGGCCTAGGTTCTTGTCAGTTTTCTAATACAATGATTAGTCTTTTTCCTTAATATATGTATTATTTCACCACTATACACACAGAGTTTATTATTTTGTCTATCTTTTGTGATACCTGGTTACTTTGTACATATATTATATTTATCACAAGATGACATAGCATCATTGATTGGTCTTGAGATGTCATTTTCTATGGTGTGACAAATCTCACTCTAATTAGTTAAATTCTTTTAGAATTGACTTTACTTTCAACTGAGTTTGTTTCTTATTAAGGTATTCTGATGTATTGTACCTTTCTACCTTATTTTTGTTAGTATTATGTAAGTATTTTAGCCAGATATGATTATTTTTGTACTGGATAATGGGCTTCAGCCATACATGGTATAAGTAAATATTTTGCTGACTTGACTATTACAATGTTAAAGTTGGTCAGGTATATTAGTATAGTTGCTTTATATCATATTACAGCTTTCTAATACAGTTTGGTTGCATTTTGGCAACATTAAATTCATAAATTATACAATATTAGATGCCTATTACATGTTTTTAGTTAACACGGTTTTTGGCTATTTTGACTGCTTTTTGTTCATTTGACAGCTTCCTTTATTTAAGATAAATTGTTCACTATTGTCCGCTTGACAATTGCATATAGTTTTTATTTAGATCTGATAATAATTAATTTTTCATGAAATCTTGGTGTATGGTCTCAAATCCAACACATTAATATTTTTTTGTCATTGCAAATATACAATTTTTATTTTAACTTAAACTCTTTCTAATAATGTATTTAAGTCATTTAATACATTTATTTTATTTACATCACATAATATAATAATGGATCATGTCCATTTATTCACAAAAAATAGTTTTTAATACTATATTCATAGTTATAAAACTTAATAATTATTGACTTTATTCTGGTGGATTCTGACATTATTTCTCTCTCTTATAGTGTCTTATGGTTTTTTCACTCTTATTCACTTTAAGAATATATATGGGGTTTTGTCTTAGTCATAGTTTGGTCGTTTTTTCAAGTTGATAGAAATAATTATACAAAATTACACAATTTTTTGGGACTACTTGGGTTCGATACTGTTCACTTCACTTTCCTCTTATGCTAACTTACTATATAAATGATTTCTTTTTATGGAACGTTCTGTGACGTTACAATATATATATATATATATATATATATATATATATATATATATATATATATATTGGATAGATTGAAATGGCCTTATTGAAATTGATTTGTTAATAGGTTGAGACTATTTGTTTATCAAGCTTATTGTTATATTTGCACCTCAGGGGAGTTGTAATTGATATATGCATGTAACGAATTATGGGGTAAGAATAAAAGATGGTTATTACTGTTTACCGACCGAGTTTTATTTCAAGTCCCGTCTCACTGGACCCAGCGCAATTTTGGCTTCTCTAGGCCTTCCGCCTACTTATAAATATCTAGTGGCCTCTCTTAAAAAAAAAAAAAAAAATTATATTTTTTTTATAAAGCATAAAGTGGAAAGAGGTGTTACAGCATGTACTTCGTAACAAACCTAATTGGAGTTGCATTGAACCTAACGTGTACGGCATTGCGTTCAACCCAACGTGTGTGGGGTTGCGTTGTGTGTGTGGGGGGGTTACGTTGTGTGTGTGTGTGTGTGTGTGTGCGTGAAAACATCTACATTGTTTCTATATAGCCCTAACCAATTTGATTCTGCTTTCATGGGTTTGTTTGCAAAATTTAAACTGATTATATGAGTAATTAACATTTGTGTGATTGCAATTTTTGTATAAGTGGGCTATAAATATATATAGCATTCCATTTTGTTCTTGATGTATGGCTAGCGGTCTAGACACCAGCCATTACTGTCATCAGAATTATTCAAATCAAAAGCCTCGCTGTTTGTATTTGATTGTAGCAAACAAGACGATACGCTTAAGTCTTCAGCGGTTGATGCACGATTAGAATTTGAATCGTCAATGAATTTTCCTGTGCAGACTCCTGCCTACTGTATGATACTACATGATTCGCTTGTAGAATATACGCCATTCTCCAACACAGTACATAGACGTGTTTAAGTCTTATTTTATACATATTTTGTAAATACTAGTCTAACGTGACTATTATACGGTGTGTATTCTGCCACACGGTGTATGCGTCGTATTTGTAATAAAATAAAAGATTTACGGTTGTTATTTAAAATTATTTTTGTGTTTAAAATATTAAAGGTCTTGTTTAAACAGAGTTCAATTATGTGTGAAATATTCTTTTGAAATATATCAAAGTTTGAAATAGTTGTTTCTAATTGAAGGTTACTAATGTAGTAAAGTAATTTAAAATGTAACATTCAAGATTACTCACAGTGTGTTTACAATGGTGTAATTATACTTGTTTGAAAATAATTCCCTTATATGAAACAAATAAAACAGTTGGGTTGATAATAATTAAATGCTAAATTTGCTTAATTTGAAATGTAAGGTACAATAGTTGGTTGCTTGATAATGATGATCGTCTGGTTGATACTGGCTGTAAAACGTCTCCTCCAGGTTGCTGATAGTCTAAGTACGTTACGTCTCGTAATGTCTGGACAATATAAATAACAAAATATACTTTCACGTACCTGGTCGTGTTTTCTAGAAGTTCACTAAGCTGTCAACTCAGTTTACAAACACCACTCACTTTAGTAGCAAGGTTAGATTGCCTTGTTTGCTAGTTAGTGGGCGCCACACGGATTTATTTAGGGAAAATCCCGTGTAAAACCCACAAATAGACTTACTGAATGATTAAAAAATTTAAAATAATTGTGTATCACCTTTATGGCAATGCTATTCCAAAATATTAAAACACAACTGAAGGTTGTTTGAGTTTTCTAAATAAAATATTTAATTATCATATAGAAATAAATCAAATCGAGTGATGCTGTTAATAATGGGTTTTATTTACACCCTTATAGAGAATTCAAAAACAAATATAATGAAAACATACAAAGTTGTACAATTATAAATCAGTTATTATATGCCTTATACGGCTTGCTCAGAACATGAAATATAAATCTGGCTAAGTCCAGATGTTATTTATTTTTAACATTAACATTATGAAAATCTCAGATGTGAATTCTTTGAGACACGAAAAAGAAAATTATGCCTACACAATATCTAATGATTTGCTGATAAAATATTGATTGATAATGTTTTGAGGTTACTTTCATTAAGTAAACAAATAAAAATGACCTGTTGATAGGCCGTGCGTTCGTCAACGCTTGCTTTTTGATTTACAAAATTTATCATGTGAGAACACTTATAACTAACATACAGCTTAATTCATAATAACAAATTCATATAATAAATTGAGACATGGTGTAATCTTGAAATGTTTCTGTGTTTTGCGTCAGTACAGATCAGTGTAGAAAAATTGTACAGGTTATGGCGCTCGGATAAAAAATGAATAATGATTGCACTGTTACCTTTTGGTTTTAATTATTAAATTAAAACTCATTTACCACTTCGGTAATCGGATTATAGTGATTACCGGGTTTTGCACTACACACGCACAAGAACAGAATATTGCGATCCTCTTCTGACTTAATGGATCATGAATGACAATAATTAATTACTTTCTGTTCATTATTTCCCGCACTAAATTGAAATAATACTGCACATAATCACTGTTGTTTTCTGTAGATTAACTTGAAGTAGTTGTTTCTTGGTGTTGAACTATTTATTTCGATGTATTATGTAGATGACGCTAATAGTTATTAAAAATGAAGAGATAGCGAGCACACGTCCTGTGCTGTATGAAGTTGGTCTGTGTCTGTCTTAAATTGGTTGCTTCCTTCTTATATACCCCGCTCGTTGATCGGCGTTAGGTAAAAATGTTAATTACTAACTAATTTTGTGATTGGTCCTAGCAGGTGTGACGAGTATGACGTACTTTTATTTTGGCCGTTAAAAACGGTTTCCAACCGCCAAACTCTGAAATGATTGACAGCTTGTCGTTGTTGTTGTTATTCGCATACAGATTTCTGATGCTTTTTTGGTAAATGATGCTAACTTCTTTCCCGCACTTAATACAGTTGCGATTGGGTCGATATCATCATCAAATTAAAGACCATTTTTTCTTCTTTAATTTGATATCACTCGATATCGAATTAATTTCACTTTGACCGACATTGTTATAAAATCAATGTTCGGGTACACCATTTTCACTGTCGTCTGCTTTTTCTGAATCGCCGATTTTACACTTTGGTTAATATTGTTTGTGTTCACATGTCATTTTATTATTCAAACGTTTATGTGGGAACACCATTAACTCTGTACTGACATTTTTACTGAACATTATGAGTACACCTAAACTTTATACACTGTAATGAACGATCCTAATTACTATGACATTTCGTTTTATGCTAACTCGTTCTATTCTACTACTTAACAATTGAATTATGATTAAATATATCATTTTAATAATGTTTTTTTTGTTATGTCAGAGCATAACAATTGTTCTGTGTATTTTAATTTACACTTACGTTACCTCCCAATAATCAATTCACTGACTAATGCTTGGTCTAGGCGTTGTTAAGACATATCGCTCATATTGGAATTTTGCCTTAACAACACTTATTGGTTCTCAATTCGGTAATTCGTTGAGGTACTTTACTTGTATAGGATTCCCTCACACAGATGGTTTTTCTTTCTCATCAGTATTTTTGAGATTGAAATATATCTTTGTTCTCACTATGTAGCCATTGCTAATTTTAGTTTTTGGCATTCATAATTTACTAGTCATGGTCAAATTTATTATCAGCAAAATGCTAATTCTGATTTCACAGTATTCAGATGCTTATTGATTCACTTTTTTATTTACATATAATATTCGGTTTACATTAACTACTGACTTGACTGACAGCTTAATGTAAATTTACTCTGTCCATCAGTTTGAGTTAGTCTTTGTCTGGTTGTAGTGTCAAACAGTATTTGGGTTTACTGTTTCATGTGGTACTTCTGCTTCATTCTTCTTTCTTGATTTCTCCTTTCTTGGTTATTCTTACTACTATATTCCCTATGTACATTGTTGTTTTGTCCTTATAAAATCTGATAACATACATTTAGGTTAGGTAACATTTTGTTATGTTACATATACACCTTCCTCAAAATTGATCATTTGAGAAAAATTTATTTTTTATAAAATTATCAATTCATGTAAGTTTCATAGTATATTTCTATAGCTTTTTTTTCTTGTACTCTTTGATTTTTCAACATACTATTGGTGTATTACTCTAGCTTGATTTTTTGTCTAGTGATACAATTCTTAACTTATTAGTATTTTCAAGTTGCTTACTTTCTAAGTCATTTAACTACAATAGATCTCATTTCTTAAGTTAACAATTTCCTGTCTTATTCACATTCTACTTTCTTATTACATATCTTTACATTCGTGATTATCTTAATGGATGCTTTTTTGGTAAATGATGCTAACTTCTTTCCCGCACTTAATACAGTTGCGATTGGGTCGATATCATCATCAAATTAAAGACCATTTTTTCTTCTTTAATTTGATATCACTCGATATCGAATTAATTTCACTTTGACCGACATTGTTATAAAATCAATGTTCGGGTACACCATTTTCACTGTCGTCTGCTTTTTCTGAATCGCCGATTTTACACTTTGGTTAATATTGTTTGTGTTCACATGTCATTTTATTATACAAACGTTTATGTGGGAACACCATTAACTCTGTACTGACATTTTTACTGAACATTATGAGTACACCTAAACTTTATACACTGTAATGAACGATCCTAATTACTATGACATTTCGTTTTATGCTAACTCGTTCTATTCTACTACTTAACAATTGAATTATGATTAAATATATCATTTTAATAATGTTTTTTTTGTTATGTCAGAGCATAACAATTGTTCTGTGTATTTTAATTTACACTTACGTTACCTCCCAATAATCAATTCACTGACTAATGCTTGGTCTAGGCGTTGTTAAGACATATCGCTCATATTGGAATTTTGCCTTAACAACACTTATTGGTTCTCAATTCGGTAATTCGTTGAGGTACTTTACTTGTATAGGATTCCCTCACACAGATGGTTTTTCTTTCTCATCAGTATTTTTGAGATTGAAATATATCTTTGTTCTCACTATGTAGCCATTGCTAATTTTAGTTTTTGGCATTCATAATTTACTAGTCATGGTCAAATTTATTATCAGCAAAATGCTAATTCTGATTTCACAGTATTCAGATGCTTATTGATTCACTTTTTTATTTACATATAATATTCGGTTTACATTAACTACTGACTTGACTGACAGCTTAATGTAAATTTACTCTGTCCATCAGTTTGAGTTAGTCTTTGTCTGGTTGTAGTGTCAAACAGTATTTGGGTTTACTGTTTCATGTGGTACTTCTGCTTCATTCTTCTTTCTTGATTTCTCCTTTCTTGGTTATTCTTACTACTATATTCCCTATGTACATTGTTGTTTTGTCCTTATAAAATCTGATAACATACATTTAGGTTAGGTAACATTTTGTTATGTTACATATACACCTTCCTCAAAATTGATCATTTGAGAAAAATTTATTTTTTATAAAATTATCAATTCATGTAAGTTTCATAGTATATTTCTATAGCTTTTTTTTCTTGTACTCTTTGATTTTTCAACATACTATTGGTGTATTACTCTAGCTTGATTTTTTGTCTAGTGATACAATTCTTAACTTATTAGTATTTTCAAGTTGCTTACTTTCTAAGTCATTTAACTACAATAGATCTCATTTCTTAAGTTAACAATTTCCTGTCTTATTCACATTCTACTTTCTTATTACATATCTTTACATTCGTGATTATCTTAATGGTTATTATCATTTATACCTCACAGATTCTCTTATTATACTCCTTGATACATTAATACAATATAACTCCCTAACTTTTGTAGTGGGTTCGGAATCAGAGTGGCTCACTGTGGCTTACATTCTCTGCCGTTCCTCAATACACATACTCAGATTCAGAGGCATTACTCTTCTCTGTCTGAGAAAAAAAATAAACATTGCACCTGGCAATAGTTGCACTATCACAACTCAAAAAATATAACACATATCATTCATATTCAATAATATAATATTTTCAATATAATATTCAAGGTATCAGAGGTTTTCATTTATATCACATTTCCATCTTTATACTTGCTAACATACTTTCTTTCTTACAGGTAATTATTTCTTTTTAGACTTGACACTCTTAGCTATGCTTTTATCAGCTATATTGTTACTTTTTATACTAGTTGACAATTTGCTTTGGTTCACTCGAGTATTCTTAAGATTATACACTTAATATTTGCTGCTTATATACTTATGCAGTTGGTTTTCATATCTAGAGTTTATAATATTTTTATTTTCACAATAGTTCATTAAGTTTTTCTTAATAAGTTATATTCATCCTGAATTATCAGGGCGTACAATGTTCGTATACTAAATGGTTTTTTGTTTGATGTTCTCTGACATATTCTGTGATGTACAATATTTGATAATTAACAAACATTTTTCTTTCTTTTCATTCCATTATAACAATAGGTATCTTTACAATTAACACTCTTTGTCATTTTTCTTCTCTACTCCTTCAAGTGATGGTGGTTCTCACTTATTCTGGATGCTTTTATATAATATACAATATTCTATAATTACAATTTCATGTGACAATATAATAACATACTAATATCTCATTTTATAGACATTCTTGGGGTTACATGGTTTGTTTTATAAACATTTTTTTTTCTTTCCTTACTTTCCATAATCATATCCTTCTTTTATTTTACACACTTTGCTATTCTGCCTCTCTACTCCTTCAAAGGTTAGTTGGGTGAACCTTTATTCTGGATGATTTTAATTAATATTTGAGTTTTACAAGAGGTATACAATAATCATTTGATAAAACTTAGTTACATATAATGTTCATTTGGATACACATTTTTTTTCTAAGTATAGTATAGTAATTGTAGTTATATGCCACTACTGGCTCTTTGTGACATAATGGATGTCCCTTTTCTTATTAAATCATTTAGTTGGCATTACATAATTTTCTATCCTTTGGTGTGATAGATCTGGTTCTTTTTCACAAGTAACAAATAATTTGGCTTATATCTTAATCCTACACACTTTTGTAACTCAATAGGGCAAATTGATTAGTTATAGTTCAATAATTTAGAGCTTAATAGGTGATTCTGTTAAACCTTAAATGAGTTTGTTTACAGTAATTATTTTTTGAACATATATATTTTTTGTTTATACCCTAAACATTCGGGTGATAAATGTTGTCTACTACTACATATTATCTGTTCTTAATAGTAATCATTTTTTATGGTTGGTATTCATGGGGTTATTTTGTGCTCTTCCACTCTATTGGTAGTATTACGTTTTCGGGATACCTTACATATGTTCAGTACTAGTGGTCTTGGAGATACCTTCCTATCAGGCGGTTCTTCCATTTGGCGGCTACCAGATAGTCATTGGCTCCCCGTTTCCTTGCCTTCTTCCTCTCATCATTTTAGTCTCCATGTGCCCAGTGTACTCCTGGTTTTGGTTATTATTGACGTCTGGCCCTTTTTCTAATCCGGGTTGACCTTTGTTCATTTCCTGGTTGGATTCTTCCATCGCTTGGTCCCTCTTCTTCCGCATTTCCCTTATTCTTTGGGCGTACCCTTCAATGAGCTGGTCCAGTTGTTCTTGATAATTTTTCTTCTTCCTGTGAAGCTTCTTTCTTCTAGGAGTATTCACTTTAAGTACCTCATTGTTTATAACCTTCTCCGTCATAACATAGTCACTGGCATGTAACGTTGTCTTAATCGTTCCGTCATCTGGGTTATTAATTAAATAGTTTAATGGTTGGTTATTCATTAAGGAATCAATTGACCTTGTTTGGTGTATTTCATTTATTGGTATATTTAATTTAATTGGATTCTTATTTAATTTTTTACCCATGGTTTTATGGTGATTTACTTTTAATATTTTTATGGAATCCTGTTTATACTTCTTACCGTTGATTCTTGCTCTATGACGAATAATTGGGTTGTCCACGAAGTTAATTAATCCACTCCTAGTCATCTCTAATATTTCCTTTGTAATCCGTGTCTTCTTAGAGCGTATTATTCCTTTTATCTTTGTCTCTTTCTCTCCTGTTTTCTTAATTATCTTGTTCTTTACATTTTTAATGATGGCTTCTTTATGCTGAATATTCTCTTCATTCCTATGGTGTGTATCCTCAGGCACCAATGCTTTCGAGTCTCCTTTATTCTCAGTTTGTTTACCAGTGTCTTCGGATTGTAGACTTAATTCTTCCATGGTTTCATCATTTGGTACTTCTTCTATCTCTTAGTTGTTGTCGTTTGGTAATTCTTCACTATTCTCAGACTCTGGACTCATTTGTTCCATGTTTTTGTCTTCGGATACCTTCCGTTCTTCTCTCCACTTCCGGTTATTCATTTCATCCATTTTTTGGCTAATTTTCATTAATGTGGTGTTCAATTCTTCTCTGATGGCTTGACTGTTATCATCTAGTTTACTGTTCAGCGTGTCCATGGATTTATGGGTACTGTCAATCCTTTTATTCAGGTCTTCCCTCATCAACTCTATATTTTAATTTAAGTCACGATGATCCTCCTTCATTGACTCTATATTTCTATTTAATAACTCGATGTTCCTTTGATTCTCTTCCCGGGATTTCCTACCATCTTCCCTTAAAGTTCGATTATCTTCCTTTAATGTTTCCATATTTTTATTCATCGAGTCATTATTTCTCGTCATCTGTTCCATCATTCTCATCATCATACTCTCCATCCTCGTCCCTTCTGTTGTTTTGTTTGGTTGTGGGAGTTCTTCAAGCCGTCCGGGTTGGTTGTCGACTGTCACTTCTATTTCCGGTTCTACCTGGAGTGTTTCATCAGGTTGATTTTCGATATTATAGATGGTAATAACTTCCATTTCGTGTACGGGTTGTGCTTCATAATCCTCTGTGTCCCGTTGTGTTTCTCCTACCCGACTGTCCTTATATCTCGTATCATATTGGTGGGTGTGCGGCATGTTAATTCTTTCGTGTCTACCGGGCTGATATAAAATATAAAAAATATTTTTATTTGATATTTTTTAAGCCACACTAGTTGGTGCGCCAATCTGTAAGTAAACGAATTTATCTCCTTTAAAAGCCACACTGTTGGGCTAGCCAATTTGTAACCTCCTTTATTATCCGGTGTGTTTAATTTTAGGTTTATATTGTAAATAAATCGACCGAATACGGTGTATACGTTAGCTTGTAATAAAATAAAAGTGTTGCTGTTGTTATTTAAAATTATGTTTGTGTTTAAAATATTAAAGGTCTTGTTTAAACAGAGTTCAATTATGTGTGAAATATTCTTTTGAAATATATCAAAGTTTGAAATAGTTGTTTCTAATTGAAGGTTACTAATGTAGTAAAGTAATTTAAAATGTAACATTCGAGATTACTCACAGTGTGTTTACAATGGTGTAATTATACTTGTTTGAAAAGAATTCCCTTATATGAAACAAATAAAACAGTTGGGTTGATAATAATTAAATGCTAAATTTGCTTAATTTGAAATGTAAGGTACAATAGTTGGTTGCTTGATAATGATGATCGTCTGGTTGATACTGGCTGTAAAACGTCTCCTCCAGGTTGCTGATAGTCTAAGTACGTTACGTCTCGTAATGTCTGGACAATATAAATAACAAAATATACTTTCACGTACCTGGTCGTGTTTTCTAGAAGTTCACTAAGCTGTCAACTCAGTTTACAAACACCAACTCACTTTAGTAGCAAGGTTAGATTGCCTTGTTTGCTAGTTAGTGGGCGCCACACGGATTTATTTAGGGAAAATCCCGTGTAAAACCCACAAACAGACTTACTGTATGATTAAAAAATTTAAAATAATTGTGTATCACCTTTATGGCAATGCTATTCCAAAATATTAAAACACAACTGAAGGTTGTTTGAGTTTTCTAAATAAAATATTTAATTATCATATAGAAATAAATCAAATCGAGTGATGCTGTTAATAATGGGTTTTATTTACACCCTTATAGAGAATTCAAAAACAAATATAATGAAAACATACAAAGTTGTACAATTATAAATCAGTTATTATATGCCTTATACGGCTTGCTCAGAACATGAATTATAAATCTGGCTAAGTCCAGATGTTATTTATTTTTAACATTAACATTATGAAAATCTCAGATGTGAATTCTTTGAGACACGAAAAAGAAAATTATGCCTACACAATATCTAATGATTTGCTGATAAAATATTGATTGATAATGTTTTGAGGTTACTTTCATTAAGTAAACAAATAAAAATGACCTGTTGATAGGCCGTGCGTTCGTCAACGCTTGCTTTTTGATTTACAAAATTTATCATGTGAGAACACTTATAACTAACATACAGCTTAATTCATAATAACAAATTCATATAATAAATTGAGACATGGTGTAATCTTGAAATGTTTCTGTGTTTTGCGTCAGTACAGATCAGTGTAGAAAAATTGTACAGGTTATGGCGCTCGGATAAAAAATGAATAATGATTGCACTGTTACCTTTTGGTTTTAATTATTAAATTAAAACTCATTTACCACTTCGGTAATCGGATTATAGTGATTACCGGGTTTTGCACTACACACGCACAAGAACAGAATATTGCGATCCTCTTCTGACTTAATGGATCATGAATGATAATAATTAATTACTTTCTGTTCATTATTTCCCGCACTAAATTGAAATAATACTGCACATAATCACTGTTGTTTTCTGTAGATTAACTTGAAGTAGTTGTTTCTTGGTGTTGAACTATTTATTTCGATGTATTATGTAGATGACGCTAATAGTTATTAAAAATGAAGAGATAGCGAGCACACGTCCTGTGCTGTATGAAGTTGGTCTGTGTCTGACTTAAATTGGTTGCTTCCTTCTTATATATCCCGCTCGTTGATCGGCGTAAGGTAAAAATGTTAATTACTAACTAATTTTGTGATTGGTCCTAGCAGGTGTGACGAGTATGACGTACTTTTATTTTGACCGTTAAAAACGGTTTCCAACCGCCAAACTCTGAAATGATTGACAGCTTGTCGTTGTTGTTGTTATTCGCATACAGATTTCTGATGCTTTTTTGGTAAATGATGCTAACATCTTTCCCGCACTTAATCCAGTTGCGATTGGGTCGATATCATCATCAAATTAAAGATCATTTTTTCTTCTTTAATTTGATATCACTTGATATCGAATTAATTTCACTTTGACCGACATTATTATAAAATCAATGTTCGGGTACACCATTTTCACTGTCGTCTGCTTTTTCTGAATAGCCGATTTTACATTTTGGTTAATATTGTTTGTGTTCACATATCATTTTATTATTCAAATGTTTATGTGGGAACACCATTAACTCTGTACTGACATTTTTACTGAACATTATGAGTACACCTAAACTTTATACACTGTAATGAACGATCCTAATTACTATGACATTTCGTTTTATGCTAACTCGTTCTATTCTACTACTTAACAATTGAATTATGATTAAATATATCATTTTAATAATGTTTTTTGTTATGTCAGAGCATAACAATTGTTCTGTGTATTTTAATTTACACTTACGTTACCTCCCAATAATCAATTCACTGACTAATGCTTGGTCTAGGCGTTGTTAAGACATATCGCTCATATTGGAATTTTGCCTTAACAACACTTATTGGTTCTCAATTCGGTAATTCGTTGAGGTACTTTACTTGTATAGGATTCCCTCACACAGATGGTTTTTATTTCTCATCAGTATTTTTGAGATTGAAATATATCTTTGTTCTCACTATGTAGCCATTGCTAATTTTAGTTTTTGGCATTCATAATTTACTAGTCATGGTCAAATTTATTATCAGCAAAATGCTAATTCTGATTTCACAGTATTCAGATGCTTATTGATTCACTTTTTTATTTACATATAATATTCGGTTTACATTAACTACTGACTTGACTGACAGCTTAATGTAAATTTACTCTGTCCATCAGTTTGAGTTAGTCTTTGTCTGGTTGTAGTGTCAAACAGTATTTGCGTTTACTGTTTCATGTGGTACTTCTGCTTCATTCTTCTTTCTTGATTTCTCCTTTCTTGGTTATTCTTACTACTATATTCCCTATGTACATTGTTGTTTTGTCCTTATAAAATCTGATAACATACATTTAGGTTAGGTAACATTTTGTTATGTTACACTAGTTTTAAATATATGTATTTTCATATTTGTAACAATATTATATTGGAGCTGTGTGTATGTATTTTAATTGTAAAACTAGTTTAGATATATTTTCATACTTATGTCAATTTGGTTATATTTTCATTAACAATTTTTATTGAATTAACGTGTGCACTGGAGCTGATACTAACAGAATGAAATATTTACAGACGGACAATGGGAAGGCATACAATGACTAATGTACGATAATACTTTCAGTATCGCAAATTTCTGAAAGCTTTCAACTGTGTACAATGACCCTTGAGTTAAGCTGGTGTTGTAATTACGTATCGTTTGTTCTTCACCTTCCACTTGAAGAAGAAGGAAAGGGCAGGTGGTGGGGATCTTACACCACTTCTAGTTGCATATAAATGTGTAAGGGAAGTCATACAAATTACTCTTTGTTTACAGCTGTACAATGAAGTACAATCGTATGGAATAGGAATATTTACAACGTCTACGCACGTATTTTAAAATACAGATAGTGGGTGTACGTAAAGATTACTATTTAAAGTATTCGAATGTCAACCAGAGTCCACAAACACTGGCACGCGCTGGGTTTGTGTACGAGGGAGATGGCGATACTGTGCGATGTAGTTCGTGCCAAGTTAGATTTGAAGACTGGACGGTGGAAGATTGTCCTGACGCTTTACATGCTCGAGTAATGCCGCAGTGCCAGTTTGTGGTGACACAGCTAAAATGATAAAAACAACACAAACGTTAGGTCTACTTATTAATAGGTTCTTTTCAGAGCCACCGTAACTTAGCCTCATATTACTTGAATTTGTTATTTGTTTACACAACAAAAAACATTTTCATGTGATCTCGAGTCGGTCCTAAGCCCGAAGAAGTAAGGAAGGCGGTATATTATATATTTACAGGGTGTAAAAGAGGAAAACGGAGCCATATAGAGACAATGTAAGTATAGTGTTTATACTACAAAGTAATTACGATAAAGTGTACTTTTTCTGTAGGTCTGATCACTGCAGTCAAGTCGCTCCTGGAACAAGAGAAGTGTATGAGTGCAGTCCATTTTGTTGTTGGCGAATCGTTATCTGTTTTTATTAAAATCTTACAATGTCAAAATTATTATTAATATTGTATTTATTTTATAACATTGTTAGTGATATATATATATATATATATATTTTAGCGTGACAGAAAATCCACTACATTTTAAGTCATATGAAATCATAAAGTTTAATTACACCAACAAATGTTACAATAATATTGAATGACATTGAAATAAATCAGAGGAATGAACCACAATAAAATAAAAATCCTCACTACATTATATATAAAAACCACTGTTTTAAAAACCAAAGAAAGTATCGAAGCAACTCATCAACTCATAGTATAATATCAGTAAGTTACCCAGGAAGCTCAGAGCAGTAAACCAGTTATATAAGGCCATATCAAGAAAAAAGAGACTCAATTAAAGAGTGGTGAATACCAAAAAATCCCAAAAACAAGAAGAGGGAAGAATAAAGTTTGTGAACAGGAAGAAAACAATACCCTGAAACCTGTATAGAAGAATAAAGTCAGTTCAGTGAATAAATTAAATACTCCAAACTAAACCCCAGTCGTGATAACACCAAGTACCTTGGTTTACCCAAGAACGGAAGGAAGACCAGAAGAGTGAAGACTAGACGAGGGACAAGAATGAAGACTAGAAGAGGGACAAGATTGAATACCAGAAGGAAGATACGAAGAAGGACAAGAAAGAAGACAGGAGGAGAGGAAGAAATAATATGAAAGAAACACCGTAGTAAAACCTATTATTATATAAACTACTATCTATCCCAAATCCACAAAAACTATGCAAAAGAAAGTATAACATACCCAAAATCTTATAAAATGTAATTATTGAGAAAACTAAAGTGTTGTATAGCGTTATAAGAAGTGCACCGGCTAAAGCTATCGTGTAATAAAGAAAATAAACTAGTCTTAACGATCTATGATTACTAAAGGTCTGGTCTGAGATAATAAGACTCAAAATATCAGAACCAACAGTGAAAGTGAATTTGTGTAAGTGTTGTTTTTTAAAAAAAATGCAATAAACTTAAAGTTGGTGATACTATAACTTAGTAGTATGCTATATCACAACTTTAAAATCTAATAATAAACAGCATAATAAAATAATAAAATGGAAGGTTTCCAGTATTTTATTATTTTAATGTAAATCTTTATTTACAAGACATTTGTAAAAATTGATAATAAATAGAGTATGGGAGTTAATGTTTACTTATGTAGGGGATCACAATAATAATGGTTTAAACCAGAAAGGACTGGTACTAATATAGTATGAATAAGTGTAACATGTTTAAATAGACTGTTATTTCACAGTCCTAAAATCAATGTGTTAAATAAATGTATTTGTAAGGTTTATTAGAAAATAAGATTTATGTTATGTGTTTTAAAAAGAATTATGTTTGATAAATAATAACCTACATACCAGTAATAATGTTCTAATAGGTATGCTATGTTAGCTCAAAAATAGTTAAAAGATATATGTTCAAACCATATCTGCAATATGTTCAATTGTGCAGATTGCTAAACCATGTTCATAATTATTTATTTTAAATATGTAGTGTTAATTAACTACTACACAACACAATAAGTTATAAATCATGTTATTTTCATATAATTGTAATTATGTAAAGTCAGAGGAGGAATTAAGTTTAAATTATTTGAGAAAGAAAGAAATATAAAATTCTAAAATCTAGGCCATTTGGTGAAATCAGAGAACCAAAATAAAATAGTATAATTCACTTAATAAATCCTGTAAACTACCAAGATTTATATAAGATAACACAATTAACCACTACTAGGAATGATCCTATGAATTAAAATGATAATAAGGAAATATACCTTAACATTTTGTAAATTGTCAAAATATATAAATTAATTAATTGTAAAGAGCAATGTAAAATTTACAGATTAACACATAAAACCAGTTCAAAGGTGTAATTTATATGTATTTAAGGAAAGGAAGAGGAATATGACTAATTAAAATTTATTATAATAGTATTAATAATATTTAAATGGAGGGGATTTTGTATAAAGACGGAAATCCAATTTTGAGCCTATATTTTCATAAAGTAAAGAAATTTGTTAATTTCCACAAAATATCTACAGATATGGACTATAATACATCAATTTAAAGGGAATGAGATGGTTAAACCAATAATAAGGTTAATAATTCATAAAAGTGAGTAATAAAATAGATAAATTCCATACATAATGTAATATTTTATCATATGTATGGGAAGTCGAAAAATGTTAACAATACTTTTTCAAGGATTAACTGGGCAAGATTTATGACCAAGTTAATTAGTCTTTTGTTGAATATCAAGCTGGACAGTTGTGTAAAAGAACGTTTCTTTAAAAAATCGAGAAAGATGGTACTAGCGTTTAGCCATTGAAATCAGTGAACGAGAGTTAAGCGGTTTAGACACTTTTTAAAGTTAAAGCTGTTCATACATTCACGACAATAGTGAAAACAAATTCTTAACTACATAATACGAGTGATAGAAACAAGTAAAACACTATATTTCAACTGATTTATTCTGCAAATCCTAACCAATAACTTGGGAACTTAACCGTAGAAGTTGAACACATAGAAAATAAACTAACTAACGCAAGTTTACACAGAACACTTCACCAGAATACACCAAATAGATTAACAGACATATTACACCAGTGCGGGGACATTTTAGACCTTGACGAAGGTAACTTTGTCGTGATTTTGGGACATGCCGAGTTCACATTAACTACGCCAGAACTAGTAGCGGCCATCTTTTAATTCTACAGAGCCGGCCTTCTTTATCCGGCAGTGACGTCATCGTCTGCGTATGGTACGACAACGATCATACACATTACATATTAGAATTATTTAAATTTTATTGAATAATAATTATTGTATTTGTGTTAATTGTTAATGTTATACTTTCTCGTCACCCTTCTCTGACTATTAATTCTAATCGCTCAAAGAACCTGTCTTATAATATATTAAATATAACATAACATTTTGTTCTGTATGACACAATCGATAATTCCCGAGACAGAGTCGATAATTGCTCTCCATCGATAAAATATCGATTATTTATTTAAAATTGTCAATAAATCTTTATATTTCCATTATTTTGTATCTGTACTTATTTCACAGGGTAATTTAAGGGTATTTATAAGGCTGAAGGACTTAAGTGAGAAGAATATATTCTATTTTGAACAAGATATTGGACCAGTCAGAAAAGTCACCAATCGATTATTACCTGGAGTTAATCTATTTAACTCCAGACTTGGTGCAAATCTTCAAGAAGTGCTCGACGGTCAATAAATACCTACCTGTTATTAAAATTTTACCAGAACCTTTTAAAAAACAGATTTATCTCTTATACATATCTCTATAAACATAAACAAAATTATTTTATTATTTGAAAATTCTATTTTTATTGAATTTTCCGTATACCTTTTATTCTTTTGTAACGACCGGCATACAGCGGTCTGGTGACCAAGTGGCTAGCCCAAACAGTGGGACTTGATTTGATTACAGCCATATACAGGGTCTTCTTAAAAAGTGGCTTCCATCGCGGGGCTTGAACGAGGCAGACGTCTCGTATTGTTACAAAACAATATATATATATATATATATATATATATTTAATCAATGCAAAATGAATTTTTTAAAATATTGCATTACATTGGTCTGTAAACTATATTTATGTTTGTTCTGTACACATATGCATACGGTAATAATCATGAGTGGTGATAAAATCTTACAATGTCAAAATTAAATATTGTATTTATTTTATAACATTGTTTGCGATATATATATATATATATATTTAATCAATGTAAAATGAATTTTTACTTGTGTGTGTGTGTGTGTGTGTGTGTACGCTGGCGAAACTGGACGATTGCAGCTGTAGTTAGAGAATGCAATTGATAATGTTTTAATGTGTATAATTTTTACGTTTAGAAACTGAACGATTGCAGCTGTAATTAGAGAACATTTCTGTATACTAAATGTGTATGTGAGAGAGAGAGAGAGAGAGAGAGAGAGAGAGAGAGAGAGAGAGAGAGTTGATAACTTTGATATCGTAGTCGACGATAATGTAAGTATAATGTTTATACTACAAAGTAATTACGATAAAGTGTACTTTTTCTGAAGGTCTGGTCACTGCAGTCAAGTCGTTCCTGGAACAAGAATAATGTATGGGTGCAGTCCATTTTGTTGTTGGCGAATCGTTATCTGTTTTTATTAAAATCTTACAATGTCAAAATTATTATTAATATTGTATTTATTTTATAACATTGTTTGTGATATATATATATATATATATATATTTAATCAATGCAAAATAAATTTTTTAAAATATTGCATTACATTGGTCTGTAAACTATATTTATGTTTGTTCTGTACACATATGCATACGGTAATAATTATGAGTGGTGATAAAATCGTACAATGTCAAAATTAAATATTGTATTTATTTCATAACATTGTTTGCGATATATATATATATTTAATCAATGTAAAATGAATTTTTACTTATGTGTGTGTGTGTGTGTGTGAGTGTGTGTGTGTGTACGCTGGCGAAACTGGACGATTGCAGCTGTAGTTAGAGAATGCAATTGATAATGTTTAATGTGTATAATTTTTACGTTTAGAAACTGAACGATTGCAGCTGTAGTTAGAGAACAATTCTGTATACTAAATGTGTATGTGAGAGAGAGAGAGAGAGAGAGAGACAGAGAGAGAGAGAGTTGATAACTTTGATATCGTAGTCGACGATAATGTAAGTATAATGTTTATACTACAAAGTAATTACGATAAAGTGTACTTTTCTGAAGGTCTGATCACTGCAGTCAAGTCGCTCCTGGAACAAGAATAATGTATGAGTGCCGTCCATTTTGTTGTTGGCGAATCGTTATCTGTTTTTATTAAAATCTTACAATGTCAAAATTATTATTAATATTGTATTTATTTTATAACATTGTTTGTGATATATATATATATATATATATATATATATATATATAAATATATTTAATCAATGCAAAATGAATTTTTTAAAATATTGCATTACATTGGTCTGTAAACTATATTTATGTTTGTTCTGTACACATATGCATACGGTAATCATGAGTGGTGATAAAATCTTACAATGTCAAAATTAAATATTGTATTTATTTTATAATATTGTCTGCGATATATATATATTTAATCATTGTAAAATGAATTTTTATTTGTGTGTGTGTGTGTGTGAGTGTGTGTGTGTGTACGCTGACGAAACTGGACGATTGCAGCTGTAGTTAGAGAATGCACTTGATAATGTTTTAATGTGAATAATTTTTACGTTTAGAAACTTGACGATTGCAGCTGTAGTTAGAGAACAATTCTGTATACTAAATGTGTATGTGCGAGAGAGAGTTGGTAACTTTGATATCGTAGTCGACAACAATCATATAGTTGAGAGAGAGGGAGAGAGTGAGAGAGAGAGAGAGAGAGAGAGTGAGAGAGAGAGAGAGAGAGAGAGAGAGAGAGAGAGAGAGAGAGAGAGAGACAGTGAGTGAGAGGGAGAGGGAGAGAGAGTTGATATCATGGACGACAACTGCGTCTGCTCATACTAAATGTGTATGAGAGATAGAGAGAGAGGGAGCGAAGTAAGCAAACTCTAATATATATGATTATTCCTGTTTCATATATTAAAATATAACTTTTGTATAAACATTATTCGTAATGACTGAGACGTAGCCTTTATTGTGTGAAGATATTTAGGTAGAACAAACACGTTTACGTACTATCAGGTGGTCAGAATCGTGGTCTTAACAAATGTGGACACAAAATATGGAACTCCGTGCTCGCTAATGTGTTTGTACGCGCGCGCGTGTGTGTAGTTTCAACTTTCAGTACTTAACACTTCAATAATTGAATTTGCATGTACGTGATAAATGTATCGTTGATTCTAATTAGTATTTAAAAAAGTTTCATTGAATAATAATATTTGGTTCGATTAGAAATTATTTGAAAGTACATTAACTTTATGAAAATGACACATACTTGAAAAGTAACAATAAAAAAGCATCAGGTCTATACCTGTCTCCTTACAGACAAAAACTAATTTGCATACCAGTTTGTACATTGTCCGACAGTCAATGACCCCTTGGCTTAAGTTTGTGAAGAATAAACTATATCTAATTCTGTATCGTTGTGTGTGTGTGTGTGTGTGTGTGTGTAAAGTATTTACTCCAAAACTGACACATGCTGTTCCACTACCGACGTACAATATATATATATATATATATTGTAGCATGACAGATAATCCACACAAATACATTACTCAATGATCATTAATAAAGCTCTAAGATATGGAATATCCAGATGAGATTTAATTAAAATGCACTGTTTAATAATATATTCACAAGAAAGGTTAAATAAAGAAAAATTCTGCAAATAATATCATATAATACAAATTTAAAAACCCAGCAGACTAAAACTAATAATAACAAAATTACCCAGGTAAGATAGAAGCAGGCAATTAATATACCCCGTCAAAGAAACCAGACCAGAAAAAACAAAGCTACTGAAGACAGAAGAAACGAAACTAATTAAAACTAAAGAAGAAAGAAGAATAATTAAAACTATTACTGCTGAAGAATGAAGAAAGAAGAACTAATTAAAACTACTACTACAGAACTAGAGAAGAAAGAAGAACAATCAAAGCTACTGAAGACAGAAGAAACAAAACTAATCAAAACTCAAAGAAGACAGAAGAACAATCAAAGCTACTGAAGACAGAAGAAAGAAGAACAATCAAAGCTACTGAAGACAGAAGAAACGAAACTAATTAAAACTAAAGAAGAAAGAAGAATAATTAAAACTATTACTACTGAAGAATGAAGAAAGAAGAACTAATTAAAACTACTACTACAGAACTAGAGAAGAAAGAAGAACAATCAAAGCTACTGAAGACAGAAGAAAGAAGAACAATTAAAACTCAAAGAAGAAAGAAGAACAAACTAAATCTAATGAAGAAAGAAGAACTAATTAAAACTACTACTACTGAAGAATGAAGAAAGAAGAACTAATTAAAACTACTGCTACTGAAGAATGAAGAAAGAAGAACAATCAAAGATACAGAAGACAGAAGAAGGAAGAATAATTAAAATTAGAGAAGAAAGAAGAATAACCAAAACTACCACTACTGAAGAGAGAAGAAAGAAGAATAATTAAGATCAAGGAAGAAAGAAGACTAATTAAAACTACAGAAGACAGAAGAAACAAAACTAATCAAAACTCAAAGAAGAAAGAAGAACAAACTAAATCTAATGAAGAAAGAAGAACTAGTTAAAACTACTACTACTGAAGAATGAAGAAAGAAGAACAATCAAAGATACAGAAGACAGAAGAAAGAAGAATAATTAAAACTACTATTACTGGAGAAAGAAGAACAAACTAAATTTACTGAAGAAAGAAGAAGGAAGACTAATTAAAACTACTACTACTGAAGAATGAAGAAAGAAGAACAATCAAAGATACAGAAGACAGAAGAAAGAAGAACTAGTTAAAACTACTACTACTGAAGAATGAAGAAAGAAGAACAATCAAAGATACAGAAGACAGAAGAAAGAAGAATAATTAAAACTACTATTACTGAAGAAAGAAGAACAAACTAAATCTACTGAAGAAAGAAGAAGGAAGACTAATTAAAACTACTACTACTGAAGAATGAAGAAAGAAGAACAATCAAAGATACAGAAGACAGAAGAAAGAAGAACTAATTAAAACTACTATTACTGAAGAATGAAGAAAGAAGAACAATCAAAGATACAGAAGACAGAAGAAAGAAGAATAATTAAAACTACTATTACTGAAGAAAGAAGAACAATCAAAGATACTGAAGACAGAAGAAAGAAGAATAATTAGAACTACTATTACTGAAGAACGAAGAAAGAAGAACAATCAAAGATACAGAAGACAGAAGAAAGAAGAATAATTAAAACTACTATTACTGAAGAAAGAAGAACAATCAAAGATACAGAAGACAGAAGAAAGAAGAATAATTAAAACTACTATTACTGAAGAAAGAAGAACTAATTAAAACTACTATTACTGAAGAATGAAGAAAGAAGAACAATCAAAGATACAGAAGACAGAAGAAAGAAGAATAATTAAAACTACTATTACTGAAGAAAGAAGAACTAATTAAAACTACTATTACTGAAGAATGAAGAAAGAAGAACAATCAAAGATACAGAAGACAGAAGAAAGAAGAATAATTAAAACTACTATTACTGAAGAAAGAAGAACAAATTAAATCTACTGAAGAAAGAAGAAGGAAGACTAATTAAAACTACTACTACTGAAGAAGGAAGAAGGAAGAATAAAGAAGAACCAAACTCAAAGAAGAAAGAAGAATAATAAAAATAAGAACTACAGAAGAAGGAAGAAGGAAGGATAATCCAAAACTACAGAAGAAGGAAGCATAACCAAACTCAAGAAGAAAGAAGAATAATTAAGACGACCCATATAAAACAAAAACCCCATAGGGAAAGAACCCCCAAAAAACCCCAAAATCAATGAATGCCCAAAAAAGAAAGTATAATACATTAAAAAACCATATCACTGTAAAACTGACAAAAAACTAAAAGTGTTAGCTGTAGTAAATATTAGTGCATTCAAAAAGTTATTGTGTAATGTGCATAAACAAATCTTCACAGTTCCCCCATGGTTGAATATTTCATATTAAAAACTAGAAAAAGACTAGTAAATATAGTAATAATTTACCATGGAAAGGTGTAAGTGATCAAATTATAACTAATAAACTTTAAGAAAGGTGCATGAGTAGCAGTACAAAGTAACAAACTTTAAGTTTTGTGAACAGTGCCTACTTTGATAATGAAGTAGTAATTTTACTAATAAAAAGCTACTAAAACTGTATGAACATTCCATAGAATGGAATATAACTTAGATAGCCAGGGTTATACTTTAAGAGGGGGCATAAATCTTATAAAATGGGGAATTACGGAACTAACTGTTTATGATGGAGTAGTAGAAGGTATTAACAATTATATATGGATCCAAATGTGGGGTTCTAATTAAATATAGCATTTAGATAAGTAAGGGTTAGTCATAAGAAATATTAGTATTATAATTGTTATTTTATTGTTCATGTTAATTTAGGAATGCATTATCTAAAATTAGATAACATTCCAATGTTGTAGAAATACTTTTTATTATGTTATTAGGTGATATACCAAAACAATGTTATTAAGAACACCAGTTTTATATATCTGGGTGTTATATTTTAATTGTATAATCTATAATTACTGTTATGCCAGATCAGAGAACTAATTTTTAATCAAATATATCAGAGTCAGAAGTCAGAGAAGGAAATAAAATAATTACATTAGTAAAACATTCTGCAAATAGCCACAATTCAAATCTAGGCATTATAATAAAGTTAAAATGCAGAATAATTAATAAACCTAATCTTATAAACCAGTCAAACTGACAATATTTAGGCAAGATACACCCAACATATTAAATACTATGTAAATAAGGCTTTCTAAAGATATGGTTATTCTATGAGTAAAATTATTTATTTGTATAATGAAATACCATTTGAAACTGAAATAGGTTCACTAACTTTATCAGAAGGGGAATCATATACAACTGAATTATATGAAAAAACCATCATTAATATACTAAATTGCAATAAAATAAGTGAGAATTGATAATTATACAAATTTCAGATTTCATAGAATAATAATTATATTAGTTAAAATGGCTATTATTTACATAGAAGACAGGGAAGTATAATTTTAGGCCTACCTCCCAAAAAATTATAAGAAATAATTTTCAGATAAAACTTTGTAATACTAACTTAATTACTATCAAAATAAGTAGAATAGAATAGTGAAAACGAATATGTATTTTATATTTCAAACAGTTAAGTAATAACGAATTTACTTTATAAGCATAGTGCACGAAATTAAAGTGTGTCGGAAGTTATGGCAATTTTAAACAATGTCTTTTTAATATTAAATTGGCTAAGACGTTTCGGATGACGAAGGAAATCCACGCAGTTCATTATTATACATTGAAGAGCACACTTGACGTGAATATTTTATAAAACCCAACCTTAATGGCGATTACGTATAACTAAAGTTCGGAATCAGTTTTTGTGTAAAAATTAAATTTTAAACTATTCTAATCATTGTGAAGTGGGGAAGTTGCCCTATGAACTACATAACACCTATAAACAGCATCACATATCACTATTTAAACGAAATAACACTGGAATCACATCAAATACCAAGTGAATATTCGAGGTTAAACGGACACACATAAACACCAATTGATCTACTTATTTAACAACATTTTTACACCCAGTGACTTTTCCATCTTACTCCAGTGACATTAAACTATACACCAGAAGATAATATACGATTGCGAAGAAGATTTAACCGCAGGAAGAGTATTCCATAAATACTCTTGTCAGTGTTAGAAGGTGAACTCCGCGCATGCGCCAGGCGGCCATTTTGAACCAATCTCGTCATCTCAACTCGACAACTGTTTGCTGAACTGGGGTGAATAAAAATTATATATAAACTTTTATTATTAATAACTATCATTATATTGTTTAATTTTAATACATTTTTAGAATTGTAAATGTTATACTTTCTGACCCTGACCTTCTCTGGCTTTTTTATAAATAACTGTTAAAAGAACCTATATGTGTATAATACCAATATAAAAGTCATAGATCGACCGGACCTGAGTGAGTCGATACGGCATTATAACATTGTTTTCAATTAAGCAAATTCATTATTTTGTTGAATAAACGCTTATTATCTAGTGAATTGAATTTGATTTCTTTAATAAAGGAATATAACCATTAATTAATAAAGAAAACTCGACAACCTTTAAAGGCAATATATGCGAATTACAACCTTTCAAGAGGAAGAAGAAGAGAGCTGTTCGCGCCTAATTCAAAGTGGATTGTCTTTTTAATAAATTTAACGAAGGGAAGATCATTACTAGAAGACACACCATACAATACTATTTATAATTACAATCAATAATCTCAATTTATTACTAAATTTTAAGAATATAAACACCTCGAAAACAATTATTTCAGAATTATAAATTATATCACATTTCAAATTGCTACAACAACAACATACACCAAGAACATTTGATAACAGCATTATTTAGGAACATTACCAAATCGACGTCTCCCGGAGCGGAACGTCATTACTACACCTACGCACCATAAAAGTCAATCTGGGTAATATTATACCAGAACACCATTACAATTACAATTATATATTACCAAAGTGAAGACCAGCAGAGAGAGCCGAATGAAGACTAGAAGACATCATCTATATTACTACACACAATAGTGAGAGTACAATTCTCATACAAATACACATATTTTTATATTTGTATATTTTGTAATTTACATTTATATTACAAAATTGGCGTCCAACTAAAGGGCTGTAATTAGGGGTTGAAATTACTGTAATTACTTACCCAATTCCTAATTCAGCTTGGCAGCGGTTGCCCAGCCAGGGAATCAGGGAAAATAATGCGTCGTGCCACATCAAAGAAGAGAGCGGCGGAGGCCGAGAAAGAACTCGATATGGAGGATAAGGAGGCGACCCCAGTGGAGGACGTGGAAAGAATATTAGGACGGGTGGAACATAAACAACCAACACCACCAGAGAAACAACCAGAAGTACCCACTCAAACAGGGGACGTACATGTCCAAGACAAGGAAGTGGACAAGTCTAGGACTACAGAAGAAGGTACAACGGACAAAATGATGGAAATGATCCTCCGGGAATTCAAATCAACCAGTGAGAAGTTGAGTCAAGATTTAAATAAGAAACTGGATTCCACCATGGAAGAAAACAGCAAGAGAATGGAAGAAAACAGCAAGAGAATGGAAGCAAGTTTGCATAAGAAAATGGATTCTACTACAGAAGAAAATAATAAAAGGTTCGAGGATTTCAAGAAGGACAACCGAGAAACAAAGGAAGAATTAAGTAAAAAGATTGAAGACACCCATAAGAGAATAGAGGAAACCAGCAAAGAAATGAAGAAGGACAACCGATCTTTAAGCCGGAAAATTGATGAAACTAATCAGAAAATGGAGGAAACCAGCAAAAAGATGGAAGAAAAATTGGAGGAGAATAATAAGAAAATGGAAGAGAAGATGGGGGAGAGGTTGGAAGAGTTAAGAGAGGATAACCAACTATTACGAGAAGAGTTACGAGAAGTTAACCAAGAGAATTTAGACAAATTAGACGAACGAATGGAGCTATTAAGGAAGGAAATGAACCAGGAACTCAAGGAAAATAAGAAATCTATGACCAAAAGGCTGGAAGACGAAACCATAACTATAAATCAACAGATAAGAGAAGTTGATGGAAGATGTCGGCTGACGGAAGTGGAGGTACAAGGGTTCAAGGAAGTGGTGAACACAAAGGTCACAAATCTTGAAGAGTCTACTCGCAAGAAGGCAGAAGAAAACCGAAGGGAAAGCCAGGAAGAACTAAGCAAGGTACGAACTCGAATTACAGAAAGATGCGACGGAATGGAGGAAGCAATGACTAACATCACTGGTCAAGTGAGACAGAACCAGGAGGACATGGAAGCAATTCGGAGCCGACCAACCAGCTTTACTAATATCCCAACAAACGAGAACAGAGAATGGCTTAACTTTCGCCAGTATAAAAGGAAGCCAATGGAGTTCTTGGCCCGTATCGAAGAATATATGGCCAAACATAAAAGTAATCGATGGTCCAATAATCGTGAACTATTAGACGAATCGTTCCGTGATATGACAGATAATTGGTGGATGGCGAACAGGAGCGAAATAACCGATTATCCACAGTTCAAAAGTTTGTTTAAGTCTAAGTATTGGTCAGAGACCACCCAGAATTTAATAAGGGACAACATCTGCAATGGCCGATATAGAACTCAGTTTGGCAGTACCATGACTGCGTACTTTCTTGGGAAGGTGTGCCTGGCCAAGCACCTGGAACCAGCCATACCAGAGGAATGCCTGGTGAACAAGCTCTCTTATCATTACGACGAGGAGGTCATAAGATCTCGAAGAGGTAGTCAGATAAAGACCATACAGGCGATGACGGAGCTATTGGAGAACTATGAGAATGAAGAATACTACAGGCAGAGCCGAAGAAGGAACGAGCGGCCGGAAGTTCGAAATAATCCGTCATCAAACAATAATAGTCAACCGGTCAACAGTGGGTACCAAGGAAATAGATATAACCCGAACTACCATAATCAACATCCCACGAATGGTAACAACAACAATAATAACCATGGAAATATAAACCCAAATAATAACAGAAATAATAACGGGTTCTCCGGAAATCGAGGTAATTATTACCCGAATAATTATATGAATAGACCAAGAAACAACAATCCTGCAAATCACACCGAGCGATTTGACAATAACAATAGGGGTTACCCTAATCAGAATAACAACAACAATAGGTTCTCCCGACCCCGGGTAAATTTTATACGGGCGGAAGGAAACAACCACCGCCGGTATAACCAGCAACGGTGGAGCAGAGTACGCGAGTACGAAGATCTAAACCGCAGCCGAGAACGGGACCACTCTAGTTATAATCTGCCGAGGCGAAGTACTAGCCTGGATGACCCGGAGCGGCGTACAAATAGAGAACAAACCTACGAACCGAGAACGGAAAGGCGGGAACCAACTCAAGGTTTCCCTACTGATGCCTCTATTGGTCCTTCCAATAACCAAGATGAGGAGAATTTAAACGGGAGGAGGCAGTAATAAACAATAAGGACCTTTTGCTGCTTCTATCGCCTGGGTATGTAAATGAATTGCCGATAGTAAATAATCCCAATAAAATTACAATCATTCGATGTAATTACTTGAAAAATATTAGAAATGAATTACTGGGGGAGGACAACGCCCGCCTCCCTATAATAAATAATGAAATAATATACATTAATGCAGAAGTCGAAGGAACATTCGCACAACTAATGATTGATACCGGTGCGAATGTATCCATAATTAATACAACAGAATTGGAGAGAATCCAAGGAAATTGTGGTAAGTTATTGCCAACCTTACCTATAAATAACATTGCATTAATCGGTGCCACTGGTCGCCAAAACAAGACAATTAGAAAACAAGTATCGTTGAATGTCGTTAGTAAGGGTATAGCTATGAACATGGTCTTCTTAATTGCAGCAGGATTACCTTTCAACATATTAGTGGGATGTGATGTACTGAGAAGGAACTCGGCTATTATTGATTTACGAATGGAGAAGGTATCACTCTTTACCGGAGATATAACCTGGACAGCCGATTTAGTCGGTAGTGAAATAACACTTCCCAGCAGTATCCACCAGCAAATACGTAGTATAAATCATACAAATACTAACACTATTTCCAATAATATAGTATATGAAACTACCGACGAAGATTTATGGTATCAGAAAATACAGGAGATAAGAGATTTCCGAAGCGGAATTAATAGAGAAAAATTACCCAATACTCAAGCGAATCAATTGATACAAATTTATGAGAAGTACCGCTCAGTATTTTCCGATGAGCCAGGCAAGGTTAGAAACTATCAATGTACCCTTCAATTCCGGGATACAGTAGAATTTAATAGGAAGTCCTACCCTATTGCACATTCTCGAAAAGAGGCAGTAAGAGCGGAAATCAATCGTATGATTAATAATGATATAATAGAACATAGCCAATCCCCATACACCAGCCCTATTGTCGCAATTCCCAAGAAAAACGGCGAAGTCCGGCTTTGTTTGGATGCACGGGAAATTAACAAGAAAATCGTTAACGATAGAACCTCGCCCGGTGAGATTGAGGAGATCTTGAAACGCTTCCATGGTACCCAATACTTCAGCACTTGGGATACGGTGTGCGGATACTGGCAGGTAGAGTTGCACCCACGGAGTCGCCAATATCTGGCTTTCATATTCGAAGGGCGCAATTACCAATTCAAAAGATTGCCCTTCGGATTGGTAAACTCAGTTGCCATCTTTGTGACCTGCATGGACCAGATATTGGGACAAGAAGCCCTTCAGTTTACAACAGTGTACGTTGACGACCTCCTTATAACATCTGAAACGTGGGAGGAACACTGTTACCGTGTGGAGCATGTGCTTGAGAAGTTATCTGCCAGTAACGTCACACTGAAGTTGGAAAAATCCAAATTTATCGCCCGAGAAGTGCAATTCCTCGGATTTAACTTAAACGATCAAGGAATCTCACCGTCGGCAGAAAAGGTAGAAGCCATCCAGAAATTCCCGGCACCCAAAAACAGGAAGCAATTGCAGTCATTCCTGGGACTCTGCAATTATTATAGAAAGTTCCAGGAACAATATTCTGAGTTGACCGCGAGGTTCCAACCTCAATTATCATCTAAAAACAAATGGGTATGGTGTAAGGAACAAGAGGGGATTTTCCAACAAATTAAGGACAAATTTCTGGATACGATAATACTTCGCCACCCAAACTTTAAGTTACCGTTCTTCATGAACTGCGATGCCAGCAACATCAGCCTGGGAACAACACTGTATCAGGAGGACGAGAAGGGTCAACCTCAAGTAATTAGCTTCGCAAGCAGATCCTTGAACCACTGCGAAAGGAATTACACGGTAACGGAAAAAGAATTACTGAGTGTGGTATTCGCTTGCGGTAAGTTCCGCACTTACATTTTGGGATACCCTGTGACTGTCCGCACTGACCATAAATCTATTTCATTCTTAAAAAGCTGCAAACTGAACCATGGCAGACTAACGAGGTGGATACTTGCCCTTCAAGAATACCATCTACAATGGGAGTACATCCCTGGTAAGAAAAATATAGTAGCGGACGTATTATCCCGGGTCAATGTGGAGGAACAAACTTTCGAAGGGGAGAAAGAAAGCGTGCTGAAAATATATCATCTTCTTAGCACCAGAGCCGATTTAACAACGATATTAACCAACATGAGTACCCACCAACAAGCGGACCCAAAATTGAGAAACCTCAGACTTCGGCTAGAAGAGGGAGATGAAACCGTTACTATATATTACCAGATGAATAAACAAATACTGTTCATTAAAACATCTTTGAAGGAAGAGATCTGGAAGGTAGTGGTCCCGACACAGATCGAAAAGGAATTGATAGTGAATTACCATATACGTTACGGGCATATGGGCGCCCTCAAGGTAATAAAAGCTCTGGAGGAGAGCTGCTATATAAAAAACATCAATAGAAAGGTCCGAATGTATATAAAGAGTTGTAAGATCTGCCAGCTGGTAAAAACTAATAATGAGAAGAAGGAAGGTGTGATGATCCCAATCACTTCCAAAGCGAAATTGGAGAAGGTGTTCCTCGATATCTGCGGACCATTTCCCCGTAGTGGAGGTCGACACCGATATCGGTACCTAACCATCATACTGGACCACTTCACCAAATACATTAAGCTATACCCTACTAACCGAGCGACTACCAGGAAAATTCTGGGGATACTTACTGAACAATATATCCCACACCTGGGGAAACCATCTTCGATCATTACTGATCATGGAACTCAGTTTAAAGGGGTAATTTGGAGGGATACGTTATTGTCAATGGGCATTCGTACATACAAAACCTCGGTCTACCATCCGAGCAGTAATCCGGCAGAGCGGGTGTTGCGAGAAGTGGGGAGGATCCTCAGGACTTATTGTCACCATCAACAAAAAAGGTGGCAAGACTATTTAGAAGCCACGGAGGAATTCCTCAACTTAGCTTACCATCCAGCTATAGGGATAACCCCATATTCTGCTATGTACGAGAAACCACCCCCACGAGAGATCACAGATATCCTCGAGTTCCCCAGTAACCATGTGTACAGATTTGATAAAGCTAAGTTCTTCAACAAGGTGGCAGAAGACCAGTTAAAACGGCAGAATAAATATCAAAAGGCCAGTGGCAAAGTAATAATATATGAGAAGGGAGAAAAAATTTTACTAAGAAATCGTGAACTTCCCAGCACACTGGAAGGAATAACGAAAAAGTTATTACTATTATACACCGGACCATATATAATATCCAATGTGAAAAATAACAATACCTATGAAATAAAGGAGATCGATTCAGACAGGATGAAGGGAGTATATAACCAGGCTTCCATGAAAAAATATTATGAGTAAGGGAAGGTATAGAAGAAGTAAGAAAAGTAAAAATTCAAAAAAGAAGTAATGACTACTTACTACCTATTATTTAGAAAACCATTTATGAATCAAGAAGAAAATGAATTTTGAATTAAATCATCAAAATTCAAAAACCCAAGTAAAAACAATTTACTACCTTATTTTAAAAACAACTTTTAGAAATGAACAAGGAGAAAAAGAATTTGGATAACATTACAAACAATTATATATGGGACCAATTCTGAAAAACTTTCCAGAATAAAGAAATGGCAATACAAACCACTGATACCATTTAAATGAATAAACTTATTATGAAGTGAAATTAATGAGAATTTTATGTCAAATAAACAGAGATATTAAACAAATGACATTAATAATAAAGAGTGCATTTGGATAAAAAGCAAGAGCAAAATAAAATTTTTTTAAAGAAAGGAAAAACTATATATAAATAAATCCATATGAAAAAGATGATCATACAATAAATGTCAGTTATTAGAAAGACAATTAATAGAGTAATTGAAAAAACATAATACTAGTGGAACGATTCACAAGAATTAAGAAAGGAACAAAAATATAATACAAAATATATGCTACCAATGACCAGAAGGAGATTGTGATAACAGTCAAAAAATGACAGAGAATTAAAAACTTTACACTGAATAATAAGTGATGATTATATTATACCAGCTTCCAATCACAAGGAGAAATAAAATGCCAGCAGAGCTAACCATTGAGAAAAATAACTGAGATAGAGATTCACTAAGATAGATATATAAATAGATCTGTTCGTATACGAAGTGAAATATCCAAAGATATTTAATTTTTTTTTTAATATTCATAAGGTGGACTATTCTTATATAATTTTATTAATGACTGTCTGAGATAAGTCCAGCAGTATTATTATGTATTGGTCAGAGATGATTTACCTCTGTAATCAATAAATGACGTAGTATGGCCAGCAGAGTGAGATGCCTACAGAGCCCCTCTGGACACTGCCCCAGCTAACGTGTTAGGGAATTTTAGGGAATAAATATCCCAAGGATAAAGAAACGAGTTAAGAAGAAAATGGAAAAATAAAAATAACGAACCTCAGATGACTATTACTATCAGTAAGAATCCAGTTAATAATGAAATATAGATAAGCTCAAAAATATGGGAGAAAAAATTTTTTAGAAATGTGAAGGAAGTAAAGAAATATAATTTATAATATAATGTCATAAGCAATTATTTCAGACAAACTAAGTATGATCTGAACTAATCACTTCTGGAAGAGAGCAATCTGTAGCATGACAGATAATCCACACAAATACATTACTCTAAATACATACAGATCATTAATAAAGCTCTAAGATATGGAATATCCAGATGAGAATTAATTAAAATGCACTGTTTAATAATATATTCACAAGAAAGGTTAAATAAAGAAAAATTCTGCAAATAATATAATATAATACAAATTTAAAAACCCAGCAGACTAAAATTAATAATAACAAAATTACCCAGGTAAGATAGAAGCAGGCAATTAATATACCCCGTCAAAGAAACCAGACCAGAAAAAACAAAGCTACTGAAGACAGAAGAAACAAAACTAATCAAAACTCAAAGAAGACAGAAGAACAATCAAAGCTACTGAAGACAGAAGAAAGAAGAACAATCAAAGCTACTGAAGACAGAAGAAACGAAACTAATTAAAACTAAAAAAGAAAGAAGAATAATTAAAACTATTACTACTGAAGAATGAAGAAAGAAGAACTAATTAAAACTACTACTACAGAACTAGAGAAGAAAGAAGAACAATCAAAGCTACTGAAGACAGAAGAAACAAAACTAATCAAAACTCAAAGAAGACAGAAGAACAATCAAAGCTACTGAAGACAGAAGAAAGAAGAACAATCAAAGCTACTGAAGACAGAAGACACGAAACTAATTAAAACTAAAGAAGAAAGAAGAATAATTAAAACTATTACTACCGAAGAATGAAGAAAGAAGAACTAATTAAAACTACTACTACAGAACTAGAGAAGAAAGAAGAACAATCAAAGCTACTGAAGACAGAAGAAAGAAGAACAATTAAAACTCAAAGAAGAAAGAAGAACAAACTAAATCTAATGAAGAAAGAAGAACTAATTAAAACTACTACTACTGAAGAATGAAGAAAGGAGAACTAATTAAAACTACTGCTACTGAAGAATGAAGAAAGAAGAACAATCAAAGATACAGAAGACAGAAGAAGGAAGAATAATTAAAATTAGAGAAGAAAGAAGAACAACCAAAACTACCACTACTGAAGAGAGAAGAAAGAAGAATAATTAAGATCAAGGAAGAAAGAAGACTAATTAAAACTACAGAAGACAGAAGAAACAAAACTAATCAAAACTCAAAGAAGAAAGAAGAACAAACTAAATCTAATGAAGAAAGAAGAACTAGTTAAAACTACTACTACTGAAGAATGAAGAAAGAAGAACAATCAAAAATACAGAAGACAGAAGAAAGAAGAATAATTAAAACTACTATTACTGAAGAAAGAAGAACAAACTAAATCTACTGAAGAAAGAAGAAGGAAGACTAATTAAAACTACTACTACTGAAAAATGAAGAAAGAAGAACAATCAAAGATACAGAAGACAGAAGAAAGAAGAACTAGTTAAAACTACTACTACTGAAGAATGAAGAAAGAAGAACAATCAAAGATACAGAAGACAGAAGAAAGAAGAATAATTAAAACTACTATTACTGAAGAAAGAAGAACAAACTAAATCTACTGAAGAAAGAAGAAGGAAGACTAATTAAAACTACTACTACTGAAGAATGAAGAAAGAAGAACAATCAAAGATACAGAAGACAGAAGAAAGAAGAACTAATTAAAACTACTATTACTGAAGAATGAAGAAAGAAGAACAATCAAAGATACAGAAGACAGAAGAAAGAAGAATAATTAAAACTACTATTACTGAAGAAAGAAGAACAATCAAAGATACTGAAGACAGAAGAAAGAAGAATAATTAGAACTACTATTACTGAAGAACGAAGAAAGAAGAACAATCAAAGATACAGAAGACAGAAGAAAGAAGAATAATTAAAACTACTATTACTGAAGAAAGAAGAACAATCAAAGATACAGAAGACAGAAGAAAGAAGAATAATTAAAACTACTATTACTGAAGAAAGAAGAACTAATTAAAACTACTATTACTGAAGAATGAAGAAAGAAGAACAATCAAAGATACAGAAGACAGAAGAAAGAAGAATAATTAAAACTACTATTACTGAAGAAAGAAGAACTAATTAAAACTACTATTACTGAAGAATGAAGAAAGAAGAACAATCAAAGATACAGAAGACAGAAGAAAGAAGAATATTTAAAACTACTATTACTGAAGAAAGAAGAACAAATTAAATCTACTGAAGAAAGAAGAAGGAAGACTAATTAAAACTACTACTACTGAAGAAGGAAGAAGGAAGAATAAAGAAGAACCAAACTCAAAGAAGAAAGAAGAATAATAAAAATAAGAACTACAGAAGAAGGAAGAAGGAAGGATAATCCAAAACTACAGAAGAAGGAAGAATAACCAAACTCAAGAAGAAAGAAGAATAATTAAGACGACCCATATAAAACAAAAACCAAATAGGGAAAGAACCCCCAAAAAACCCCAAAATCAATGAATGCCCAAAAAAGAAAGTATAACACATTAAAAAACCATATCACTGTAAAACTGACAAAAAACTAAAAGTGTTAGCTGTAGTAAATATTAGTGCATTCAAAAAGTTATTGTGTAATGTGCATAAACAAATCTTCACAGTTCCCCCATGGTTGAATATTTCATATTAAAAACTAGAAAAAGACTAGTAAATATAGTAATAATTTACCATGGAAAGGTGTAAGTGATCAAATTATAACTAATAAACTTTAAGAAAGGTGCATGAGTAGCAGTACAAAGTAACAAACTTTAAGTTTTGTGAACAGTGCCTACTTTGATAATGAAGTAGTAATTTTACTAATAAAAAGCTACTAAAACTGTATGAACATTCCATAGAATGGAATATAACTTAGATAGCCAGGGTTATACTTTAAGAGGGGGCATAAATCTTATAAAATGGGGAATTACAGAACTAACTGTTTATGATGGAGTAGTAGAATGTATTAACAATTATATATGGATCCAAATGTGGGGTTCTAATTAAATATAGCATTTAGATAAGTAAGGGTTAGTCATAAGAAATATTAGTATTATAATTGTTATTTTATTGTTCATGTTAATTTAGGAATGCATTATCTAAAATTAGATAACATTCCAATGTTGTAGAAATACTTTTTATTATGTTATTAGGTGATATACCAAAACAATGTTATTAAGAACACCAGTTTTATATATCTGGGTGTTATATTTTAATTGTATAATCTATAATTACTGTTATGCCAGATCAGAGAACTAATTTTTAATCAAATATATCAGAGTCAGAAGTCAGAGAAGGAAATAAAATAATTACATTAGTAAAACATTCTGCAAATAGCCACAATTCAAATCTAGGCATTATAATAAAGTTAAAATGCAGAATAATTAATAAACCTAATCTTATAAACCAGTCAAACTGACAATATTTAGGCAAGATACACCCAACATATTAAATACTATGTAAATAAGGCTTTCTAAAGATATGGTTATTCTATGAGTAAAATTATTTATTTGTATAATGAAATACCATTTGAAACTGAAATAGGTTCACTAACTTTATCAGAAGGGGAATCATATACAACTGAATTATATGAAAAAACCATCATTAATATACTAAATTGCAATAAAATAAGTGAGAATTGATAATTATACAAATTTCAGATTTCATAGAATAATAATTATATTAGTTAAAATGGCTATTATTTACATAGAAGACAGGGAAGTATAATTTTAGGCCTACCTCCCAAAAAATTATAAGAAATAATTTTCAGATAAAACTTTGTAATACTAACTTAATTACTATCAAAATAAGTAGAATAGAATAGTGAAAACGAATATGTATTTTATATTTCAAACAGTTAAGTAATAACGAATTTACTTTATAAGCATAGTGCACGAAATTAAAGTGTGTCGGAAGTTATGGCAATTTTAAACAATGTCTTTTTAATATTAAATTGGCTAAGACGTTTCGGATGACGAAGGAAATCCACGCAGTTCATTATTATACATTGAAGAGCACACTTGACGTGAATATTTTATAAAACCCAACCTTAATGGCGATTACGTATAACTAAAGTTCGGAATCAGTTTTTGTGTAAAAATTAAATTTTAAACTATTCTAATCATTGTGAAGTGGGGAAGTTGCCCTATGAACTACATAACACCTATAAACAGCATCACATATCACTATTTAAACGAAATAACACTGGAATCACACCAAATACCAAGTGAATATTCGAGGTTAAACGGACACACATAAACACCAATTGATCTACTTATTTAACAACATTTTTACACCCAGTGACTTTTCCATCTTACTCCAGTGACATTAAACTATACACCAGAAGATAATATACGATTGCGAAGAAGATTTAACCGCAGGAAGAGTATTCCATAAATACTCTTGTCAGTGTTAGAAGGTGAACTCCGCGCATGCGCCAGGCGGCCATTTTGAACCAATCTCGTCATCTCAACTCGACAACTGTTTGCTGAACTGGGGTGAATAAAAATTATATATAAACTTTTATTATTAATAACTATCATTATATTGTTTAATTTTAATACATTTTTAGAATTGTAAATGTTATACTTTCTGACCCTGACCTTCTCTGGCTTTTTTATAAATAACTGTTAAAAGAACCTATATGTGTATAATACCAATATAAAAGTCATAGATCGACCGGACCTGAGTGAGTCGATACGGCATTATAACATTGTTTTCAATTAAGCAAATTCATTATTTTGTTGAATAAACGCTTATTATCTAGTGAATTGAATTTGATTTCTTTAATAAAGGAATATAACCATTAATTAATAAAGAAAACTCGACAACCTTTAAAGGCAATATATGCGAATTACAACCTTTCAAGAGGAAGAAGAAGAGAGCTGTTCGCGCCTAATTCAAAGTGGATTGTCTTTTTAATAAATTTAACGAAGGGAAGATCATTACTAGAAGACACACCATACCATACTATTTATAATTACAATCAATAATCTCAATTTATTACTAAATTTTAAGAATATAAACACCTCGAAAACAATTATTTCAGAATTATAAAATTATATCACATTTCAAATTGCTACAACAACAACATACACCAAGAACATTTGATAACAGCATTATTTAGGAACATTACCAAATCGACGTCTCCCGGAGCGGAACGTCATTACTACACCTACGCACCATAAAAGTCAATCTGGGTAATATTATACCAGAACACCATTACAATTACAATTATATATTACCAAAGTGAAGACCAGCAGAGAGAGCCGAATGAAGACTAGAAGACATCATCTATATTACTACACACAATAGTGAGAGTACAATTCTCATACAAATACACATATTTTTATATTTGTATATTTTGTAATTTACATTTATATTACAAAATATATACATGAAGAAAATCAGTTGCAATTTGATTGATAACTGCGTCTAGAGACGTTTGTGTGTGTGTGTGTGTGTGTGTGTGTGTGTGTATGTGTATGTGTATGTGATCGTAGTATGATTTTATTTCTTGACACAACACTTTATCTTGAAATATGATTTTTAGTTGGACGTTGTAAATAATTTTTTTAAATATCACTTACCTGCAAAGGATATACCCTCGCGTACGAGTCAAGTTTAAATTATCGTAAGGATAATACTTGTCGTTTAGAAACAGTCTCGCCAAGCGGTGACAGTAAGTCGAGTTCATTACGGATTAGAAAGTAGGACGCACCGATTTAAACGATATAATCACGATCAATGACCCCTTGGCTTAAGTTAGTGAATAATTCTGTATCGTTGTGTGTGTGTGCGTGTGTGTGTGTGTGTGTGTGTGTGTGTGTGCGTGTATAGTTAATCTTTCTATATTAGATCTCGGTACAAAAATTGGTTGAATGACATTTAGTATCGCTAATTACAGCGTTGAATATAAATTTCTAAAACCAGTTAAAGTGTACAGTGGTGTAAATATATATAATCACTTAAACAAATTATTGTTTATTTTAATTTATTTCACTATAAACCTCTGAACATGTAAGCAAATATTTGTAAAGTACATTAAATTATGTGAAATGCTACACCGAAAGATTCAAATCATACCTTATTGGTACTGTCAACTATTTGAATGTGTGAATTTCCTCCAACGTTTGCAACAGCAGCAGCAATACACAATACGCATTACATTAAAACTAACACGGTTATATTATTCATTGATGTACAAACAATTTACATAGCACACACACACAATAGGCTAACATTTATTGTGAAGTCGTTAACGTATGGATTTGTCATCTGTAACAGCATACACACAGGTAATTACATTATAAACTAGGAATTTCTTCCGACATCTGCGAGCGAGAGAGAGAGAGAGAGAGATGTTGTACAACAGATTTTTGAGGAATAATATTGTGATCGGTAACTGTGTCTAGAGATGTGAGACAGAGACTTAACATGAACACATAGAGACAGCAATACATTATTTCTGTTACATGCATACGACGCATAAACATATGTCATGTGTGTGTGTGTGTGTGTGTGTGTGTGTGTGTGTGTGTGTATGTGATCGTAGTATGATTTTATTTCTTTACACAACCCTTTATCTTGAAATATGATTTTTAGTCGGACGTTGTAAATAATTTTTTACAATATCACTTACCTGCAAAGGATATACCCTTGCGTACGAGCAGATAATAATATGTAATTTCGTGTATAGTAATCAGAAATGTGTGAGAGAGAGAGCGAGAGAGAGAGAGACAATTTAATAATGTGTTTGCTCATACAGTTTGAATTTCCTACCACAGCGGTAAAATATATTTTAAGTTTACGTGTACACAGGTTGTATCTTGCAATCACGAAAATTATTATTTAAACTGATAATTGTTTTATTAAAATCTTACAATGACGAAATATTATTATTTCATATTGTATTTATTTTATACCATTGTTTACGATATATATTTAATTAATGCAAAAATGAATTTTTAAAATTACAATGGTCTGTAAACCATATTTAAGTTTGTGTACAGTGACACCGTAATCGATTTGATTAAGGGAATTCCTGTCAACGTCTGCAGCTAGAGAGCGAGAGACATACACAACAGTAATAATGCGTAACACTTTACCACACAGACCGCCTTGGAAGAACGAGATTGGCGTAGAGAGAGAGAGAGAGAGAGAGAGAGAGAGAGAGAGAGAGAGAGAGAGAGAGAGAGAGAGAGAGAGAGAGAGAGAGGGAGACCCGTTACATAAACACGCAGAGAGAGAGTGAGATGCAACAGTAATCTACTAAATGTGTGTGTGCGAGAGAGAGAGAGAGAGAGAGAGAGAGAGAGATATTTATTTACATTCAAAGAGAGAATTGATATCGACAACAATCATGATCATATAGTTTGAATTTCCCACCACAGAAAAATGTTGGCAGATCTGTTCTATACACAATAATGCAAGATTGGTAACCCTGATCATATATTTTAATATACACTATATAACACACATATCAAGTTTGAACCCATGCATAGGTTGGTAAACCTGATCATATAAATTTAATATACATTATAACACACAACAAATTTGAACTCATGCAAAGGTTGGTAACGCTGATCATATATTTTAATATACATTATATTGCATCAAGTCGGAACCCCCACAACCCACCACCCACCACCCACCAAGTTTGAACCTATGCATAGGTTGGTAAACCTGATCATATAGATTTAATATACATTATAACACGCAACAAATTTGAACTCATGCAAAGGTTGGTAACCCTGATCATATATTTTAATATATACACTATAATGCATCAAGTTGGAACCCCCCCACCCACCACCCACCGTCCACCCCTGATATGCAAATCAGCTTTATTAAAAAAAATAAAAAATTATATTAACGGAAATTCGCGGATGCAGGTGGTCCAATGAACCACCCCCCACCCCCACCCCCACCCCCTTGATATGTAAATCAATTTAATTAAAAAAATAAAAAATAAAATTAAAAAAATAAAAAATTTTATTCGCGGAAACTCGCGGATGCTGCAGGTCCATTGGTGGTGGGGAGAGCGTGGGAAAAAATCTTGGACCGCGGGAACGGCGGCATCTCTTTGATCTAGGCGTGTGAAAGGTGGCATATATTCGCGGATATGCAAATCAATTTAATTAAAAAAATAAAAAATAAAATAAAAAAATAAAAAATTTTATTCGCGGAAATTCGCGGATGATGTGCTCCTTTGGGATGCTGCGGGTCCAGCGGTGGTGGGGAGAGCGTGGGAAAAATTCTTGGACCGTGGGAACGGCGGCATTTCTTTGATCTTGGTGGTGGGGGAAGCGTGGGAAAGGCGGCATGGGGTGGTGGTGGGGGAATAACGGTACTTTGGTCAGGAACCTCATTTTCCCTCTACTGCTAGTGTTACTTAGACGCCAACAGACCGACCGGTGTCGTTGAGAAGGAAGCTTGTTTCTTTAGGTGATTACAGAAATTTTGTAGGTAAGTGTTGACAATGCAGTTTGCATTTCTTGTACAATTGCTATCGACTCTAATCAACTTAATCTCTTAGTTTAAGGCGTATTCTTGTTTATCTCTTGGTGTTATAACAGTTATTCTAATGTATTATAACCTGACAAGAATAATTCTTTACCATGAAGGCGAGTCGGGAAATATGGAATACCACTATTTTATCAGTATTCCATAATGCCCATTCGTATTTTTTACATTCATCTTAATTTAACACTCAGTTAAAACATTAAATCAGCAAGTTGTAAAATGTTTATAAGCAAATGTTAATATAAGCATAAATTACTATAATATATTAAAGTCAATCTCAATCTGTATGACATAATAACTGAAATTAGTGAGCTGTATCACTCAATGCTTAAGCTGCTCAAGTTGCTTCACTACCTGTCTAATTAGCAGAAGACATAAGTCCTATTTTGGAAGGATTATAATTGTAAAACAGGTAACTGATTACTAAAACAGTTCAGGAAATATTAAAATTCAGAAGGTTAAAGAACTTTTCATGTTTTATTACAAGAGGAGAGACCGTCCAACCAGAAGAAAACAGTGGGACATAAAAAATATGGAGTTGGCTACACACGAGGTCCGCGACAAGCAAATGGAATTCCTAAAGATTGCTAAAACTTTATAAGTACCTAGATCTACTCTATTTCGGCTAGCTGTCGAGACGTCTATTGAACCTAGCGTGCGACATCAAGGTCATTGGGTCGTAAATCAGTATTCGGTCCAGAAATAGAAGAAGAAATTTAAGGTATGTTTTATAAATGGAATCATTGTGCTATGGTGTTACACGATTAGGTGTTAGAACGATGCCATAAGAACTTATGTTACACCAAGTGGCTATAATATACCTACCACATTAAACATGTGGAAAAGGGCAAGCTGGTAAGGTTTGTTAAATGCACAATTTTTTCACGATGGTTAAGATACTTTTGTTACATTTGTATATATACTAAATTTTGTTGTAACTTTCCTTGTTAATGTGTAATTTTCAACGAAAAATATAATTTCTGGCTAACAAAATCAGGAATCTGATCCCTGATTCAACAATATATTATTAGATATTACTGTCACACACAAGAATTGTCGTTTTTTACATGCTATTGAGAAATTTTGTTTATAAACTAAATTTTCTGTGTAAAATGTGTAGTATTCCATATTACTCTCCCTATTCCATATTACCCTTAATTTACCAACATGTTTTTAAAGAGATCCATTTCAACATTGTAAGGCAGAGATAGTTAAAAACATACCGACTTGTAATTTAATTTGAAATTCAAAAATAATTTAGGGTGATATAAATATGCTTTAATATTATTAGAAAAGTAAATGCCATTCCATATTACCCGTATTCCCTCTATCTATGGACTGCCGTAATAAAGGGATGTGCTAATTTGTTATAGATTTAAAGATCATCTAATTTTAATGTCTAGTGCAAAATCAAAAGTATTTTTAAAATTTAAACGAAGCCTGAAATAAATTACAATATAATAAAAGTGTATTAATAACATATTTTATAATGTATGCATTTTAGATTAGATGTGGTACTTTATAAAACTGACATTTGATATTAATGTTGCAGGGACGTTTGGTTGTTGAATCAAACGGAGTAGATGAGATGAAGGACTAGAAATGAACCTATATAAACTGGATTACCTGGTTCCGTCTAGTAACTCGCCTACGCCTAAATCAACTGCATTCAAACAATAAACACAATACTAATTTTATAGAGATACATTACAAGAATAAAAAGAAGAGTAAAGATATATTAGGCCTACAGTTGAACAAGTTGACCCCAAATGCCAGTTGAGGTAGGAGACGTTTGTTACAGAAATATAAGTTAATAATTATATTAAAACCATCATTGTAACAGGATATTTACAGCTTCTCTCAGCTATTGTCTTACAACAGACGAAGCCTCGCCGTCGATAAATTGTGAAAATAGAAAGTAGAAATTTTAAAACGTCTAGAGTAATATCCCAACATGGGCGTTCGCTTGTCAGGTGGCCTTTCTAGAGGAAGCTAGCTGTTTAATTTCTAACGTAATGCTCACTATCTTCGACAGGAAGCGCTGTTTAACGCAATGGGCAGAACGTTAGTGATTGGTCAGGGGGGGAGAGAGGTCATAAAACAAAACCTTCCCCACTTCCCCAACCAATAAAAAGAAAACAGGAACTTAACAGCTCTCGTTGATGCACCATATATCATCTACAGTTGCAGGCAGAGAAGAGATGAAATTTTATGTATGACCCACAGTACAACGAACACTCATTTCCTGTCTACAGTGTATTGTCGTTCATCAATGCATTCGCAATTCTCCAATCGATGACTTTTATCTCTCCACAGACAATCATCACAAACGAAACAGTTCAGTGGTTTCGCTTCCAGTTCGGTTGCCATGAATTCGTGATGACCCTCAGCTGTTCAAGCGATATTACCACCCATATATTTATCTAAGCTAAAGGATAGAGAAACCCGTCAATTGTATATATACAAAACAGTTCACTGGCTCCGTTTTCAGTTCGGTTACTACGAATTCGTGACGAGCCTTAGGTATGTAAGCGGTATTACCAGCCACATGTTTACCTAATGAAAAGGATGGATAAACCCGGCACATTATTGCTGGAAAAACATTAAAGGCAAAAACACTAAATGTAAAAAAAAGAAACAGAGTAAATGTTCTCTTAGGCACTTTATCAATGTGTTCAATTCTATATAGCTTGTTCTGGGTAAGTTGAAAGCATTTTACGGCAGAACATTGCGCTCGCTCACACACACACACACACACACACATACAGAACTAAATGTACACGATAACGTTAATCTAGACATCCGAAAATAAGTAATTTTTGCACCTACATTTTCATAATATATAATGACATTTCCTGGTGAAGGGTTTGTGAGGATCTGTCAAAAAGTATAGCACAAGTCTTATTGTGTCGACGTTTCGACAATATTTATTGACATCATGAAACGAAAATGACACGAGCGCGCTCGCGCGCACACACTGACTCACATACACAAACACGTTCACTCAAATCTGTTGTGTTTTTTGATATTTTCTTTTGTATTCATACACAGGATCCTGATGATGACAATAAATATTGTCAAATCGTCGAGACAATTTAAAATTTGTGTTACACTTTTTGACCGATCCTCAGAAACCCTTCACCGGAAAAATTCTTTGATTGACGGTTTCTACGAATTTAAGAAAAATATATAATGATTAAGGTTTGAGAAAATTATCAAATAAAGAACTATTAAAGAGAAGAAATCGCTAATAACAACGTGAATAGTAATAATAATTTTTTTTTTTTTTTACAAAGGAAACTGGAAAACTTATGTTCGCCGCAGGTGGGTCCGCACTCCTACGGTGTGTGCGACTCGCAACCACCAAAACCACAAACCCTGGATCCACCTTGCTGCAGCAGCACTAGGCACAGATAACATAATTTAATATCTAAGTACACCAAAATGCTTAAGACACTTTCTCTGTGTTGTGACTTACCTCTCAAGTATTTCTATAATTAATATAATTCTGTAAAGGGAGGAGGTGTAAGTAAAAGAAATTGTTGAATGCGTCAATCTGTGAGCAGAGTCGGTTTCGACCCGTTTATTTAAAAAATATTACGAGCCTCAAAATTTATCTAATTATGTGCCAGTCAGCAACGGTCAGTACTGAGCTAATTTTCTTTTGAAAAACTGAATATAAAAAATGTTAAATGCTAAATGTGGGGGTGTCGCATAAATCAATGTGTTCAAGATCAATGTGTTAAATAAATCAATAACAAGATGTGTTCAGCGTACACGCTGTTATCTACTTAAAATTTCTGACACTGTTATCTATCGAAAAGTTTTATAAAATTGTTTCAGACACTTGTAAGTAACTAGTTTGTCTCGTTTTTTGCTTCGTGATTATGCAACACTTGCCACCGTGAGTTGTTAAAGGTAAAAATGTTACTTGGCAATCCAGATAAGTCGTTTTGCAACCTGCTGTATCTGGTCGCTACGGCTGCGTGTTCCTCAGTACCTGGTTTGAACCACTGCTATGTCTGTGCTGGAAGATCGTGCAAAACTGTACGAATTTCGTGTTCTCGTGTCTTCGGTCCGGAACGTTGAACCAAGTTTTAAACTGAAAGTTTTCACATGTTTTAGTACACTTTTATACCCACATTGTTCGATTAACACGCACGCATGCATTCATACAGTGCGTGTTACAATTTACAATATTACAAAATAGCATTACAAGATTATGACTTTAAATTACATATATAACGAGTACTGACACTCAACCTTACATATCTTAGGTCTTTTCATCAAGTTGACTGACTGAAATTTAAATTTAGGCGAGGCTGACCTTTACAGACAAGATACATCTTGGTTGGTTACGGATAACAATCTTTTTACATCTATTACAAGTTTTCTTTTTTGTTACAAACGTAATACGCAAAATTATTAGCCACTAGCATTGATTTACGATAGCTCAAAAACAATCATAGTTACCTTGGTTATTGAGGCTCCCATACTTGACGAAACCCGGCGACGGGCCGCTCAGCTCACAGCGTTTGATGGGAGACTGACTAGATTTTACAAAGCAAGCGATAGGGTTGGTAAAGGGGAGGGCGTGACGTCAGTGCGTCGGGCAAGGTACAATTCGCGGATTGTTGCATTCGGCAGGAGACGAATAATTGCAACAACCTTGAGACTCAGCTTTCGCAATACTTCAATCTGGTGCCATTTGTACTTCGTCCTGTGGACGAACATCTGTTTTAACCCTTAAGCGGCGGGTCCACGTTACCTGTTTCCTGCTATTCTGTCAGCGGCCCTAGCAAGATCATCTTCGGCTTCCTTCTTTTGCCTTAGTACCTTCTCTATGTAAGCTGCTGCCTGCTCCCAATAATGTTCGCTTTCTAGCATTATTCCGATAATATTTTCAGGTGAGATCTGTCCCACTACATTTTCCAGTGATTGCCTCTCTTCTTTCCATCTATCACAGGTGAAAAACGTGTGATTCACATCGTCCAATTCTTGTTTGCAGAAAATGCAATATGGTCTGTCTACTTTCCCCATCCTATATAGGTAAGCCCGGAATAGGCAGTGGCCAGTTAGAAACTGTGTTACGAAATAATTAAACTCGCCATGTTTGCGATCAGTCCACTCAGCTAACTGTTTTATGAGCCTAGCGGTCCATCTTCCCTTCGTGTCACTGGTCCATCTTTCCTGCCACCGAGCCATAGTACGAGCCCTGGCCTCCTTGTGAGCTTGTACAGTATCTACTTGGCCCTTCCTCTTGTAAAGCAGTTTCCGTTCCTGTGCCAGCAGATCGATTGGGATTATTCCCGCGATGACACGAACCGCGGACTCCGAAACCGTGCGGTAGGAGCAAGCCACTCTGAGCGCGCCGCTTCGCTGCACTGCTGACATACGACGTCTGTATTTCTCGAGCTTGAGTGCATCAGCCCATATCTCCGCACCATAAAGCAGTATTGAATGCGTGACCGACATAAGTAGCCGTCGCTTCGAAGGTTTCGGCCCACTGGTGTTTGCCATAATTGTACTAAGTGCAGCGGTTACAGTTGCAGCCTTCTGAGAAGCCACCCGTTTTATTTGTAGCCAAAACGTAAGCTTCGTGTCCAGCAGTATTCCCAGATACTTAACTGCGGCTTTTGTGTGCACCGTTTCTTCTCCGACCTGCATTGGCAAGATGTTGGGGAGATGCCTCTTTGTGATCAGCACGATTTCTGTTATGTCAGCTGCCAGTTTTAAGCCGTGGTCTGTCATCCTGGAACTGACTCGTCGCATAACCTGCCTTAATCTCATCTGAGCCAGTTCCACATCTCGCGCTATGATAACCGCTGCTATATCATCAGCGTACCCCACTAAGAATGTATTTTCGGGCATTTCCATCCGAAGAATACCATCATATGCAGCGTTCCACAGGTCTGGCCCAAGAAATGATCCCTGAGCTGCCCCTGCTGTGACCTCCTGATGTAGTGAGTAATAATAATAATAATAATAATAATAATATAATAATAAGAAGAAGAAGAAGAAGAAGAAGAAGAAGAAGAAGAAGAAGAAGAAGAAGAAGAAGAAGAAGAAGAAGAAGAAGAAGAAGAAGAAGAAGAAGAAGAAGAATTGGCAGTAAACTCAATTGTCCTCAATAAGGTATAACATGACAAACACTTGATCGGAATAAGAATGAAAAGAAGACTCGAGTAAATGTGGCGCAGGCGTGTTTGTAGAAAGTGAAGCAAAGTGGAAGGTCATGATAGTTGATCAAGGCTGAGACTGAAAATTGAGTTAGATGTAAAAATCTCGTCAAAGCTCTTCTTCCAGTGGGAACGAGAAGTGTTAAGTATGCAACAAATGTTTACCGCTTCAGTAAGACCAAGTTGCTAATTACTAATAATTCCATAGTATATAATAAATCTGGAAATCTATGATTTACAAAACGACACTTTATTGTTATCACGCAATGGGCAGTGAAGGTTTTTCTTGCACTTATATTATTAAAATTTCTTTAAAGTCAGTTTGAGCCTAGAAGAGACAGATTCTAAAAATGCTGTAAATTGTAAACTTTCGGCTGTTGTCGAAACTGATTAAGCACCTTAATTCTTGAAGAGCGCAAGAAGAAAATTATTTGTAATAAGTAATCTTCTAATAATCTTGTAATTTTATTACTTGTAATAAGTAGTAAATTATTTGTAATAAAATTACTTGTAATGTAATTGTAATTACTTGAAATTTGTAAGACATCGAAAACTATCTACAGTTTTCACGCAGCAGACCTAAGAACTCACAGGTAACTCAGCAAGGCTTGTAATCAATAAATTACTTCTTTAGAGTCAAATTTTGTGATAACTCGTATGTTAATTTCAATAGACACAACACCGAGTGTGAGCCAATCTCACTATTGACCACAGGTGGCGTAATATGGCGTAATGTTTGTGAGGGTAACAGAAACCATATTAATATTAAAAATAACTACCCTTGTATCGACAGGGTATAACGGTTACTCGGACAGGAAAGTTACTCGCGCTATAAGTAGTATGTATTTAAGGATTGTAGTTTTGGCGTTGCAGAAGGAAATCCGACAACTTTTTGTACCCTTGTTAGAACATGATACAGAAATAGTCAAAGTCATGTCAATATGTATATAAAAATTTTAAAGTATATACACTCAATGGAAAAATAAGAACTAAGGTTACTAAGGCTGGAAAACAAATATAAACATCACAAGCAGAGAATGACATAGTTTGCTAAGACATTGCTCAAAAGAACCGACTGCGGGTGCTTCAAAAACGCAATATTTGGCCCTGCTGCACTAAGTTTTAGTAAAATGTTTCACCATATTAGTGGAACATAGATGATTGATTTTGTGTGCTTAGTTGCAATATTATTTGGTAAGTCACCTAATCGTTATTTTATTATATGCATTATAAATCTATGACAAATGAGGGTGGAATCTAAACTACTCTCCTACATAACTTAGATAACAAATTTTTAATTACCTTCAACACGACGCTTTGTTAAGTTCACCACACAGCATAGTTTTGATTTAACAAATTTAACTCTACAACATTAAACTAATTCCGAGATTGTTGTTCAGTCTTCGTGCTGTGTTTAGTTGTTTAGCGGGTGGATGACTACAATGTTCCAGTGCTGAGTAGGCTGCTGGATTTCTTTGGTAACATACAGGATTTTCAGATTTCTGTAGAAATTGCTATACATCGACTGCGTTCCTTAATATTTAATTTTAAAAACACTGTAATTATATTAGTATCACCCCATATGGTGCAATGTCAAATTAAATAAACTTTCTACATAACGGATTACTGGAAATGAACTAAATTCACGTTCCGTTGTGCTCTGAGGAGTTTTCAATTCTTTCTTTCTTTTCCATTAACATTACGTAAGATTGGAATCCATCTTAGACGGATTAGTAAGCTATGTCAGTAATTTTTATGTACCTGACAATATTATGATTAGACTAATAAAACGACACTAAAGCAAACCATACAAGTACACACGAGACACAATAACGTAATGTTGTAAACAGGCATGTTTGCTGATAAGGATTGTTTACCATATAGTAATACATTTTAAAACTCTGTTTAACAACAAAATACACTAAACAAAACACTATAACACTGTTTAACACCATAATACAAAAAAACATCAAATATTGCAATTTTTTACTATATTTAGTTTTCTTTTCCTTCCTTATACGCTTAGTATACGCTGTTATGTCAATTAACTGTATGTGGTCGTATATGGTACTGTTTGTTTACTAGAAATTTATGAGCAAAAATCAAGAAAATTGTATTGTCTGCGGAAGTGATGTCTGAACGATTATTGTAATATTGAATAAGCGTAACTTGGACTGTCGTAGTATTACTTGACTCAGGTAGGTAACAAGTTGTGGTGTCTGATCACGATTCACCATTTATGCCTTAAGTCAGACAGGTATTAACGTGAACGATACAATGATTACTATATACATCGTACATAACAGTGCAGAGTTGCAAGGTTTAGCGCAGTGGAAGGGAGACGGGATGTTTTCCGAACGTGTCTCTTGTAGCAGGTGAACAACATTTCACATTGCTTTTGTATTACATTATGACCAACAGAGTTCGCCAACAGACATACATAACAATGATGCGTAACACTAGTCTTCCCTTCTGTTTCTTAATTGTTTGGACTTTGCGAATTTTTAGACGAGCGTTATTTAAAACGTAAGGCCGGGAACACACTTGGCGTTTTTTTCCGATCGGATTTTTTGCCGTCGACGCCGTACCAGTAATGGCGGGTGGGATCTTATGGCGACGTACACTTTAATGAATATTAATCTTTGCTAATTATCTGCATGGATTAATTACTCATCAATTATGAATCAGAATCTTGGGTATAATGATTGATCGACTTTATATTTATGTTAATCTTATGTTGTGCGTTAAATTCGATATATATATATATATATATATATATATATAAAGTTGTTCCTACTCGTCGGATTTGACTCAACACAGTGGTTAATTAAATACGATTTATGAGTCTGTTAATCGGACGTCTCAATGGTCGAGTTTGTTGTGTCCATTGATACTTAGCAGAAATTGTGAGACTTTTGTGTAACGCTTAGAAAGAAATACATTAATAATAAAGGTCAAATTTCAATAATGAACGCAAGAATAATGTAAATTAACTACTTATTTATTACACTTGTTAATTAAGTAAGTGACTATATCCTGCAATTACATAAATCTTAAAACACATGATATAAAATACAATTTGTACGCTGTTTCCTGAAACATAAACACATGGTACATTCAAATGCAGTAAATAATGCAAATATACAAAACATATACGAGCAATAAACAATCAACAAATATACTTATCCCTACCTAAATGCGTTCATTATTCTCAGCTGATGAATTACGTTAATGTTATTTTTTATAGATTTTAGGATTCATATGATTTATATATATAATCTCTTGGGGTTTGTTCTTTGAAAAGAGACAACAGAACAGTAGTATATACTACTAAGATTTGATAGACATAAAGCTTATCTTTTGAGAATGTTTATCCAATATTCCGCCGTTGTGAGAAGACATCTTCTGGATGAGTCGTCGAGGATCTTAATCACTGTTATGAGGAGCACTAATCACTTCACTTCACTAAATCTCCACTCCCGTCATGTGTATGGTGTTGTGGTACCCCGCTGATTTCGAGTGTCCGGAGTTCAAATATTGAGGTGTTAATGTTGTCATTAAACTGAATCGTTCTGAAAGTCTGCCGTGTTCGTGTACATGGTTAACTGTTCCGTGTATCTGGATGTAGCGCGTACTGTGTGTTTAATTATTTGATACAGTTCATTCAATTAATTGTTCAATGTGACGATTCATTGTAATGTGAGAGTGTTTTAAGTGTCACTCACCGTTATACTTTGGAATTTAAATTACTTTCGTTATTATGTTCGCGTCGGTTGTAGTCTCAAGTCCCGTGCGCACTTATAGTTTATGTTTTTCGCACAGAATTGTGTGTAAGTGTGACTATATCGATGTCTATGTTCACTTATGACTTCACTAAATTGTGAATTCGGTCGGTCGCACAAACTGTTTCCATCACGGAATGTATTACTGTTCCGACTATAATCAACCGTCTGACTATCGTATGTACTAACTTCTGACTATTAATTGCGACTATCAACTATCAACTATATACTCTTGACTGTAACTAACTAACTTTTTGACTATTAACTGCTACTATTAACTGACTGCCGCTCCGCGTCTTCGCAAAACAGTTTTATTGGAACATCTTACCCACAAGTCTAAGTTTTGGATTTCTACGCCTTCTCGGATTCTTGATTGGTCGTACAAATTCCTACTCTTCTGCAGATCTCATCCTCTGTTTCACGATTCGTCGTCCGAACCCTTCTTACTCCCTCCACGAGCTCTCTTAGAAGATGCTTGACGCTGGTTGGTCGTCGTCATCCCCGGAGTGTTTCATGTGACGAGCGTGGTACGGATTCTAAGAAAGTAGGGCAATTTCTTGGCCGTCTGTCATCCTTTGTTTAGACTTTCCCTAAGGTTCTGACCGATCCTTTGTTAACAGACTCCAGAGTCCTGGTTAATTGTTTAAGTTACTCGTTGTTCGTTCCGCCGATTATCAACCCTTCGTTGGCGTCGTTCTGGTCGAACTCTACTTTCCAGTCGTAAATCTCAGTAAACTGTCAAAGGTTTGTTTTCATGCTGTGCAGGATGCACTGGCAGTATTCACTGAGTTGTGTCTATTGTCTATTTCTTCGTTAAAATTGCTCTGTATTCCTTTGTAACATAGTAAAGCCTTTCATAATCGTGCAGTTACGCTTCACCTCCACAGCAGGCGTTCCATCTCGATTCCACGTAACTCGGCAGCTGGACGAAGTCTTTGTTTCAGATTGTTGGGTGCTGTAAATTGTGACAAACTGCGAGCTGTCAGCGACGCCCTGAAATTCTTATTGTGTGCTTTACTCAGGCGTTTTTTCTTTGTCTTCGCCCTGTCGTTGGGTTTGACGTGCCCCTGATTCGTCATTATTTACGACCTGGGCTTGTATCCGTCGACTTGAGTGTGGGAACGTACCACTTGATCGAGGAATTAAAAGTTTTTTAAATTTCGATCATTACATCGTCCCCAAATTGGATTGGATGTTGGACTTCGTGAGACATCTGATCCAATTTCTGCGCTCTGTCCCAGTCGTGGATGTCTGCTTCGGAAAGGACATGGTTGACTGACATCTATCTCTCGTAGGAAGCAATTAATTGTTATTCCCCATCTTGATGTTTTATATGGTCATATGAATTTATTGCCGCTCATCTGAGTGAAATGAACGCATTTTCTACATTTTATCTGTCCACATGCGGACTGTACAATACGATTTCAAGTAAATAATTGAATTTAAGACACATACATCTGTCCGTTTGACAGTTTGTTTAGTTATCGTTTATATACAATGTAATAGATAAGCTGTAGATTAGCTATCCATTAGATTACTCGATCTTATGTCGATGACTTATATAACAATAAAATAATTTTAAACTTGTTGTTATTATCTCAAGAATACAGTTGCTACTAACAAATATGTACATATGATCAATTCGTAACATATTATAAACGATTACATTGATAAATGAAACATACATATTAATTAAACAATCGAGGAATCAGCATACTTCATGATGCATACTCAAACGCTTATTCTTAAAGTTATAAAACAATCGTCCATTTTGAATTATTGTTTACATAAACAAATTATTCGAATCTCTACATTCTAACAAGTTATTATTATTCATAGTTATCAATGTCTTTAGTGTCATGCGTCATATTATCACAATGTCCTTCTGACACATGGTACACTTCAACTAATCACTTTATGTGTATATTGATGTTTACATGTCTAATTAACATAACGAATGACAAATATGTGATGATCATAAACACAATTAGCATTGAAATACTGGCTAAACACAATATAGTAAAATGCACATCATTATTTGGTTAGCTGGACTGGCCGCGCGAGCAAATTACCTAACCTATGTCTTCTGCTGGTCGCCGGGAGTCGTCGCTACCACTCGTGTTATCTATACTTCCTTTCGCTGGCTCATGATACGTCTTAATTTGCCGTACGTTAAATTTCCCTTTTATCTTTCCGCTATCGCACTCCACGAGCTCATATGTGGCCTCGCCGGTGATGCGGTTGATCCTATATGGTCCTGCGAAAAGTTCAAAGAACTTGTCAATTCTCTTTGACGCAGCGTCGGATTGGTGGTATGCTCTCACCAGTACCTTGTCGCCAATCGTAAATTTTGTGATTTTCTTCTTCTCATTGCAGCGTTTCGCGTGCTTCTCCCGCTTCTCCTTTATCTTCACAAATATATTGTTTTCGCGTTTCCCTTCGCTGCTAATGACTCCTTTGTCCAAGCATTGCTCCCATGCTCGTGTAGGTCTCGTGCCGAGGTGTGCTTCATGAGGGGTTATTTCGATTGTCTCGTGGTACACCTCGTTTAGACACGCTTCAATCGTTTTTATGTACTGGGACCATTTAGTGTGTTGGTCACTGATGAAAATGCGAAACAAGTTTCCCAGTTGCCGGTTAATCCGCTCGGCAAGATTGGTACATGGATTACGTATTGCAGTAAACTTTGGTCGTATGTCCAACTCCTTTAGACCGTTGACCCATTTCCTGGAGGTGAACTGTGTTCCGTTGTCCGTCAAAATGGCCCGTGGACGTCCGAATAGTTCGCAATACGTTTTTATTCTCCGCAACGTCGTAGTGGTTGTTGCTTTCCGAAGGGTGAATAATTTGACATATTTCGTGAAATTATCCACTATGACTAATAAATATTTTACTCCACCCGTTCCTGTCGGTAGGGGTCCATAATAATCTGCGCTTACCAGATCTCCTTTGGCTGTAGGTATCACAGCGCGTGTGCCACCAAATAGCTCTCTGTTGTTGGTATCTTTGCACTTCTGGCACAGGTCACAGGTTTTAATATACGTTTTTATTTTCTTTGACATCTGGTCGAATGTGAAATGTTCTTGGAACATTTTAATACACTTTTTTGTTCCTAAATGTCCGAACATATGATGGATTTCAGCAATTATGTCACCAGATATGTTGCTAGGAACATACAGCTTCCATTCATTCCGCTGTCGCCTATATAACTTGTCGTTAACATATTTATAAAATTTAGTTAATTTAGGGTCTATATTTCCCTCCTTAAATCTAGTGATGATCGCTTTTAGCTTATCGTCTTCCATCTGGTGCTTTCCAATACTTTGGATTAACTTCCGCACTTCAAGTCTCATTTTCACGGTTATGTGGTTAATTAAATATTCATGTGTGTTGTCGTGAATCTCTTCTAATTTTGCGTCGTGTGGGTATCTACTTAAGATGTCGGCTACGATGTTATCCTTGCCCTTGCAATGAATGATGTCGAACTTATACTCTTGCACTGCAAGAATCCATCGTGTAATCCGAGAATTATTTAGATGGCATTTGTTTAAGAATGTCAACGCCTTGTTGTCAGTGATAATTGTTAACGGTTGTCCGAGAACGTATATTCGGAATTTTTCTAAGCATCGGACAATACTTAAAAGCTCTTTTTCCGTAGTATAGTAGTTCCGCTCAGCACCCTTGAATGTCTTACTAGTGAAGGCGATTACGCCAATCTCCCCGTCTTCATCGAGCTGGTAAAGTTGTCCTCCGTATGCGTAATCACTTGCATCACATTGTATATAATACCTCTGGTCTGGGCGCGGAAATCTCAAAACTACAGCGTCAATAAATAGGTTGTTGACTCTGACAAAGCAGTCGTTTAATTCATCCGTCCATACAAATTTGTGATCCTTCTTCAATAGTTCATGGAGGGGTTGCGTGGTCTCCGCATATTTGCTTGTAAAGCGGTTATAGAAGTTAGTGAGGCCTAGGAAACCCTTTAACTGTTTCTGATTCTTGGGCTTAGGGAACTCCATAATGGCTTTCACTTTCTCTTCCGTAGCTTGGATGCCGCGTGTTGTTAGTTGGTATCCAAAATACGATATTTCTTTTCTGAAAAACTGCGACTTATTTAGGTTGACGGTCAAGTTATTTTCGTTTAGATTATTTAACAATGCCCCTAAATGCTCTAAGTGTGTTTGAACATCGTCAGAATAACATAGACAATCGTCCACGTATATTAGTGTGTTTTTCTTAACATTTTCATTTAAAACCGTATCCAATCCGCGTGTTAGTGCCGCAGAACTGGTACTAAGGCCGAATGGTGTGACAGTGAATTGGTAGCACCTTCTCTCATACATGAACGCGGTATACTTCCTGCACTCTTCCTTCAAAGGTACTTGCCAAAAGCTGCTGGACAAATCGACAGTAGATAGATATCGCATCTCGCTACATTTTGCCAAGATTTCGTTTATTGGAGAAACGCCTTCATAGTCGGGAATTGTAACGCCGTTTATCTTTCTTGCGTCCAGGCATAAACGGACCCTTCCATCTCTTTTAATGACTGTTACGAGTGGATTTATGAACGGGCTTGTACATCGTTCAATCACACCGTATCGCAGCATTCTATCAATCTCGTCCTTTACTTTCTTCTGATAAGCAAGTGGTACAGGCCAACCCCGTTGAAAGTAGGGCGTACTGTCCGTAACTTGAAACTCATGCTCGTATCCGTCTATTCTCCCTGGGCATTCCCTAAACACTCTTCTATTCTTAACAAGTATTTCCCTCAAATTTCCCAATATTTCCTCATCTTGACAGTCCATGCTTGATATCTTCTCGTCGATGCTCCTCAAGATTTCTTCTTCTTCTCCATTATCCATTAGTTCCATGTTCATGATGGGTACGGCATGCACCTCTTCATCAGCCGCATTCACTATTTCTATTTTCTTACCGCCGATGTCGATACGACATCCTACCTCCTGTAAAAAGCTTATCCCTAATATACATTGTTTAATAAGGTCAGGTATAATCAGAAAGACACACTCATTTTTGATCCCGTCAATTTCAATGTCGCATAGTATTTGTTTTCTAATTAACTTGGACTTGTTCCCAACAGCACTAATGATTAGAGAGTTCGTCATGGGTAAAATTTCATATGGTTCAATGTCCCTTTTGTTTGCGTTGAACCACTCTTCTGATAACCCATCAATAATTGAGCCGGTGTCGACAAGTGCTAAAACTTTAATGTTATTGTTAAATTGTATGATTATTTCGGGACATTTTAATATCTGTTTAGTGATGTCCTCGTCGTATTCATCCAGTAGGTCATCCCTTATGTCAGGTACCAAGATATTGACATTATTAGTGGGGTTGTTTTTGTTGTCAAAAACTATGTCGTTCGTTGTGTAGGGGTGTTTTTTTTTTTGCTGTTCTGGTCATTGTTCGACCTTGAATTGTTGTCGTCGGTGGCCTGACTTGTGCTTGGTTTGGCGTTAAAGTATTCGACAGTGTTCACCACTCCGTGTGATTTATTCTCGTAACGGTTACCGCCGTGCGCCCGTCCTTGCCAAACTGGTTTCCTCTCACCCTCGTTTTTGTTGACAAAGTTACTACTAGGTCGATCGACAGTTCCGGTTTCCCTTTCGTTCGCTACCCTATATTGCGCACGTCTATTTCCTGCATTGTTTGATTGAATGCTAGTGTATTCAGTGATCAAGGCTTCGAAATTGGGTATGGTGACGATCCCGCGTCTTATAACGACGATCTGCAAGTCCCTTCCAAAGTGCCTCGAGATTTTTCTTATCAGTTGGCGGTCGGTCAACGCTGGAGTTAACTGTCGACTCTCTAAAAGGATCCGCTCGACGTACTGTATAGCCGTGACTGGTCCCTGCCATTCAAACCTGCCGTACTCGAGGGTTGTCGCGGATGATGTCCTGTCGTTCCAACCCCCAATACTTCAGTGTGAATGCCTCCTTGAATTCTTCGAAGGTGCTAATCTGGTCCCGGATCACACGCCACCATATACTTGCGTCCTTCTCTAGGTGTTTGCCGATCCACCTGATGTCGCTGCTCGAGTAATATGATTCTTGAAACTCCGACAATTCCTTCAGGAACTCCATCGGGAATCTGTCGGTTCCGTCATACTTCAACTCCACCTGTACTTGTCAGTTGACTGATCTGTGAGGCCCAGACTCCTCATCGGTGATCTGTCGCCGCAGTCTCTCTACTTGACACCTGAGTTCCTGAATGTGGGTCGTTTTCTCTTTGACGTTGTCGTCGAGCTTCTGTTCGGTCGTCTTCTGTCGGCCGTCTACTTCATCGATTTTCTGTTGCAATTTGTGGTTGGCTTCACCTATCTCTTGTTGCTGCTGTCGAAGTGTGTGATATAATTCGGTCTTCAGTTCTTCCTGCTTCTTCTGATTACTATTGATGTGTAGTTCTAGTTTATTATGGACTTTCTTTATACTAGATTGTTTGGTCTGTGCAAGGGTTTTAAGTTCTTGGTGGTCTGACTCTCGGGCTTCCCACAATTCTTCAAACTTCTTATTGGTGTCGTCTTTTATTTCTCTTGTAGCGTCCTCTTGTTTCTTTAAGACTTCGCTTATCTTATCGTCGCAACTGGTCTTATGGTCACGCATTTCCGATCGTATGAGTGTGAGCTGTTCGGCCATCTGCTGCTTGACGTCTTCCTTATGACTATTAAAATTTTCGTTGATTTTATCGAATTTCTGATTGATTTCCTCCTTCTGTTGATCGAATTTCTGATTGATTTCTTCCTTCTGTTGATCGAATTTCTGATTGATTTCTTCCTTCTGTTGATCGAATTTCTGATTGATTTCTTGAATTACTTCAAGTTTCTTGCTCATGAAGTCCATCAATGATTGTAATGTGACTTCTCCTTGTTGTTGGGGGTTCTGTGGTTGCTGTGACTCCTGTCCCCGCGCTCTGACATCTGACGTCTCCTCAGTCATATTTGGTTCGACGACTGATGAGTTTTCTTCGTTGGTGTCGGGTGCGCCTAACTGGTTGTTAACGTCAAAGTCCATGCTGTCAGAACTACCGCTAGCCATTTTTGCCTTGCTTCGCGTTATCATTTACCAGTCAAGCTAACCTTACACTTATTTAATAATATCTTACGTACTATATTATTGTAATTAATCTAAACACTACTGTCTGCTCTCTTTTGCCATGCGATGGGCGCCATTTCTTATTTAATGAATATTAATCTTTGCTAATTATCTGCATGGATTAATTACTCATCAATTATGAATCAGAATCTTGGGTATAATGATTGATCGACTTTATATTTATGTTAATCTTATGTTGTGCGTTAAATTCGATATATATATATATAAAGTTGTTCCTACTCGTCGGATTTGACTCAACACAGTGGTTAATTAAATACGATTTATGAGTCTGTTAATCGGACGTCTCAATGGTCGAGTTTGTTGTGTCCATTGATACTTAGCAGAAATTGTGAGACTTTTGTGTAACGCTTAGAAAGAAATACATTAATAATAAAGGTCAAATTTCAATAATGAACGCAAGAATAATGTAAATTAACTACTTATTTATTACACTTGTTAATTAAGTAAGTGACTATATCCTGCAATTACATAAATCTTAAAACACATGATATAAAATACAATTTGTACGCTGTTTCCTGAAACATAAACACATGGTACATTCAAATGCAGTAAATAATGCAAATATACAAAACATATACGAGCAATAAACAATCAACAAATATACTTATCCCTACCTAAATGCGTTCATTATTCTCAGCTGATGAATTACGTTAATGTTATTTTTTATAGATTTTAGGATTCATATGATTTATATATATAATCTCTTGGGGTTTGTTCTTTGAAAAGAGACAACAGAACAGTAGTATATACTACTAAGATTTGATAGACATAAAGCTTATCTTTTGAGAATGTTTATCCAATATTCCGCCGTTGTGAGAAGACATCTTCTGGATGAGTCGTCGAGGATCTTAATCACTGTTATGAGGAGCACTAATCACTTCACTTCACTAAATCTCCACTCCCGTCATGTGTATGGTGTTGTGGTACCCCGCTGATTTCGAGTGTCCGGAGTTCAAATATTGAGGTGTTAATGTTGTCATTAAACTGAATCGTTCTGAAAGTCTGCCGTGTTCGTGTACATGGTTAACTGTTCCGTGTATCTGGATGTAGCGCGTACTGTGTGTTTAATTATTTGATACAGTTCATTCAATTAATTGTTCAATGTGACGATTCATTGTAATGTGAGAGTGTTTTAAGTGTCACTCACCGTTATACTTTGGAATTTAAATTACTTTCGTTATTATGTTCGCGTCGGTTGTAGTCTCAAGTCCCGTGCGCACTTATAGTTTATGTTTTTCGCACAGAATTGTGTGTAAGTGTGACTATATCGATGTCTATGTTCACTTATGACTTCACTAAATTGTGAATTCGGTCGGTCGCACAAACTGTTTCCATCACGGAATGTATTACTGTTCCGACTATAATCAACCGTCTGACTATCGTATGTACTAACTTCTGACTATTAATTGCGACTATCAACTATCAACTATATACTCTTGACTGTAACTAACTAACTTTTTGACTATTAACTGCTACTATTAACTGACTGCCGCTCCGCGTCTTCGCAAAACAGTTTTATTGGAACATCTTACCCACAAGTCTAAGTTTTGGATTTCTACGCCTTCTCGGATTCTTGATTGGTCGTACAAATTCCTACTCTTCTGCAGATCTCATCCTCTGTTTCACGATTCGTCGTCCGAACCCTTCTTACTCCCTCCACGAGCTCTCTTAGAAGATGCTTGACGCTGGTTGGTCGTCGTCATCCCCGGAGTGTTTCATGTGACGAGCGTGGTACGGATTCTAAGAAAGTAGGGCAATTTCTTGGCCGTCTGTCATCCTTTGTTTAGACTTTCCCTAAGGTTCTGACCGATCCTTTGTTAACAGACTCCAGAGTCCTGGTTAATTGTTTAAGTTACTCGTTGTTCGTTCCGCCGATTATCAACCCTTCGTTGGCGTCGTTCTGGTCGAACTCTACTTTCCAGTCGTAAATCTCAGTAAACTGTCAAAGGTTTGTTTTCATGCTGTGCAGGATGCACTGGCAGTATTCACTGAGTTGTGTCTATTGTCTATTTCTTCGTTAAAATTGCTCTGTATTCCTTTGTAACATAGTAAAGCCTTTCATAATCGTGCAGTTACGCTTCACCTCCACAGCAGGCGTTCCATCTCGATTCCACGTAACTCGGCAGCTGGACGAAGTCTTTGTTTCAGATTGTTGGGTGCTGTAAATTGTGACAAACTGCGAGCTGTCAGCGACGCCCTGAAATTCTTATTGTGTGCTTTACTCAGGCGTTTTTTCTTTGTCTTCGCCCTGTCGTTGGGTTTGACGTGCCCCTGATTCGTCATTATTTACGACCTGGGCTTGTATCCGTCGACTTGAGTGTGGGAACGTACCACTTGATCGAGGAATTAAAAGTTTTTTAAATTTCGATCATTACATCGTCCCCAAATTGGATTGGATGTTGGACTTCGTGAGACATCTGATCCAATTTCTGCGCTCTGTCCCAGTCGTGGATGTCTGCTTCGGAAAGGACATGGTTGACTGACATCTATCTCTCGTAGGAAGCAATTAATTGTTATTCCCCATCTTGATGTTTTATATGGTCATATGAATTTATTGCCGCTCATCTGAGTGAAATGAACGCATTTTCTACATTTTATCTGTCCACATGCGGACTGTACAATACGATTTCAAGTAAATAATTGAATTTAAGACACATACATCTGTCCGTTTGACAGTTTGTTTAGTTATCGTTTATATACAATGTAATAGATAAGCTGTAGATTAGCTATCCATTAGATTACTCGATCTTATGTCGATGACTTATATAACAATAAAATAATTTTAAACTTGTTGTTATTATCTCAAGAATACAGTTGCTACTAACAAATATGTACATATGATCAATTCGTAACATATTATAAACGATTACATTGATAAATGAAACATACATATTAATTAAACAATCGAGGAATCAGCATACTTCATGATGCATACTCAAACGCTTATTCTTAAAGTTATAAAACAATCGTCCATTTTGAATTATTGTTTACATAAACAAATTATTCGAATCTCTACATTCTAACAAGTTATTATTATTCATAGTTATCAATGTCTTTAGTGTCATGCGTCATATTATCACAATGTCCTTCTGACACATGGTACACTTCAACTAATCACTTTATGTGTATATTGATGTTTACATGTCTAATTAACATAACGAATGACAAATATGTGATGATCATAAACACAATTAGCATTGAAATACTGGCTAAACACAATATAGTAAAATGCACATCATTATTTGGTTAGCTGGACTGGCCGCGCGAGCAAATTACCTAACCTATGTCTTCTGCTGGTCGCCGGGAGTCGTCGCTACCACTCGTGTTATCTATACTTCCTTTCGCTGGCTCATGATACGTCTTAATTTGCCGTACGTTAAATTTCCCTTTTATCTTTCCGCTATCGCACTCCACGAGCTCATATGTGGCCTCGCCGGTGATGCGGTTGATCCTATATGGTCCTGCGAAAAGTTCAAAGAACTTGTCAATTCTCTTTGACGCAGCGTCGGATTGGTGGTATGCTCTCACCAGTACCTTGTCGCCAATCGTAAATTTTGTGATTTTCTTCTTCTCATTGCAGCGTTTCGCGTGCTTCTCCCGCTTCTCCTTTATCTTCACAAATATATTGTTTTCGCGTTTCCCTTCGCTGCTAATGACTCCTTTGTCCAAGCATTGCTCCCATGCTCGTGTAGGTCTCGTGCCGAGGTGTGCTTCATGAGGGGTTATTTCGATTGTCTCGTGGTACACCTCGTTTAGACACGCTTCAATCGTTTTTATGTACTGGGACCATTTAGTGTGTTGGTCACTGATGAAAATGCGAAACAAGTTTCCCAGTTGCCGGTTAATCCGCTCGGCAAGATTGGTACATGGATTACGTATTGCAGTAAACTTTGGTCGTATGTCCAACTCCTTTAGACCGTTGACCCATTTCCTGGAGGTGAACTGTGTTCCGTTGTCCGTCAAAATGGCCCGTGGACGTCCGAATAGTTCGCAATACGTTTTTATTCTCCGCAACGTCGTAGTGGTTGTTGCTTTCCGAAGGGTGAATAATTTGACATATTTCGTGAAATTATCCACTATGACTAATAAATATTTTACTCCACCCGTTCCTGTCGGTAGGGGTCCATAATAATCTGCGCTTACCAGATCTCCTTTGGCTGTAGGTATCACAGCGCGTGTGCCACCAAATAGCTCTCTGTTGTTGGTATCTTTGCACTTCTGGCACAGGTCACAGGTTTTAATATACGTTTTTATTTTCTTTGACATCTGGTCGAATGTGAAATGTTCTTGGAACATTTTAATACACTTTTTTGTTCCTAAATGTCCGAACATATGATGGATTTCAGCAATTATGTCACCAGATATGTTGCTAGGAACATACAGCTTCCATTCATTCCGCTGTCGCCTATATAACTTGTCGTTAACATATTTATAAAATTTAGTTAATTTAGGGTCTATATTTCCCTCCTTAAATCTAGTGATGATCGCTTTTAGCTTATCGTCTTCCATCTGGTGCTTTCCAATACTTTGGATTAACTTCCGCACTTCAAGTCTCATTTTCACGGTTATGTGGTTAATTAAATATTCATGTGTGTTGTCGTGAATCTCTTCTAATTTTGCGTCGTGTGGGTATCTACTTAAGATGTCGGCTACGATGTTATCCTTGCCCTTGCAATGAATGATGTCGAACTTATACTCTTGCACTGCAAGAATCCATCGTGTAATCCGAGAATTATTTAGATGGCATTTGTTTAAGAATGTCAACGCCTTGTTGTCAGTGATAATTGTTAACGGTTGTCCGAGAACGTATATTCGGAATTTTTCTAAGCATCGGACAATACTTAAAAGCTCTTTTTCCGTAGTATAGTAGTTCCGCTCAGCACCCTTGAATGTCTTACTAGTGAAGGCGATTACGCCAATCTCCCCGTCTTCATCGAGCTGGTAAAGTTGTCCTCCGTATGCGTAATCACTTGCATCACATTGTATATAATACCTCTGGTCTGGGCGCGGAAATCTCAAAACTACAGCGTCAATAAATAGGTTGTTGACTCTGACAAAGCAGTCGTTTAATTCATCCGTCCATACAAATTTGTGATCCTTCTTCAATAGTTCATGGAGGGGTTGCGTGGTCTCCGCATATTTGCTTGTAAAGCGGTTATAGAAGTTAGTGAGGCCTAGGAAACCCTTTAACTGTTTCTGATTCTTGGGCTTAGGGAACTCCATAATGGCTTTCACTTTCTCTTCCGTAGCTTGGATGCCGCGTGTTGTTAGTTGGTATCCAAAATACGATATTTCTTTTCTGAAAAACTGCGACTTATTTAGGTTGACGGTCAAGTTATTTTCGTTTAGATTATTTAACAATGCCCCTAAATGCTCTAAGTGTGTTTGAACATCGTCAGAATAACATAGACAATCGTCCACGTATATTAGTGTGTTTTTCTTAACATTTTCATTTAAAACCGTATCCAATCCGCGTGTTAGTGCCGCAGAACTGGTACTAAGGCCGAATGGTGTGACAGTGAATTGGTAGCACCTTCTCTCATACATGAACGCGGTATACTTCCTGCACTCTTCCTTCAAAGGTACTTGCCAAAAGCTGCTGGACAAATCGACAGTAGATAGATATCGCATCTCGCTACATTTTGCCAAGATTTCGTTTATTGGAGAAACGCCTTCATAGTCGGGAATTGTAACGCCGTTTATCTTTCTTGCGTCCAGGCATAAACGGACCCTTCCATCTCTTTTAATGACTGTTACGAGTGGATTTATGAACGGGCTTGTACATCGTTCAATCACACCGTATCGCAGCATTCTATCAATCTCGTCCTTTACTTTCTTCTGATAAGCAAGTGGTACAGGCCAACCCCGTTGAAAGTAGGGCGTACTGTCCGTAACTTGAAACTCATGCTCGTATCCGTCTATTCTCCCTGGGCATTCCCTAAACACTCTTCTATTCTTAACAAGTATTTCCCTCAAATTTCCCAATATTTCCTCATCTTGACAGTCCATGCTTGATATCTTCTCGTCGATGCTCCTCAAGATTTCTTCTTCTTCTCCATTATCCATTAGTTCCATGTTCATGATGGGTACGGCATGCACCTCTTCATCAGCCGCATTCACTATTTCTATTTTCTTACCGCCGATGTCGATACGACATCCTACCTCCTGTAAAAAGCTTATCCCTAATATACATTGTTTAATAAGGTCAGGTATAATCAGAAAGACACACTCATTTTTGATCCCGTCAATTTCAATGTCGCATAGTATTTGTTTTCTAATTAACTTGGACTTGTTCCCAACAGCACTAATGATTAGAGAGTTCGTCATGGGTAAAATTTCATATGGTTCAATGTCCCTTTTGTTTGCGTTGAACCACTCTTCTGATAACCCATCAATAATTGAGCCGGTGTCGACAAGTGCTAAAACTTTAATGTTATTGTTAAATTGTATGATTATTTCGGGACATTTTAATATCTGTTTAGTGATGTCCTCGTCGTATTCATCCAGTAGGTCATCCCTTATGTCAGGTACCAAGATATTGACATTATTAGTGGGGTTGTTTTTGTTGTCAAAAACTATGTCGTTCGTTGTGTAGGGGTGTTTTTTTTTTGCTGTTCTGGTCATTGTTCGACCTTGAATTGTTGTCGTCGGTGGCCTGACTTGTGCTTGGTTTGGCGTTAAAGTATTCGACAGTGTTCACCACTCCGTGTGATTTATTCTCGTAACGGTTACCGCCGTGCGCCCGTCCTTGCCAAACTGGTTTCCTCTCACCCTCGTTTTTGTTGACAAAGTTACTACTAGGTCGATCGACAGTTCCGGTTTCCCTTTCGTTCGCTACCCTATATTGCGCACGTCTATTTCCTGCATTGTTTGATTGAATGCTAGTGTATTCAGTGATCAAGGCTTCGAAATTGGGTATGGTGACGATCCCGCGTCTTATAACGACGATCTGCAAGTCCCTTCCAAAGTGCCTCGAGATTTTTCTTATCAGTTGGCGGTCGGTCAACGCTGGAGTTAACTGTCGACTCTCTAAAAGGATCCGCTCGACGTACTGTATAGCCGTGACTGGTCCCTGCCATTCAAACCTGCCGTACTCGAGGGTTGTCGCGGATGATGTCCTGTCGTTCCAACCCCCAATACTTCAGTGTGAATGCCTCCTTGAATTCTTCGAAGGTGCTAATCTGGTCCCGGATCACACGCCACCATATACTTGCGTCCTTCTCTAGGTGTTTGCCGATCCACCTGATGTCGCTGCTCGAGTAATATGATTCTTGAAACTCCGACAATTCCTTCAGGAACTCCATCGGGAATCTGTCGGTTCCGTCATACTTCAACTCCACCTGTACTTGTCAGTTGACTGATCTGTGAGGCCCAGACTCCTCATCGGTGATCTGTCGCCGCAGTCTCTCTACTTGACACCTGAGTTCCTGAATGTGGGTCGTTTTCTCTTTGACGTTGTCGTCGAGCTTCTGTTCGGTCGTCTTCTGTCGGCCGTCTACTTCATCGATTTTCTGTTGCAATTTGTGGTTGGCTTCACCTATCTCTTGTTGCTGCTGTCGAAGTGTGTGATATAATTCGGTCTTCAGTTCTTCCTGCTTCTTCTGATTACTATTGATGTGTAGTTCTAGTTTATTATGGACTTTCTTTATACTAGATTGTTTGGTCTGTGCAAGGGTTTTAAGTTCTTGGTGGTCTGACTCTCGGGCTTCCCACAATTCTTCAAACTTCTTATTGGTGTCGTCTTTTATTTCTCTTGTAGCGTCCTCTTGTTTCTTTAAGACTTCGCTTATCTTATCGTCGCAACTGGTCTTATGGTCACGCATTTCCGATCGTATGAGTGTGAGCTGTTCGGCCATCTGCTGCTTGACGTCTTCCTTATGACTATTAAAATTTTCGTTGATTTTATCGAATTTCTGATTGATTTCCTCCTTCTGTTGATCGAATTTCTGATTGATTTCTTCCTTCTGTTGATCGAATTTCTGATTGATTTCTTCCTTCTGTTGATCGAATTTCTGATTGATTTCTTGAATTACTTCAAGTTTCTTGCTCATGAAGTCCATCAATGATTGTAATGTGACTTCTCCTTGTTGTTGGGGGTTCTGTGGTTGCTGTGACTCCTGTCCCCGCGCTCTGACATCTGACGTCTCCTCAGTCATATTTGGTTCGACGACTGATGAGTTTTCTTCGTTGGTGTCGGGTGCGCCTAACTGGTTGTTAACGTCAAAGTCCATGCTGTCAGAACTACCGCTAGCCATTTTTGCCTTGCTTCGCGTTATCATTTACCAGTCAAGCTAACCTTACACTTATTTAATAATATCTTACGTACTATATTATTGTAATTAATCTAAACATTACTGTCTGCTCTCTTTTGCCATGCGATGGGCGCCATTTCTTATTTAATGAATATTAATCTTTGCTAATTATCTGCATGGATTAATTACTCATCAATTATGAATCAGAATCTTGGGTATAATGATTGATCGACTTTATATTTATGTTAATCTTATGTTGTGCGTTAAATTCGATATATATATATATATAAAGTTGTTCCTACTCGTCGGATTTGACTCAACACAGTGGTTAATTAAATACGATTTATGAGTCTGTTAATCGGACGTCTCAATGGTCGAGTTTGTTGTGTCCATTGATACTTAGCAGAAATTGTGAGACTTTTGTGTAACGCTTAGAAAGAAATACATTAATAATAAAGGTCAAATTTCAATAATGAACGCAAGAATAATGTAAATTAACTACTTATTTATTACACTTGTTAATTAAGTAAGTGACTATATCCTGCAATTACATACATATTAAAACACATGATATAAAATACAATTTGTACGCTGTTTCCTGAAACATAAACACATGGTACATTCAAATGCAGTAAATAATGCAAATATACAAAACATATACGAGCAACAAACAATCAACAAATATACTTATTCCTACCTAAATGCGTTCATTATTCTCAGCTGATGAATTACGTTAATGTTATTTTTTATAGATTTTATGATTCATATGATTTATATATATAATCTCTTGGGGTTTGTTCTTTGAAAAGAGACAACAGAACAGTAGTATATACTACTAAGATTTGATAGACATAAAGCTTATCTTTTGAGAATGTTTATCCAATATTCCGCCGTTGTGAGAAGACATCTTCTGGATGATTCGTCGAGGATCTTAATCACTGTTATGAGGAGCACTAATCACTTCACTTCACTAAATCTCCACTCCCGTCATGTGTATGGTGTTGTGGTACCCCGCTGATTTCGAGTGTCCGGCGTTCAAATATTGAGGTGTTAATGTTGTCATTAAACTGAATTGTTCTGAAAGTCTGCCGTGTTCGTGTACATGGTTAACTGTTCCGTGTATCTGGATGTAGCGCGTACTGTGTGTTTAATTATTTGATACAGTTCATTCAATTAATTGTTCAATGTGACGATTCATTGTAATGTGAGAGTGTTTTAAGTGTCACTCACCGTTATACTTTGGAATTTAAATTACTTTCGTTATTATGTTCCCGTCGGTTGTAGTCTCAAGTCCCGTGCGCACTTATAGTTTATGTTTGTCGCACAGAATTGTGTTTAAGTGTGACTATATCGATGTCTATGTTCACTTATGACTTCACTAAATTGTGAATTCGGTCGGTCGCACAAACTGTTTCCATTACGGAATGTATTACTGTTCCGACTATAATCAACCGTCTGACTATCGTATGTACTAACTTCTGACTATTAATTGCGACTATCAACTATCAACTATATACTCTTGACTGTAACTAACTAACTTTTTGACTATTAACTGCTACTATTAACTGACTGCCGCTCCGCGTCTTCGCAAAACAGTTTTATTGGAACATCTTACCCATAAGTCTAAGTTTTGGATTTCTACGCCTTCTCGGATTCTTGATTGGTCGTGCAAATTCCTACTCTTCTGCAGGTCTCATCCTCTGTTTCACGATTCGTCGTCCGAACCCTTCTTACTCTCTCCACGAGCTCTCTTAGAAGATGCTTGACGCTGGTTGGTCGTCGTCATCCCCGGAGTGTTTCATGTGACGAGCGGGGTACGGATTCTAAGAAAGTAGGGCAATTTCTTGGCCGTCTGTCATCCTTTGTTTAGACTTTCCCTAAGGTTCTGACCGATCCTTTGTTAACAGACTCCAGAGTCCTGGCTAATTGTTTAAGTTACTCGTTGTTCGTTCCGCCGATTATCAACCCTTCGTTGGCGTCGTTCAGGTCGAACTCTACTTTCCAGTCGTAAATCTCAGTAAACTGTCAAAGGTTTGTTTTCATGCTGTGCAGGATGCACTGGCAGTATTCACTGAGTTGTGTCTATTGTCTATTTCTTCGTTAAAATTGCTCTGTATTCCTTTGTAACATAGTAAAGCCTTTCATAATCGTGCAGTTACGCTTCACCTCCACAGCAGGCGTTCCATCTCGATTCCACGTAACTCGGCAGCTGGACGAAGTCTTTGTTTCAGATTGTTGGGTGCTGTAAATTGTGACAAACTGCGAGCTGTCAGCGACGCCCTGAAATTCTTATTGTGTGCTTTACTCAGGCGTTTTTTCTTTGTCTTCGCCCTGTCGTTGGGTTTGACGTGCCCCTGATTCGTCATTATTTACGACCTGGGCTTGTGTCCGTCGACTTGAGTGTGGGAACGTACCACTTGATCGAGGAATTAAAAATTTTTAAATTTCGATCATTACATCGTCCCCAAATTGGATTGGATGTTGGACTTCGTGAGACATCTGATCCAATTTCTGCGCTCTGTCCCAGTCGTGGATGTCTGCTTCGGAAAGGACATGGTTGACTGACATCTATCTCTCGTAGGAAGCAATTAATTGTTATTCCCCATCTTGATGTTTTATATGGTCATATGAATTTATTGCCGCTCATCTGAGTGAAATGAACGCATTTTCTACATTTTATCTGTCCACATGCGGAACTGTACAATACGATTTCAAGTAAATAATTGAATTTAAGACACATACATCTGTCCGTTTGACAGTTTGTTTAGTTATCGTTTATATACAATGTAATAGATAAGCTGTAGATTAGCTATCCATTAGATTACTCGATCTTATGTCGATGACTTATATAACAATAAAATAATTTTAAACTTGTTGTTATTATCTCAAGAATACAGTTGCTACTAACAAATATGTACATATGATCAATTCGTAACATATTATAAACGATTACATTGATAAATGAAACATACATATTAATTAAACAATCGAGGAATCAGCATACTTCATGATGCATACTCAAACGCTTATTCTTAAAGTTATAAAACAATCGTCCATTTTGAATTATTGTTTACATAAACAAATTATTCGAATCTCTACATTCTAACAAGTTATTATTATTCATAGTTATCAATGTCTTTAGTGTCATGCGTCATATTATCACAATGTCCTTCTGACACATGGTACACTTCAACTAATCACTTTATGTGTATATTGATGTTTACATGTCTAATTAACATAACGAATGACAAATATGTGATGATCATAAACACAATTAGCATTGAAATACTGGCTAAACACAATATAGTAAAATGCACATCATTATTTGGTTAGCTGGACTGGCCGCGCGAGCAAATTACCTAACCTATGTCTTCTGCTGGTCGCCGGGAGTCGTCGCTACCACTCGTGTTATCTATACTTCCTTTCGCTGGCTCATGATACGTCTTAATTTGCCGTACGTTAAATTTCCCTCTCATCTTTCCGCTATCGCACTCCACGAGCTCATATATGGCCTCGCCGATGATGCGGTTGATCCTATATGGTCCTGCGAAAAGTTCGAAGAACTTGTCAATTCTCTTTGACGCAGCGTCGGATTGGTGGTATGCTCTCACCAGTACCTTGTCGCCAATCGTAAATTTTGTGATTTTCTTCTTCTCATTGCAGCGTTTCGCGTGCTTCTCCCGCTTCTCCTTTATCTTCACAAATATATTGTTTTCGCGTTTCCCTTCGCTGCTAATGACTCCTTTGTCCAAGCATTGCTCCCATGCTCGTGTAGGTCTCGTGCCGAGGTGTGCTTCATGAGGGGTTATTTCGATTGTCTCGTGGTACACCTCGTTTAGACACGCTTCAACCGTTTTTATGTACTGGGACCATTTAGTGTGTTGGTCACTGATGAAAATGCGAAACAAGTTTCCCAGTTGCCGGTTAATCCGCTCGGCAAGATTGGTACATGGATTACGTATTGCAGTAAACTTTGGTCGTATGTCCAACTCCTTTAGACCGTTGACACATTTCCTGGAGGTGAACTGTGTTCCGTTGTCCGTCAAAATGGCCCGTGGACGTCCGAATAGTTCGCAATACGTTTTTATTCTCCGCAACGTCGTAGTGGTTGTTGCTTTCCGAAGGGTGAATAATTTGATATATTTCGTGAAATTATCCACTATGACTAATAAATATTTTACTCCACCCGTTCCTGTCGGTAGGGGTCCATAATAATCTGCGCTTACCAGATCTCCTTTGGCTGTAGGTATCACAGCGCGTGTGCCACCAAATAGCTCTCTGTTGTTGGTATCTTTGCACTTCTGGCACAGGTCACAGGTTTTAATATACGTTTTTATTTTCTTTGACATCTGGTCGAATGTGAAATGTTCTTGGAACATTTTAATACACTTTTTTGTTCCTAAATGTCCGAACATATGATGGATTTCAGCAATTATGTCACCAGATATGTTGCTAGGAACATACAGCTTCCATTCATTCCGCTGTCGCCTATATAACTTGTCGTTAACATATTTATAAAATTTAGTTAATTTAGGGTCTATATTTCCCTCCTTAAATCTAGTGATGATCGCTTTTAGCTTATCGTCTTCCATCTGGTGCTTTCCAATACTTTGGATTAACTTCCGCACTTCAAGTCTCATTTTCACGGTTATGTGGTTAATTAAATATTCATGTGTGTTGTCGTGAATCTCTTCTAATTTTGCGTCGTGTGGGTATCTACTTAAGATGTCGGCTACGATGTTATCCTTGCCCTTGCAATGAATGATGTCGAACTTATACTCTTGCACTGCAAGAATCCATCGTGTAATCCGAGAATTATTTAGATGGCATTTGTTTAAGAATGTCAACGCCTTGTTGTCAGTGATAATTGTTAACGGTTGTCCGAGAACGTATTTTCGGAATTTTTCTAAGCATCGGACAATACTTAAAAGCTCTTTTTCCGTAGTATAGTAGTTCCGCTCAGCACCCTTGAATGTCTTACTAGTGAAGGCGATTACGCCAATCTCCCCGTCTTCATCGAGCTGGTAAAGTTGTCCTCCGTATGCGTAATCACTTGCATCACATTGTATATAATACCTCTGGTCTGGGCGCGGAAATCTCAAAACTACAGCGTCAATAAATAGGTTTTTGACTCTGACAAAGCAGTCGTTTAATTCATCCGTCCATACAAATTTGTGATCCTTCTTCAATAGTTCATGGAGGGGTTGCGTGGTCTCCGCATATTTGCTTGTAAAGCGGTTATAGAAGTTAGTGAGGCCTAGGAAACCCTTTAACTGTTTCTGATTCTTGGGCTTAGGGAACTCCATAATGGCTTTCACTTTCTCTTCCGTAGCTTGGATGCCGCGTGTTGTTAGTTGGTATCCAAAATACGATATTTCTTTTCTGAAAAACTGCGACTTATTTAGGTTGACGGTCAAGTTATTTTCGTTTAGATTATTTAACAATGCCCCTAAATGCTCTAAGTGTGTTTGAACATCGTCAGAATAACATAGACAATCGTCCACGTATATTAGTGTGTTTTTCTTAACATTTTCATTTAAAACCGTATCCAATCCGCGTGTTAGTGCCGCAGAACTGGTACTAAGGCCGAATGGTGTGACAGTGAATTGGTAGCACCTTCCCTCATACATGAACGCGGTATACTTCCTGCACTCTTCCTTCAAAGGTACTTGCCAAAAGCTGCTGGACAAATCGACAGTAGATAGATATCGCATCTCGCTACATTTTGCCAAGATTTCGTTTATTGGAGAAACGCCTTCATAGTCGGGAATTGTAACGCCGTTTATCTTTCTTGCGTCCAGGCATAAACGGACCCTTCCATCTCTTTTAATGACTGTTACGAGTGGATTTATGAACGGGCTTGTACATCGTTCAATCACACCGTATCGCAGCATTCTATCAATCTCGTCCTTTACTTTCTTCTGATAAGCAAGTGGTACAGGCCAACCCCGTTGAAAGTAGGGCGTACTGTCCGTAACTTGAAACTCATGCTCGTATCCGTCTATTCTCCCTGGGCATTCCCTAAACACTCTTCTATTCTTAACAAGTATTTCCCTCAAATTTCCCAATATTTCCTCATCTTGACAGTCCATGCTTGATATCTTCTCGTCGATGCTCCTCAAGATTTCTTCTTCTTCTCCATTATCCATTAGTTCCATGTTCATGATGGGTACGGCATGCACCTCTTCATCAGCCGCATTCACTATTTCTATTTTCTTACCGCCGATGTCGATACGACATCCTACCTCCTGTAAAAAGCTTATCCCTAATATACATTGTTTAATAAGGTCAGGTATAATCAGAAAGACACACTCATTTTTGATCCCGTCAATTTCAATGTCGCATAGTATTTGTTTTCTAATTAACTTGGACTTGTTCCCAACAGCACTAATGATTGGAGAGTTCGTCATGGGTAAAATTTCATATGGTTCAATGTCCCTTTTGTTTGCGTTGAACCACTCTTCTGATAACCCATCAATAATTGAGCCGGTGTCGACAAGTGCTAAAACTTTAATGTTATTGTTAAATTGTATGATTATTTCGGGACATTTTAATATCTGTTTAGTGATGTCCTCGTCGTATTCATCCAGTAGGTCATCCCTTATGTCAGGTACCAAGATATTGACATTATTAGTGGGGTTGTTTTTGTTGTCAAAAACTATGTCGTTCGTTGTGTAGGGGTGTTTTTTTTTTGCTGTTCTGGTCATTGTTCGACCTTGAATTGTTGTCGTCGGTGGCCTGACTTGTGCTTGGTTTGGCGTTAAAGTATTCGACAGTGTTCACCACTCCGTGTGATTTATTCTCGTAACGGTTACCGCCGTGCGCCCGTCCTTGCCAAACTGGTTTCCTCTCACCCTCGTTTTTGTTGACAAAGTTACTACTAGGTCGATCGACAGTTCCGGTTTCCCTTTCGTTCGCTACCCTATATTGCGCACGTCTATTTCCTGCATTGTTTGATTGAATGCTAGTGTATTCAGTGATCAAGGCTTCGAAATTGGGTATGGTGACGATCCCGCGTCTTATAACGACGATCTGCAAGTCCCTTCCAAAGTGCCTCGAGATTTTTCTTATCAGTTGGCGGTCGGTCAACGCTGGAGTTAACTGTCGACTCTCTAAAAGGATCCGCTCGACGTACTGTATAGCCGTGACTGGTCCCTGCCATTCAAACCTGCCGTACTCGAGGGTTGTCGCGGATGATGTCCTGTCGTTCCAACCCCCAATACTTCAGTGTGAATGCCTCCTTGAATTCTTCGAAGGTGCTAATCTGGTCCCGGATCACACGCCACCATATACTTGCGTCCTTCTCTAGGTGTTTGCCGATCCACCTGATGTCGCTGCTCGAGTAATATGATTCTTGAAACTCCGACAATTCCTTCAGGAACTCCATCGGGAATCTGTCGGTTCCGTCATACTTCAACTCCACCTGTACTTGTCAGTTGACTGATCTGTGAGGCCCAGACTCCTCATCGGTGATCTGTCGCCGCAGTCTCTCTACTTGACACCTGAGTTCCTGAATGTGGGTCGTTTTCTCTTTGACGTTGTCGTCGAGCTTCTGTTCGGTCGTCTTCTGTCGGCCGTCTACTTCATCGATTTTCTGTTGCAATTTGTGGTTGGCTTCACCTATCTCTTGTTGCTGCTGTCGAAGTGTGTGATATAATTCGGTCTTCAGTTCTTCCTGCTTCTTCTGATTACTATTGATGTGTAGTTCTAGTTTATTATGGACTTTCTTTATACTAGATTGTTTGGTCTGTGCAAGGGTTTTAAGTTCTTGGTGGTCTGACTCTCGGGCTTCCCACAATTCTTCAAACTTCTTATTGGTGTCGTCTTTTATTTCTCTTGTAGCGTCCTCTTGTTTCTTTAAGACTTCGCTTATCTTATCGTCGCAACTGGTCTTATGGTCACGCATTTCCGATCGTATGAGTGTGAGCTGTTCGGCCATCTGCTGCTTGACGTCTTCCTTATGACTATTAAAATTTTCGTTGATTTTATCGAATTTCTGATTGATTTCCTCCTTCTGTTGATCGAATTTCTGATTGATTTCTTCCTTCTGTTGATCGAATTTCTGATTGATTTCTTCCTTCTGTTGATCGAATTTCTGATTGATTTCTTGAATTACTTCAAGTTTCTTGCTCATGAAGTCCATCAATGATTGTAATGTGACTTCTCCTTGTTGTTGGGGGTTCTGTGGTTGCTGTGACTCCTGTCCCCGCGCTCTGACATCTGACGTCTCCTCAGTCATATTTGGTTCGACGACTGATGAGTTTTCTTCGTTGGTGTCGGGTGCGCCTAACTGGTTGTTAACGTCAAAGTCCATGCTGTCAGAACTACCGCTAGCCATTTTTGCCTTGCTTCGCGTTATCATTTACCAGTCAAGCTAACCTTACACTTATTTAATAATATCTTACGTACTATATTATTGTAATTAATCTAAACACTACTGTCTGCTCTCTTTTGCCATGCGATGGGCGCCATTTCTTATTTAATGAATATTAATCTTTGCTAATTATCTGCATGGATTAATTACTCATCAATTATGAATCAGAATCTTGGGTATAATGATTGATCGACTTTATATTTATGTTAATCTTATGTTGTGCGTTAAATTCGATATATATATATATAAAGTTGTTCCTACTCGTCGGATTTGACTCAACACAGTGGTTAATTAAATACGATTTATGAGTCTGTTAATCGGACGTCTCAATGGTCGAGTTTGTTGTGTCCATTGATACTTAGCAGAAATTGTGAGACTTTTGTGTAACGCTTAGAAAGAAATACATTAATAATAAAGGTCAAATTTCAATAATGAACGCAAGAATAATGTAAATTAACTACTTATTTATTACACTTGTTAATTAAGTAAGTGACTATATCCTGCAATTACATACATATTAAAACACATGATATAAAATACAATTTGTACGCTGTTTCCTGAAACATAAACACATGGTACATTCAAATGCAGTAAATAATGCAAATATACAAAACATATACGAGCAATAAAAAATCAACAAATATACTTATTCCTACCTAAATGCGTTCATTATTCTCAGCTGATGAATTACGTTAATGTTATTTTTTATAGATTTTATGATTCATATGATTTATATATATAATCTCTTGGGGTTTGTTCTTTGAAAAGAGACAACAGAACAGTAGTATATACTACTAAGATTTGATAGACATAAAGCTTATCTTTTGAGAATGTTTATCCAATATTCCGCCGTTGTGAGAAGACATCTTCTGGATGATTCGTCGAGGATCTTAATCACTGTTATGAGGAGCACTAATCACTTCATTTCACTAAATCTCCACTCCCGTCATGTGTATGGTGTTGTGGTACCCCGCTGATTTCGAGTGTCCGGCGTTCAAATATTGAGGTGTTAATGTTGTCATTAAACTGAATTGTTCTGAAAGTCTGCCGTGTTCGTGTACATGGTTAACTGTTCCGTGTATCTGGATGTAGCGCGTACTGTGTGTTTAATTATTTGATACAGTTCATTCAATTAATTGTTCAATGTGACGATTCATTGTAATGTGAGAGTGTTTTAAGTGTCACTCACCGTTATACTTTGGAATTTAAATTACTTTCGTTCTTATGTTCGCGTCGGTTGTAGTCTCAAGTCCCGTGCGCACTTATAGTTTATGTTTGTCGCACAGAATTGTGTTTAAGTGTGACTATATCGATGTCTATGTTCACTTATGACTTCACTAAATTGTGAATTCGGTCGGTCGCACAAACTGTTTCCATCACGGAATGTATTACTGTTCCGACTATAATCAACCGTCTGACTATCGTATGTACTAACTTCTGACTATTAATTGCGACTATCAACTATCAACTATATACTCTTGACTGTAACTAACTAACTTTTTGACTATTAACTGCTACTATTAACTGACTGCCGCTCCGCGTCTTCGCAAAACAGTTTTATTGGAACATCTTACCCATAAGTCTAAGTTTTGGATTTCTACGCCTTCTCGGATTCTTGATTGGTCGTGCAAATTCCTACTCTTCTGCAGGTCTCATCCTCTGTTTCACGATTCGTCGTCCGAACCCTTCTTACTCTCTCCACGAGCTCTCTTAGAAGATGCTTGACGCTGGTTGGTCGTCGTCATCCCCGGAGTGTTTCATGTGACGAGCGTGGTACGGATTCTAAGAAAGTAGGGCAATTTCTTGGCCGTCTGTCATCCTTTGTTTAGACTTTCCCTAAGGTTCTGACCGATCCTTTGTTAACAGACTCCAGAGTCCTGGCTAATTGTTTAAGTTACTCGTTGTTCGTTCCGCCGATTATCAACCCTTCGTTGGCGTCGTTCTGGTCGAACTCTACTTTCCAGTCGTAAATCTCAGTAAACTGTCAAAGGTTTGTTTTCATGCTGTGCAGGATGCACTGGCAGTATTCACTGAGTTGTGTCTATTGTCTATTTCTTCGTTAAAATTGCTCTGTATTCCTTTGTAACATAGTAAAGCCTTTCATAATCGTGCAGTTACGCTTCACCTCCACAGCAGGCGTTTCATCTCGATTCCACGTAACTCGGCAGCTGGACGAAGTCTTTGTTTCAGATTGTTGGGTGCTGTAAATTGTGACAAACTGCGAGCTGTCAGCGACGCCCTGAAATTCTTATTGTGTGCTTTACTCAGGCGTTTTTTCTTTGTCTTCGCCCTGTCGTTGGGTTTGACGTGCCCCTGATTCGTCATTATTTACGACCTGGGCTTGTGTCCGTCGACTTGAGTGTGGGAACGTACCACTTGATCGAGGAATTAAAAATTTTTTAAATTTCGATCATTACATCGTCCCCAAATTGGATTGGATGTTGGACTTCGTGAGACATCTGATCCAATTTCTGCGCTCTGTCCCAGTCGTGGATGTCTGCTTCGGAAAGGACATGGTTGACTGACATCTATCTCTCGTAGGAAGCAATTAATTGTTATTCCCCATCTTGATGTTTTATATGGTCATATGAATTTATTGCCGCTCATCTGAGTGAAATGAACGCATTTTCTACATTTTATCTGTCCACATGCGGACTGTACAATACGATTTCAAGTAAATAATTGAATTTAAGACACATACATCTGTCCGTTTGACAGTTTGTTTAGTTATCGTTTATATACAATGTAATAGATAAGCTGTAGATTAGCTATCCATTAGATTACTCGATCTTATGTCGATGACTTATATAACAATAAAATAATTTTAAACTTGTTGTTATTATCTCAAGAATACAGTTGCTACTAACAAATATGTACATATGATCAATTCGTAACATATTATAAACGATTACATTGATAAATGAAACATACATATTAATTAAACAATCGAGGAATCAGCATACTTCATGATGCATACTCAAACGCTTATTCTTAAAGTTATAAAACAATCGTCCATTTTGAATTATTGTTTACATAAACAAATTATTCGAATCTCTACATTCTAACAAGTTATTATTATTCATAGTTATCAATGTCTTTAGTGTCATGCGTCATATTATCACAATGTCCTTCTGACACATGGTACACTTCAACTAATCACTTTATGTGTATATTGATGTTTACATGTCTAATTAACATAACGAATGACAAATATGTGATGATCATAAACACAATTAGCATTGAAATACTGGCTAAACACAATATAGTAAAATGCACATCATTATTTGGTTAGCTGGACTGGCCGCGCGAGCAAATTACCTAACCTATGTCTTCTGCTGGTCGCCGGGAGTCGTCGCTACCACTCGTGTTATCTATACTTCCTTTCGCTGGCTCATGATACGTCTTAATTTGCCGTACGTTAAATTTCCCTCTCATCTTTCCGCTATCGCACTCCACGAGCTCATATATGGCCTCGCCGATGATGCGGTTGATCCTATATGGTCCTGCGAAAAGTTCGAAGAACTTGTCAATTCTCTTTGACGCAGCGTCGGATTGGTGGTATGCTCTCACCAGTACCTTGTCGCCAATCGTAAATTTTGTGATTTTCTTCTTCTCATTGCAGCGTTTCGCGTGCTTCTCCCGCTTCTCCTTTATCTTCACAAATATATTGTTTTCGCGTTTCCCTTCGCTGCTAATGACTCCTTTGTCCAAGCATTGCTCCCATGCTCGTGTAGGTCTCGTGCCGAGGTGTGCTTCATGAGGGGTTATTTCGATTGTCTCGTGGTACACCTCGTTTAGACACGCTTCAATCGTTTTTATGTACTGGGACCATTTAGTGTGTTGGTCACTGATGAAAATGCGAAACAAGTTTCCCAGTTGCCGGTTAATCCGCTCGGCAAGATTGGTACATGGATTACGTATTGCAGTAAACTTTGGTCGTATGTCCAACTCCTTTAGACCGTTGACACATTTCCTGGAGGTGAACTGTGTTCCGTTGTCCGTCAAAATGGCCCGTGGACGTCCGAATAGTTCGCAATACGTTTTTATTCTCCGCAACGTCGTAGTGGTTGTTGCTTTCCGAAGGGTGAATAATTTGACATATTTCGTGAAATTATCCACTATGACTAATAAATATTTTACTCCACCCGTTCCTGTCGGTAGGGGTCCATAATAATCTGCGCTTACCAGATCTCCTTTGGCTGTAGGTATCACAGCGCGTGTGCCACCAAATAGCTCTCTGTTGTTGGTATCTTTGCACTTCTGGCACAGGTCACAGGTTTTAATATACGTTTTTATTTTCTTTGACATCTGGTCGAATGTGAAATGTTCTTGGAACATTTTAATACACTTTTTTGTTCCTAAATGTCCGAACATATGATGGATTTCAGCAATTATGTCACCAGATATGTTGCTAGGAACATACAGCTTCCATTCATTCCGCTGTCGCCTATATAACTTGTCGTTAACATATTTATAAAATTTAGTTAATTTAGGGTCTATATTTCCCTCCTTAAATCTAGTGATGATCGCTTTTAGCTTATCGTCTTCCATCTGGTGCTTTCCAATACTTTGGATTAACTTCCGCACTTCAAGTCTCATTTTCACGGTTATGTGGTTAATTAAATATTCATGTGTGTTGTCGTGAATCTCTTCTAATTTTGCGTCGTGTGGGTATCTACTTAAGATGTCGGCTACGATGTTATCCTTGCCCTTGCAATGAATGATGTCGAACTTATACTCTTGCACTGCAAGAATCCATCGTGTAATCCGAGAATTATTTAGATGGCATTTGTTTAAGAATGTCAACGCCTTGTTGTCAGTGATAATTGTTAACGGTTGTCCGAGAACGTATATTCGGAATTTTTCTAAGCATCGGACAATACTTAAAAGCTCTTTTTCCGTAGTATAGTAGTTCCGCTCAGCACCCTTGAATGTCTTACTAGTGAAGGCGATTACGCCAATCTCCCCGTCTTCATCGAGCTGGTAAAGTTGTCCTCCGTATGCGTAATCACTTGCATCACATTGTATATAATACCTCTGGTCTGGGCGCGGAAATCTCAAAACTACAGCGTCAATAAATAGGTTTTTGACTCTGACAAAGCAGTCGTTTAATTCATCCGTCCATACAAATTTGTGATCCTTCTTCAATAGTTCATGGAGGGGTTGCGTGGTCTCCGCATATTTGCTTGTAAAGCGGTTATAGAAGTTAGTGAGGCCTAGGAAACCCTTTAACTGTTTCTGATTCTTGGGCTTAGGGAACTCCATAATGGCTTTCACTTTCTCTTCCGTAGCTTGGATGCCGCGTGTTGTTAGTTGGTATCCAAAATACGATATTTCTTTTCTGAAAAACTGCGACTTATTTAGGTTGACGGTCAAGTTATTTTCGTTTAGATTATTTAACAATGCCCCTAAATGCTCTAAGTGTGTTTGAACATCGTCAGAATAACATAGACAATCGTCCACGTATATTAGTGTGTTTTTCTTAACATTTTCATTTAAAACCGTATCCAATCCGCGTGTTAGTGCCGCAGAACTGGTACTAAGGCCGAATGGTGTGACAGTGAATTGGTAGCACCTTCCCTCATACATGAACGCGGTATACTTCCTGCACTCTTCCTTCAAAGGTACTTGCCAAAAGCTGCTGGACAAATCGACAGTAGATAGATATCGCATCTCGCTACATTTTGCCAAGATTTCGTTTATTGGAGAAACGCCTTCATAGTCGGGAATTGTAACGCCGTTTATCTTTCTTGCGTCCAGGCATAAACGGACCCTTCCATCTCTTTTAATGACTGTTACGAGTGGATTTATGAACGGGCTTGTACATCGTTCAATCACACCGTATCGCAGCATTCTATCAATCTCGTCCTTTACTTTCTTCTGATAAGCAAGTGGTACAGGCCAACCCCGTTGAAAGTAGGGCGTACTGTCCGTAACTTGAAACTCATGCTCGTATCCGTCTATTCTCCCTGGGCATTCCCTAAACACTCTTCTATTCTTAACAAGTATTTCCCTCAAATTTCCCAATATTTCCTCATCTTGACAGTCCATGCTTGATATCTTCTCGTCGATGCTCCTCAAGATTTCTTCTTCTTCTCCATTATCCATTAGTTCCATGTTCATGATGGGTACGGCATGCACCTCTTCATCAGCCGCATTCACTATTTCTATTTTCTTACCGCCGATGTCGATACGACATCCTACCTCCTGTAAAAAGCTTATCCCTAATATACATTGTTTAATAAGGTCAGGTATAATCAGAAAGACACACTCATTTTTGATCCCGTCAATTTCAATGTCGCATAGTATTTGTTTTCTAATTAACTTGGACTTGTTCCCAACAGCACTAATGATTGGAGAGTTCGTCATGGGTAAAATTTCATATGGTTCAATGTCCCTTTTGTTTGCGTTGAACCACTCTTCTGATAACCCATCAATAATTGAGCCGGTGTCGACAAGTGCTAAAACTTTAATGTTATTGTTAAATTGTATGATTATTTCGGGACATTTTAATATCTGTTTAGTGATGTCCTCGTCGTATTCATCCAGTAGGTCATCCCTTATGTCAGGTACCAAGATATTGACATTATTAGTGGGGTTGTTTTTGTTGTCAAAAACTATGTCGTTCGTTGTGTAGGGGTGTTTTTTTTTTGCTGTTCTGGTCATTGTTCGACCTTGAATTGTTGTCGTCGGTGGCCTGACTTGTGCTTGGTTTGGCGTTAAAGTATTCGACAGTGTTCACCACTCCGTGTGATTTATTCTCGTAACGGTTACCGCCGTGCGCCCGTCCTTGCCAAACTGGTTTCCTCTCACCCTCGTTTTTGTTGACAAAGTTACTACTAGGTCGATCGACAGTTCCGGTTTCCCTTTCGTTCGCTACCCTATATTGCGCACGTCTATTTCCTGCATTGTTTGATTGAATGCTAGTGTATTCAGTGATCAAGGCTTCGAAATTGGGTATGGTGACGATCCCGCGTCTTATAACGACGATCTGCAAGTCCCTTCCAAAGTGCCTCGAGATTTTTCTTATCAGTTGGCGGTCGGTCAACGCTGGAGTTAACTGTCGACTCTCTAAAAGGATCCGCTCGACGTACTGTATAGCCGTGACTGGTCCCTGCCATTCAAACCTGCCGTACTCGAGGGTTGTCGCGGATGATGTCCTGTCGTTCCAACCCCCAATACTTCAGTGTGAATGCCTCCTTGAATTCTTCGAAGGTGCTAATCTGGTCCCGGATCACACGCCACCATATACTTGCGTCCTTCTCTAGGTGTTTGCCGATCCACCTGATGTCGCTGCTCGAGTAATATGATTCTTGAAACTCCGACAATTCCTTCAGGAACTCCATCGGGAATCTGTCGGTTCCGTCATACTTCAACTCCACCTGTACTTGTCAGTTGACTGATCTGTGAGGCCCAGACTCCTCATCGGTGATCTGTCGCCGCAGTCTCTCTACTTGACACCTGAGTTCCTGAATGTGGGTCGTTTTCTCTTTGACGTTGTCGTCGAGCTTCTGTTCGGTCGTCTTCTGTCGGCCGTCTACTTCATCGATTTTCTGTTGCAATTTGTGGTTGGCTTCACCTATCTCTTGTTGCTGCTGTCGAAGTGTGTGATATAATTCGGTCTTCAGTTCTTCCTGCTTCTTCTGATTACTATTGATGTGTAGTTCTAGTTTATTATGGACTTTCTTTATACTAGATTGTTTGGTCTGTGCAAGGGTTTTAAGTTCTTGGTGGTCTGACTCTCGGGCTTCCCACAATTCTTCAAACTTCTTATTGGTGTCGTCTTTTATTTCTCTTGTAGCGTCCTCTTGTTTCTTTAAGACTTCGCTTATCTTATCGTCGCAACTGGTCTTATGGTCACGCATTTCCGATCGTATGAGTGTGAGCTGTTCGGCCATCTGCTGCTTGACGTCTTCCTTATGACTATTAAAATTTTCGTTGATTTTATCGAATTTCTGATTGATTTCCTCCTTCTGTTGATCGAATTTCTGATTGATTTCTTCCTTCTGTTGATCGAATTTCTGATTGATTTCTTCCTTCTGTTGATCGAATTTCTGATTGATTTCTTGAATTACTTCAAGTTTCTTGCTCATGAAGTCCATCAATGATTGTAATGTGACTTCTCCTTGTTGTTGGGGGTTCTGTGGTTGCTGTGACTCCTGTCCCCGCGCTCTGACATCTGACGTCTCCTCAGTCATATTTGGTTCGACGACTGATGAGTTTTCTTCGTTGGTGTCGGGTGCGCCTAACTGGTTGTTAACGTCAAAGTCCATGCTGTCAGAACTACCGCTAGCCATTTTTGCCTTGCTTCGCGTTATCATTTACCAGTCAAGCTAACCTTACACTTATTTAATAATATCTTACGTACTATATTATTGTAATTAATCTAAACACTACTGTCTGCTCTCTTTTGCCATGCGATGGGCGCCATTTCTTATTTAATGAATATTAATCTTTGCTAATTATCTGCATGGATTAATTACTCATCAATTATGAATCAGAATCTTGGGTATAATGATTGATCGACTTTATATTTATGTTAATCTTATGTTGTGCGTTAAATTCGATATATATATATATAAAGTTGTTCCTACTCGTCGGATTTGACTCAACACAGTGGTTAATTAAATACGATTTATGAGTCTGTTAATCGGACGTCTCAATGGTCGAGTTTGTTGTGTCCATTGATACTTAGCAGAAATTGTGAGACTTTTGTGTAACGCTTAGAAAGAAATACATTAATAATAAAGGTCAAATTTCAATAATGAACGCAAGAATAATGTAAATTAACTACTTATTTATTACACTTGTTAATTAAGTAAGTGACTATATCCTGCAATTACATACATATTAAAACACATGATATAAAATACAATTTGTACGCTGTTTCCTGAAACATAAACACATGGTACATTCAAATGCAGTAAATAATGCAAATATACAAAACATATACGAGCAATAAAAAATCAACAAATATACTTATTCCTACCTAAATGCGTTCATTATTCTCAGCTGATGAATTACGTTAATGTTATTTTTTATAGATTTTATGATTCATATGATTTATATATATAATCTCTTGGGGTTTGTTCTTTGAAAAGAGACAACAGAACAGTAGTATATACTACTAAGATTTGATAGACATAAAGCTTATCTTTTGAGAATGTTTATCCAATATTCCGCCGTTGTGAGAAGACATCTTCTGGATGATTCGTCGAGGATCTTAATCACTGTTATGAGGAGCACTAATCACTTCATTTCACTAAATCTCCACTCCCGTCATGTGTATGGTGTTGTGGTACCCCGCTGATTTCGAGTGTCCGGCGTTCAAATATTGAGGTGTTAATGTTGTCATTAAACTGAATTGTTCTGAAAGTCTGCCGTGTTCGTGTACATGGTTAACTGTTCCGTGTATCTGGATGTAGCGCGTACTGTGTGTTTAATTATTTGATACAGTTCATTCAATTAATTGTTCAATGTGACGATTCATTGTAATGTGAGAGTGTTTTAAGTGTCACTCACCGTTATACTTTGGAATTTAAATTACTTTCGTTCTTATGTTCGCGTCGGTTGTAGTCTCAAGTCCCGTGCGCACTTATAGTTTATGTTTGTCGCACAGAATTGTGTTTAAGTGTGACTATATCGATGTCTATGTTCACTTATGACTTCACTAAATTGTGAATTCGGTCGGTCGCACAAACTGTTTCCATCACGGAATGTATTACTGTTCCGACTATAATCAACCGTCTGACTATCGTATGTACTAACTTCTGACTATTAATTGCGACTATCAACTATCAACTATATACTCTTGACTGTAACTAACTAACTTTTTGACTATTAACTGCTACTATTAACTGACTGCCGCTCCGCGTCTTCGCAAAACAGTTTTATTGGAACATCTTACCCATAAGTCTAAGTTTTGGATTTCTACGCCTTCTCGGATTCTTGATTGGTCGTGCAAATTCCTACTCTTCTGCAGGTCTCATCCTCTGTTTCACGATTCGTCGTCCGAACCCTTCTTACTCTCTTCACGAGCTCTCTTAGAAGATGCTTGACGCTGGTTGGTCGTCGTCATCCCCGGAGTGTTTCATGTGACGAGCGTGGTACGGATTCTAAGAAAGTAGGGCAATTTCTTGGCCGTCTGTCATCCTTTGTTTAGACTTTCCCTAAGGTTCTGACCGATCCTTTGTTAACAGACTCCAGAGTCCTGGCTAATTGTTTAAGTTACTCGTTGTTCGTTCCGCCGATTATCAACCCTTCGTTGGCGTCGTTCTGGTCGAACTCTACTTTCCAGTCGTAAATCTCAGTAAACTGTCAAAGGTTTGTTTTCATGCTGTGCAGGATGCACTGGCAGTATTCACTGAGTTGTGTCTATTGTCTATTTCTTCGTTAAAATTGCTCTGTATTCCTTTGTAACATAGTAAAGCCTTTCATAATCGTGCAGTTACGCTTCACCTCCACAGCAGGCGTTTCATCTCGATTCCACGTAACTCGGCAGCTGGACGAAGTCTTTGTTTCAGATTGTTGGGTGCTGTAAATTGTGACAAACTGCGAGCTGTCAGCGACGCCCTGAAATTCTTATTGTGTGCTTTACTCAGGCGTTTTTTCTTTGTCTTCGCCCTGTCGTTGGGTTTGACGTGCCCCTGATTCGTCATTATTTACGACCTGGGCTTGTGTCCGTCGACTTGAGTGTGGGAACGTACCACTTGATCGAGGAATTAAAAATTTTTTAAATTTCGATCATTACATCGTCCCCAAATTGGATTGGATGTTGGACTTCGTGAGACATCTGATCCAATTTCTGCGCTCTGTCCCAGTCGTGGATGTCTGCTTCGGAAAGGACATGGTTGACTGACATCTATCTCTCGTAGGAAGCAATTAATTGTTATTCCCCATCTTGATGTTTTATATGGTCATATGAATTTATTGCCGCTCATCTGAGTGAAATGAACGCATTTTCTACATTTTATCTGTCCACATGCGGACTGTACAATACGATTTCAAGTAAATAATTGAATTTAAGACACATACATCTGTCCGTTTGACAGTTTGTTTAGTTATCGTTTATATACAATGTAATAGATAAGCTGTAGATTAGCTATCCATTAGATTACTCGATCTTATGTCGATGACTTATATAACAATAAAATAATTTTAAACTTGTTGTTATTATCTCAAGAATACAGTTGCTACTAACAAATATGTACATATGATCAATTCGTAACATATTATAAACGATTACATTGATAAATGAAACATACATATTAATTAAACAATCGAGGAATCAGCATACTTCATGATGCATACTCAAACGCTTATTCTTAAAGTTATAAAACAATCGTCCATTTTGAATTATTGTTTACATAAACAAATTATTCGAATCTCTACATTCTAACAAGTTATTATTATTCATAGTTATCAATGTCTTTAGTGTCATGCGTCATATTATCACAATGTCCTTCTGACACATGGTACACTTCAACTAATCACTTTATGTGTATATTGATGTTTACATGTCTAATTAACATAACGAATGACAAATATGTGATGATCATAAACACAATTAGCATTGAAATACTGGCTAAACACAATATAGTAAAATGCACATCATTATTTGGTTAGCTGGACTGGCCGCGCGAGCAAATTACCTAACCTATGTCTTCTGCTGGTCGCCGGGAGTCGTCGCTACCACTCGTGTTATCTATACTTCCTTTCGCTGGCTCATGATACGTCTTAATTTGCCGTACGTTAAATTTCCCTCTCATCTTTCCGCTATCGCACTCCACGAGCTCATATATGGCCTCGCCGATGATGCGGTTGATCCTATATGGTCCTGCGAAAAGTTCGAAGAACTTGTCAATTCTCTTTGACGCAGCGTCGGATTGGTGGTATGCTCTCACCAGTACCTTGTCGCCAATCGTAAATTTTGTGATTTTCTTCTTCTCATTGCAGCGTTTCGCGTGCTTCTCCCGCTTCTCCTTTATCTTCACAAATATATTGTTTTCGCGTTTCCCTTCGCTGCTAATGACTCCTTTGTCCAAGCATTGCTCCCATGCTCGTGTAGGTCTCGTGCCGAGGTGTGCTTCATGAGGGGTTATTTCGATTGTCTCGTGGTACACCTCGTTTAGACACGCTTCAATCGTTTTTATGTACTGGGACCATTTAGTGTGTTGGTCACTGATGAAAATGCGAAACAAGTTTCCCAGTTGCCGGTTAATCCGCTCGGCAAGATTGGTACATGGATTACGTATTGCAGTAAACTTTGGTCGTATGTCCAACTCCTTTAGACCGTTGACCCATTTCCTGGAGGTGAACTGTGTTCCGTTGTCCGTCAAAATGGCCCGTGGACGTCCGAATAGTTCGCAATACGTTTTTATTCTCCGCAACGTCGTAGTGGTTGTTGCTTTCCGAAGGGTGAATAATTTGACATATTTCGTGAAATTATCCACTATGACTAATAAATATTTTACTCCACCCGTTCCTGTCGGTAGGGGTCCATAATAATCTGCGCTTACCAGATCTCCTTTGGCTGTAGGTATCACAGCGCGTGTGCCACCAAATAGCTCTCTGTTGTTGGTATCTTTGCACTTCTGGCACAGGTCACAGGTTTTAATATACGTTTTTATTTTCTTTGACATCTGGTCGAATGTGAAATGTTCTTGGAGCATTTTAATACACTTTTTTGTTCCTAAATGTCCGAACATATGATGGATTTCAGCAATTATGTCCCCAGATATGTTGCTAGGAACATACAGCTTCCATTCATTCCGCTGTCGCCTATATAACTTGTCGTTAACATATTTATAAAATTTAGTTAATTTAGGGTCTATATTTCCCTCCTTAAATCTAGTGATGATCGCTTTTAGCTTATCGTCTTCCATCTGGTGCTTTCCAATACTTTGGATTAACTTCCGCACTTCAAGTCTCATTTTCACGGTTATGTGGTTAATTAAATATTCATGTGTGTTGTCGTGAATCTCTTCTAATTTTGCGTCGTGTGGGTATCTACTTAAGATGTCGGCTACGATGTTATCCTTGCCCTTGCAATGAATGATGTCGAACTTATACTCTGCACTGCAAGAATCCATCGTGTAATCCGAGAATTATTTAGATGGCATTTGTTTAAGAATGTCAACGCTTTGTTGTCAGTGATAATTGTTAACGGTTGTCCGAGAACGTATATTCGGAATTTCTCTAAGCATCGGACAATACTTAAAAGCTCTTTTTCCGTAGTATAGTAGTTCCGCTCAGCACCCTTGAATGTCTTACTAGTGAAGGCGATTACGCCAATCTCCCCGTCTTCATCGAGCTGGTAAAGTTGTCCTCCGTATGCGTAATCACTTGCATCACATTGTATATAATACCTCTGGTCTGGGCGCGGAAATCTCAAAACTACAGCGTCAATAAATAGGTTTTTGACTCTGACAAAGCAGTCGTTTAATTCATCCGTCCATACAAATTTGTGATCCTTCTTCAATAGTTCATGGAGGGGTTGCGTGGTCTCCGCATATTTGCTTGTAAAGCGGTTATAGAAGTTAGTGAGGCCTAGGAAACCCTTTAACTGTTTCTGATTCTTGGGCTTAGGGAACTCCATAATGGCTTTCACTTTCTCTTCCGTAGCTTGGATGCCGCGTGTTGTTAGTTGGTATCCAAAATACGATATTTCTTTTCTGAAAAACTGCGACTTATTTAGGTTGACGGTCAACTTATTTTCGTTTAGATTATTTAACAATGCCCCTAAATGCTCTAAGTGTGTTTGAACATCGTCAGAATAACATAGACAATCGTCCACGTATATTAGTGTGTTTTTCTTAACATTTTCATTTAAAACCGTATCCAATCCGCGTGTTAGTGCCGCAGAACTGGTACTAAGGCCGAATGGTGTGACAGTGAATTGGTAGCACCTTCCCTCATACATGAACGCGGTATACTTCCTGCACTCTTCCTTCAAAGGTACTTGCCAAAAGCTGCTGGACAAATCGACAGTAGATAGATATCGCATCTCGCTACATTTTGCCAAGATTTCGTTTATTGGAGAAACGCCTTCATAGTCGGGAATTGTAACGCCGTTTATCTTTCTTGCGTCCAGGCATAAACGGACCCTTCCATCTCTTTTAATGACTGTTACGAGTGGATTTATGAACGGGCTTGTACATTGTTCAATCACACCGTATCGCAGCATTCTATCAATCTCGTCCTTTACTTTCTTCTGATAAGCAAGTGGTACAGGCCAACCCCGTTGAAAGTAGGGCGTACTGTCCGTAACTTGAAACTCATGCTCGTATCCGTCTATTCTCCCTGGGCATTCCCTAAACACTCTTCTATTCTTAACAAGTATTTCCCTCAAATTTCCCAATATTTCCTCATCTTGACAGTCCATGCTTGATATCTTCTCGTCGATGCTCCTCAAGATTTCTTCTTCTTCTCCATTATCCATTAGTTCCATGTTCATGATGGGTACGGCGTGCACCTCTTCATCAGCCGCATTCACTATTTCTATTTTCTTACCGCCGATGTCGATACGACATCCTACCTCCTGTAAAAAGCTTATCCCTAATATACATTGTTTAATAAGGTCAGGTATAATCAGAAAGACACACTCATTTTTGATCCCGTCAATTTCAATGTCGCATAGTATTTGTTTTCTAATTAACTTGGACTTGTTCCCAACAGCACTAATGATTAGAGAGTTCGTCATGGGTAAAATTTCATATGGTTCAATGTCCCTTTTGTTTGCGTTGAACCACTCTTCTGATAACCCATTAATAATTGAGCCGGTGTCGACAAGTGCTAAAACTTTAATGTTATTGTTAAATTGTATGATTATTTCGGGACATTTTAATATCTGTTTAGTGATGTCCTCGTCGTATTCATCCAGTAGGTCATCCCTTATGTCAGGTACCAAGATATTGACATTATTAGTGGGGTTGTTTTTGTTGTCAAAAACTATGTCGTTCGTTGTGTAGGGGTGTTTTTTTTTTTTTGCTGTTCTGGTCATTGTTCGACCTTGAATTGTTGTCGTCGGTGGCCTGACTTGTGCTTGGTTTGGCGTTAAAGTATTCGACAGTGTTCACCACTCCGTGTGATTTATTCTCGTAACGGTTACCGCCGTGCGCCCGTCCTTGCCAAACTGGTTTCCTCTCACCCTCGTTTTTGTTGACAAAGTTACTACTAGGTCGATCGACAGTTCCGGTTTCCCTTTCGTTCGCTACCCTATATTGCGCAAGTCTATTTCCTGCATTGTTTGATTGAATGCTAGTGTATTCAGTGATCAAGGCTTCGAAATTGGGTATGGTGACGATCCCGCGTGTTATAACGGCGATCTGCAAGTCCCTTCCAAAGTGCCTCGAGATTTTTCTTATCAGTTGGCGGTCGGTCAACGCTGGAGTTAACTGTCGACTCTCTAAAAGGATCCGCTCGACGTACTGTATAGCCGTGACTGGTCCCTGCCATTCAAACCTGCCGTACTCGAGGGTTGTCGCGGATGATGTCCTGTCGTTCCAACCCCCAATACTTCAGTGTGAATGCCTCCTTGAATTCTTCGAAGGTGCTAATCTGGTCCCGGATCACACGCCACCATATACTTGCGTCCTTCTCTAGGTGTTTGCCGATCCACCTGATGTCGCTGCTCGGGTAATATGATTCTTGAAATTCCGACAATTCCTTCAGGAACTACATCGGGAATCTGTCGGTTCCGTCATACTTCAACTCCACCTGTACTTGTCCGTTGACTGATCTGTGAGGCCCAGACTCCCCATCGGTGATCTGTCGCCGCAGTCTCTCTACTTGACACCTGAGTTCCTGAATGTGGGTCGTTTTCTCTTTGACGTTGTCGTCGAGCTTCTGTTCGGTCGTCTTTTGTCGGCCGTCTACCTCATCGATTTTCTGTTGCAATGTGTGGTTGGCTTCACCTATCTCTTGTTGCTGCTGTCGAAGTGTGTGATATAATTCGGTCTTCAGTTCTTTCTGCTTCTTCTGATTACTATTGATGTGTAGTTCTAGCTTATTATGGACTTTCTTTATACTAGATTGTTTGGTCTGTGCAAGGGTTTTAAGTTCTTGGTGGTCTGACTCTCGGGCTTCCCACAATTCTTCAAACTTCTTATTGGTGTCGTCTTTTATTTCTCTTGTAGCGTCCTCTTGTTTCTTTAAGACTTCGCTTATCTTATCGTCGCAACTGGTCTTATGGTCACGCATTTCCGATCGTATGAGTGTGAGCTGTTCGGCCATCTGCTGCTTGACGTCTTCCTTATGACTATTAAAATTTTCGTTGATTTTATCGAATTTCTGATTGATTTCCTCCTTCTGTTGATCGAATTTCTGATTGATTTCTTCCTTCTGTTGATCGAATTTCTGATTGATTTCTTCCTTCTGTTGATCGAATTTCTGATTGATTTCTTGAATTACTTCAAGTTTCTTGCTCATGAAGTCCATCAATGATTGTAATGTGACTTCTCCTTGTTGTTGGGGGTTCTGTGGTTGCTGTGACTCCTGTCCCCGCGCTCTGACATCTGACGTCTCCTCAGTCATATTTGGTTCGACGACTGATGAGTTTTCTTCGTTGGTGTCGGGTGCGCCTAACTGGTTGTTAACGTCAAAGTCCATGCTGTCAGAACTACCGCTAGCCATTTTTGCCTTGCTTCGCGTTATCATTTACCAGTCAAGCTAACCTTACACTTATTTAATAATATCTTACGTACTATATTATTGTAATTAATCTAAACACTACTGTCTGCTCTCTTTTGCCATGCGATGGGCGCCATTTCTTATTTAATGAATATTAATCTTTGCTAATTATCTGCATGGATTAATTACTCATCAATTATGAATCAGAATCTTGGGTATAATGATTGATCGACTTTATATTTATGTTAATCTTATGTTGTGCGTTAAATTCGATATATATATATATAAAGTTGTTCCTACTCGTCGGATTTGACTCAACACAGTGGTTAATTAAATACGATTTATGAGTCTGTTAATCGGACGTCTCAATGGTCGAGTTTGTTGTGTCCATTGATACTTAGCAGAAATTGTGAGACTTTTGTGTAACGCTTAGAAAGAAATACATTAATAATAATGGTCAAATTTCAATAATGAACGCAAGAATAATGTAAATTAACTACTTATTTATTACACTTGTTAATTAAGTAAGTGACTATATCCTGCAATTACATACATATTAAAACACATGATATAAAATACAATTTGTACGCTGTTTCCTGAAACATAAACACATGGTACATTCAAATGCAGTAAATAATGCAAATATACAAAACATATACGAGCAATAAACAATCAACAAATATACTTATCCCTACCTAAATGCGTTCATTATTCTCAGCTGATGAATTACGTTAATGTTATTTTTTATAGATTTTAGGATTCATATGATTTATATATATAATCTCTTGGGGTTTGTTCTTTGAAAAGAGACAACAGAACAGTAGTATATACTACTAAGATTTGATAGACATAAAGCTTATCTTTTGAGAATGTTTATCCAATATTCCGCCGTTGTGAGAAGACATCTTCTGGATGATTCGTCGAGGATCTTAATCACTGTTATGAGGAGCACTAATCACTTCACTTCACTAAATCTCCACTCCCGTCATGTGTATGGGGTTGTGGTACCCCGCTGATTTCGAGTGTCCGGAGTTCAAATATTGAGGTGTTAATGTTGTCATTAAACTGAATTGTTCTGAAAGTCTGCCGTGTTCGTGTACATGGTTAACTGTTCCGTGTATCTGGATGTAGCGCGTACTGTGTGTTTAATTATTTGATACAGTTCATTCAATTAATTGTTCAATGTGACGATTCATTGTAATGTGAGAGTGTTTTAAGTGTCACTCACCGTTATACTTTGGAATTTAAATTACTTTCGTTATTATGTTCGCGTCGGTTGTAGTCTCAAGTCCCGTGCGCACTTATAGTTTATGTTTGTCGCACAGAATTGTGTTTAAGTGTGACTATATCGATGTCTATGTTCACTTATGACTTCAGTAATTGTGAATTCGGTCGGTCGCACAAACTGTTTCCATCACGGAATGTATTACTGTTCCGACTATAATCAACCGTCTGACTATCGTATGTACTAACTTCTATCTATTAATTGCGACTATCAACTATCAACTATATACTCTTGACTGTAACTAACTAACTTTTTGACTATTAACTGCTACTATTAACTGACTGCCGCTCCGCGTCTTCGCAAAACAGTTTTATTGGAACATCTTACCCATAAGTCTAAGTTTTGGATTTCTACGCCTTCTCGGATTCTTGGTTGGTCGTACAAATTCCTACTCTTCTGCAGATCTCATCCTCTGTTTCACGATTCGTCGTCCGAACCCTTCTTACTCTCTCCACGAGCTCTCTTAGAAGATGCTTGACGCTGGTTGGTCGTCGTCATCCCCGGAATGTTTCATGTGACGAGCGTGGTACGGATTCTAAGAAAGTAGGGCAATTTCTTGGCCGTCTGTCATCCTTTGTTTAGACTTTCCCTAAGGTTCTGACCGATCCTTTGTTAACAGACTCCAGAGTCCTGGTTAATTGTTTAAGTTACTCGTTGTTCGTTCCGCCGATTATCAACCCTTCGTTGGCGTCGTTCTGGTCGAACTCTACTTTCCAGTCGTAAATCTCAGTAAACTGTCAAAGGTTTGTTTTCATGCTGTGCAGGATGCACTGGCAGTATTCACTGAGTTGTGTCTATTGTCTATTTCTTCGTTAAAATTGCTCTGTATTCCTTTGTAACATAGTAAAGCCTTTCATAATCGTGCAGTTACGCTTCACCTCCACAGCAGGCGTTCCATCTCGATTCCACGTAACTCGGCAGCTGGACGAAGTCTTTGTTTCAGATTGTTGGGTGCTGTAAATTGTGACAAACTGCGAGCTGTCAGCGACGCCCTGAAATTCTTATTGTGTGCTTTACTCAGGCGTTTTTTCTTTGTCTTCGCCCTGTCGTTGGGTTTGACGTGCCCCTGATTCGTCATTATTTACGACCTGGGCTTGTGTCCGTCGACTTGAGTGTGGGAACGTACCACTTGATCGAGGAATTAAAAATTTTTTAAATTTCGATCATTACAACACATTCAGTGGAAAAATGGACGATCGGATTTTTTAACGCCGACGGTAGAAATGCAGCCGCCCACTGCCACTACATTCGTCGGATTTTGTACCGACTTCCCCCGGCGGTGGCCTACGTGACTAAATGCACGGAGACACACTCATCGTCCAGTCTACCGACAGCCGCTGTGGTGTGCGTTGATCATGGCCGAAATGGATGTTGTAATCGACACAGAATTATTAATTCATTTTGTTCAAGCAAGGCCTGTACTGTGGGACAAAACATTGGAGATTTTCAAAGATAGGAACGCCACAAGGAATGCGTGGCATGAAGTTTGTCTGGAACTGCTGAAGGATTTTGATAACCTGGAAGACAGCAAAAAGAATGACTTTGGTAGGTACAAATAATTTTAATGCTATTGAATTGACCTTAAATTTATTTATTTATTTTTTTTTTTCAATTGTAAATTTACTAACAAATATGTAGATGACAGTATTTTAGTTTATGGACAGAGGTAAAATACAAGAAATTAATGCATCTTTTAACAACTAAACAAAAGTAACTAAAGTAACTAAAAAAACTAAAAGCAAATAAATAAAAAGCCAATCATGTGTATGGTTAATGCTTATGTTTTCTGGTTTCACGAATCTGGGCCCTCAGATCTTTGACATCTGCCAGGGAATGCTTCCAACACTTGACATGAAGTACTTGCAGAGAATGTTTCTCACGTTGTTGGCTTTCAAACCTCCTCTTATATTGCACGGTATTTGGATGTCTTCAAGTCCTGTAATTGATGTAGTATCCTCAACTACGTACCCATCTCTAGCTCTAACATAATTATGAAGCACAATACAGGCCTTGACAATATCTGTAGCAAAATCAGGTTGTACATTCAAGGGACGGTGGAAAATTCGCCATTTATTAGTGAGTATTCCGAAACTGCATTCTATGTACCTTCTCGCTCTACACAGTCTGTAGTTAAATACCCTCTTTTCAACAGTCAAATGGGTACCAGCGTATGGTCTCAACAAATGTTTATGTAAGCCAAATGCTGCGTCAGCAACAAAGAAATAAGGTACTTTCGGGCTTTCTGTTCCTGGTAGGCACATCTCTTCCGGTAGTTTATGTGAACCACTTAGAATTGATTTCCACAGCTTAGTATCTTTGAAAATAGACGAGTCACAGTCTTTTCCATAACTTCCAATGTTCACGAAAGTAAATCGGTACGAACTGTCTGCGATAGCCATTAACACGATTGAATAATAATCTTTATAATTGAAGAACATTGAGCCACTTCCCGCTGGACACACGAGACGGATGTGCTTTCCATCTATCGCACCTACACAATGAGGGAAATTTGCTATTGATTCGAATCCCTTTGCTGATTCCTCCCAGGTTTCTTTAGTGGGTGGTGGTATGCACTCACTTTGCAAAACTAGCCACAGAGCTTGACAGACCTCTTTAACAATCAATCTTGCTGTAGATATTCCAATTCTGTACGAATAATGGAGGTCGGCAAATGTGCATCCACTGGCCAAGTACCTAAACACAAAAACATTATTTTAGTGTCAATGCAACACATTCTTTATAGTTAACAAGTTGTACGTATTCAATTTACTTCCTAATTTCGTTTTACTATTTTTTTCCAGGTAGAGAAGTCACGAAAAGGTGGAAACACTTACGTGATGCTTTTGTCAAATCGGAAAAGAAATGCAAACAATCTAAAACAAGTGGTTCACAGGCCTCCAAGAAAAAAAAGTATATATTTAACGATGAGCTACAGTTTCTGCGCAAAGTATACGTGGAAAGAGAAACAGAAGAAAGCTGTAACAATGGAGATGAAGATATTGAAGAACTAAGTGCTGCATCAGTACCTCCGGCAGTGACTGAAATTGAAGGAACACCCAGAGCAGTTGTTTCAAAAGCAAAACCACCTACAAGACAACATAAAAAGATGGATGAAGTCGACTTAAAAATTTTGCAGGCATTACAGGAAAAAGAACCTGAGAAAAAAAACGACAAATGCCATTCTTTGAAAGTTTGTTGCCTCATGTAGACAAGTTTGATGACAATCAGTGGCTTCAATGCCAAATGGAAATGCTTCAAGTCATTTCGAAAATTAAAAATGCATACCCCTGCATACCTCAAACTCATAATGTAAACAACCATTCTACTTCCCAGATCCAGCAGTTTAATCAACCATCAAAATTGAAGTTTACTCAACCTGTCAATGTTCCCCACATGTCTCAACAAGCATTTGCGACTCACATGCTGTCACCTCAGTTTACAAGTACTCCAGTTCCAGCACAACAAATGACCTGCTCTACTTTCACAAATTTTCAGCATATTTCAAATGAACCCCAGGATAAAAGTTTCGCTCCTCAGCATTACGAAAAATATTGTCAAATGGTCAGGGATGATAATTTTCAGCCTTCTCGCAGCCCTTCTGGAACTTCAACATCATCGAATACTATTGATTTTACAGAATTGTAATTAATCGTGATCAAATATTGCCAAACATGTAATAAAATGATGTAGCTTATTCTGTGCAAAAATATATGGTTTTATAATTAAAAGTTGTCGGGTGAATTCATTCCCAATACTCTAATTTTTACTTACCTTAAAGTTATTGCCAGCATTTCCACCGGTTAAATACAATTCCTCAGTCTAGTATTTTCCCGTTGTACGTGACTTTTCAGCAGGTTGTGCAGTTCATCGAATGACGAAATCGACATCCTGAAATAATTGAAAAATTTTTCTTCGTCGTTTCTCAAATCAGGAAACAAAGTGTAAAAGGCTCCAACTTCCTCTCTCCTTTGATTAATCGGATGCACCCAAATAAGTCTATTTTTTCGCTTCCTCTTCAATCGACGACGAAATAACAATAATGCGAGAAGTTGTTTTCTGTTCATGTTAATACACAGCACAATAAGATAACGACAATAGACACTTGCTGCATGGTGGTCAGTGATCGACTGGCGGAGGTGGCGTGGTTGTGACGGATATTTTACCGCCCAGTGTGTAATGCTACAATTTTGCTATAGCGTCGACGGCAAAAAAAACGATCGGACAAAAACGCCAAGTGTGTTCCCGGCAGTTATTCTAGCTAAAAAAAATTAATTCATTTGTTCAAAATTGTTTTTTCGTTTGATAGATATGACAAAAAATTAATGTTAGACGTTTTTTAAATGTTTAAAAACATTTAAAACATACACAGATACACATACATTTAACGCTCACACACACACGCGCGCGCGCGCCCGTGCACAGAGTTTTTCGTTTATCAACTATAATAATTTATTTAGTGTGTTTTACTGTTACTATTAAAACACCTAGTAGTATGCGGTTATATACTGTCTGAAAGCCTTATAGGCCTAATCTCTAACCGATCGAAACAATTGTCAGAGCTTAGTAAAATATATTGAAATATAATTACGGTATTGTGAAATGTTACCAAATTATTAGTTTCATTGATTGTTTCAGTTCCAACAAGTTTTAGTACAAGTTATAGTATCAGTTGGTTGAGATGGGGAACTGCTGTTGCTATCGATAAAACAAAGTGTCTTATAAGAGATCAACAGAATTCTGTAAACGATTCTACCCCACTCCAGTACACTTCTGTGTCGAAACAGCATCGCGCAAAGCAGATGACTGAAATGAGTATTGTTCACTTTTATCTCAGGTTTGTTTAAATGTTTTCAGATTCCTGGGATTTAAAGGATTTTGTGATTTTATATTATCTATTTGCAGGGCGTTCAGTTTAAGGATCCATTTGCAGGAGTTAGTGCATGGGGACTGACGATTCAACCTTCGTGGAGTCCTAGACAGAACCAGATACATATCTCCTTCGAGGTGGTTCCGTGACAGGAAAGGAACTGTAAGAAATGGATCCAGACTTAACAAGGCCGGACTAGATAGACATAATTTAATGAAGCTCATATCTACTAGCAGAAAATTTGAACAGGAAATAACAATAATGATGTAATGAGAGACAGTATGCTGTGTTTGTTTCTTTTGTATGTCTATTGTTGTTTTGTTCATTTAAGTAAAAGTGATTTGTTATTAGCAGTTACCTTATACCAATTAAGGATTTGGCACAATGGTCCTTTTATTCTAGAGATCCGTGCATTACAGAAAACAAGTCAACGAATCCAAGAAAAGGTCTCTACGCTGACAGTTATTGAGCGTATCGACCTAAACCTCAGAAGTGCCATGTGGTAGCGTTACATAATCAGTAATCCCTACCATACACACTGTAACAACAGACGAAACTAATTATAGTCCGATGATGGTCGGAGTTTCCCTGTCAGTCAAGGTCAACTTTCGCTAAACCACAGTGACGTCAAGAACATATCACCATTAGTATTTCTTTGACCTGTTTGACCTGCAACGCGTTTACTAGTGGACACAGATTTCAAGGACCATAGCACATCATTATACCTCATAGTTTTATCTACTTAGTTATAGAGTGAGGATACCGCGCAGATACCTTTAAGGGCAGAAGGGAGTATCACGTTTGACATAACATGTAATTCTGTCTAACAACAGCTTTTATCCGGAACAGTGACCTCCGTATATCTCACTTCTCCGTAATGACAAGTCCGGAACTCTCCAACTCCACTTCTGCAACGTGCCTACCACCTTGTTTGTGTACAATACTTATTCCCCATAAAGGAAAAATTTAAGTTGCTTGTGTCGTCTTTCCCCAGTTTCGCCATTGTATAAAAACACACAGCACTTTAGGTTTCAGAGTTCGCAGTCTCAACGAAATATACAGTTTTATACTGGTGATGAACTTACTTCAGATGTACAAGGCCAGACCTCTCCAACTCATTTCTCATTCTTGTTTCCTTGGACTGATGCAATACATTGCCTAAACACAGGAAAGTGATGACATTACTTACTAAATTTACCGTACTAATGTACATATATTTACTAATACCATACACGTACAAGATTGGCGGCTAGCAACATTAACAGCTGATAACGCGATATTTGTTGGGTGAATTTTGTTTTTATTTTAAACTCAAAGATAGGACAGTTATACCTTACCCAAAAAATTAATCAGTTGCCATCTGTTTCAAGGTCAGTGACAATAACGTTATCATTTACAAAGGCTTAATTTTACTTCCTAAACATTTACTGTGTATTCCTCTGGTTCCTCTGTATTATCTCCCAATCACCACGTGGCTTCAAGTGTAGCATATTCGAAGTGTTACTTGCCTTCAGAGCGTTCTGCAGTTGTAGTTTCGACACAACTGAACTTAACCGATGCAAGATTAATTGTATCTAACAACTTCAACATAATGTGCAAGTCTTTCCCTAGTTTCATTGTTGTACAAAAACAGAAACAGCACATTAGGTTTCAGTGTTTGCAGTCTCAACGAAATAGATACCGGTAGTTTTATACTGGTGATGAACTTACTTCAGATTTACAGGCCCAGACGTCTACAACTCATTTCTCATTCTTGTTTCCTTGCAATGATGCGATATACTGTTACCTAAACACAGGTAACTGATGACGTTACTTACAAAATTTACCATATTAATGTATATTTCACTACGTTATTGGCTTTACTACTGATTACTAAAATATCATTTAATTAATTAGTTGACAGTTTTAGTACAACCAAATATCAAACAATCAAGGAAATAAAATAAGTTAATTTATACACACATGTAGATGTAACAGTCTGTAGTGATACGTTTGATTGCATCTGTAGCATCGCGCTTCGACCCATAATGAATGGAAAAGGGTTTTCAGATCATATAATCAGGCCCCAAAAACACTAAGCAATTTGCAATTCTTACATTAAACAATACCTTAAACTATACAAACATCAAGTCGTTAAATTCTTTGCTGTTTGCCGATGATTAGTATAACCAACAATATTTTAACTGAGATGCTTTCTTCTGAATAATTTACTCTGGTCCATAACAGACAACATGAATATATACTTCACTCGGCTCGAGAAGTGTACTTCCTTTCCTTCACATATTAATGTTATACTTGCTTTCGTGGCTAATGTTATGCGACATTATACATGTACCATCAACGTTAGTTTTTGTAAAAACTAATTTTACTTAACAACGAAGCATACATGTACGTATGATACATACATACAATATATACATTGTATGATAAATTGTATACAATTAAATTATACGTAATTTGTTAGCAAATTGTTAGCTAGCATCATCATATTACATAGCTTATATTTACCATATTCGATAATATTTTAATAATATCTGTTAACTGGATTTACTACATTTTTCTATGTTAAATTTTAATTACATTCAACATGTGTAATAAATTACATATTATAACTTGTTTTAAAATATACTTTGCTTAATAAATCAGTTAGGCAATTAAAGAAATACAGCGAGCGCCATTAGAACATTAGTTTATTTTTCAAAGCCAAAATTATAATTTATCATTACTCCTGAGTTTAATAATTATATAATTTAATAACCAACCTTTATTAGTTATGCTTGTGTTACACTCATATTTTATATTGAACAATTCGGTAAAAATGTTTTCAGTGGAAATGAGGTGTCTTTAGAGATGTCATGTGAAAGTTGATGTTTATATTTATTTTCAGTTGTCTCCATAGCCACCTCCTCCATAGTGATCACCACCTCCTCCATGTGGTCTGTGATGATAACCACCTCCTCCTCCTCCACCTCCGTAACGACGGGCGTCAGCAGTTTCTGCGGTGTCTATAGCCGCATACACAGTGCACACCACCATCAGCAGCACAAACGCAAACTGTAAATTTAATCAGAATTGTAAATTTTACATTTCACGATATACGTTTCAAACACTTAACGAAACCCCGTTCCGGATAAGACAACTAAGTCTCATCAGTAAGTAATCACACTGTAATGGCTACTATATTTTTGGTGAATCTATATTTTTCATTTCATGAAAGTAAGTAAGAATAGAAAAAAGGACGGCGCTGACTGTAAGGGAACAGTTCGCGAAATTAGTATCATTCCATAATTCAGTATAATTCGACACTTCATTGTATGATTACACATCTCTCTGGAGAATAATGAAATTTGTCCAACAAATATTTAATTTTTTCCTTTATCCTTGTTATTTGTAAAGCAAAAGCAACAGAAAATGGAGAATTTTAGAAAATACATCGTAACAATTCATTAGGATTAAACTTAAATTCTGACGAACCAAGCTAAACGATTACAAGAAGTGCACAGGCCAAAGATCAGAAGAAGATTCAGAACAGATGTAGACGAAACTAACCAAAACTGTAATTGTAGCCACTATTCAATGGCTACAATCAAACATTATCGTTTCGAAGTCTGTTGTCGTTAAAGTTATAAAAAATTAGCCTATTATCTGTAAACAGATAAAAATGTGTACTTACAACAATTATCTTGTTCATCTCGGAGGAAACGTGACTTGTTAATGTAACGACATCTGAAGTCTCCAGCTATATATACTAAACGTAAGTGAGGCATTCTTCTTTCAGATTTATGGGTTTTTAATGTTACAGATAACCATAATACATTGATAGTGATTGAGGAAAACGCTAAAATTGTTAAAAACTTTCCCAGAGCTGTTTGAAAACAAATAACAAGTGATTTACATTGTAAATGAAATTTGGTTAAATGGCATTGAAAAATTTTGGTCGGCTGTTTTTACCTTTGTTTTGCTAGAATTAAATTCGTAGTTTTATACTAGTGACAAAAATTATTGTTGCCGTTTAGGCACCGTTATCAAATCGCGATTATTTGTTACATATGTATGCATAGACTATGTTTATATTATGTTTATATACTATGCACGTGCATATGTTTATATTAGTCTGTGTACATTTGACATTAAGTTCTGTGTTCTTCCCCTACATGAAACGTTATCTATTAAAAACTTTATTGCATATTACCTTGTATAACAAAACGTTGCTCACTGATAACATCCAACGGCTTTGCCAAATTATCTGCTTGCTGGTTTATAGTGTTCTCTTTCTGTCCTGCCTACAGCTTCTGTATTCAGTTTTATAGTCAATTAGAGAAATCCGTATTTTCTTGACGAAACAGTTTTACATTTTTATTTTTTAAATGTCATCGTGTCATTGGAATTGTGCAAGTTTGATTAACAAACGTCGTTACACTGATTGTTTACGAGACTTGTAATAAACCTGGCTAAGTCAATGTGCTAAAAAGACACACGTTAGTAATAATGTAAGTCAAGAATAACGTGAGACCTATCTTATCCCACGAAGGATTAGAAGCACTGGGAACGAAACCGAAGCCGGCGTATATGGGATGACAATATTGCACAAATAATGGATACTAAGAAACCGGCATATTAAAAACTTCTAGCTTTAATGACCGATCAGACAAAGCCTGAATATCATTTCCGCTGTGCCATTGTCAGAAGAAGTCAGGAAAATCAAAGGAAATAGTTGGGATAAATATATAAGGAATGTCCAACACGATATACAGGGTTGACAGTACAAGCCTTACAAAAAATACCGGCACTTCTAACAAACAGAAAGTGATGGACTTCCCCATACTTCTCTATGTGTCTGACAAATGGGCTTAAACGAGAGCTCAAAAAGTCGTTTGAAGCGGCCGAAATGAGATTTTAAAGACTCGTTGCAGAATATACTCATCAAGATTACAAAAGAATCAAATATAGGCCTACGGCATATTATGACTATTAAAGAAACCAATATTATGAATGTATTCGCTAGGGTTAACCAATACAGGCTAAAATTGTTGGAACATTTTAACTAAATGAATGTCCGCTGCATCAGCAACAACTACAGAATTAAAAGCTGAAATGACGGGGAGGTGTGGGACGACCGAAAAACACTTGTTTACCTGCTTCGGACTGGAGAAACCATTTCTGATTTAATTCTTTTTGAAAATGATGACAATCAATTGAAAAATTTAGGCAAAGCTACAAACGTATATAGGCAAACCAAAAAAAGAGCGAGATAGTGTAATCCAAGCACTTCGAGGCGGAAAAGTTAACATCACAAGCCAGTATATTAGACAGGAAATATTTATAGGCTACACAGGTTCAGAAAAATAACTCATTTTGAATCTTACCAGTAGAAAAGTCTGTTAACAAACAAAGATCGCGTTATCATCTCTGAATATTGTACCAATATTGTACATGTAAATCTTGTATAAGGGCAATTAAACGTTCGGAAATCGTAAGCAGGTACTAGATGAAAAATTTGTTAGACCGGCGTGTGCGGAACGTATTTATCAACTTAAAGTTTTTTAAGTTTTTTTTTGGACTCTTGGGCAGAACGATAAAATCGAGGACCGTTTTACCCTCTCCATTAAAAACTCGTAAATCTAAAAGAAGAGTGCCTCATTTGCGTTTAGTATATATAGCTGGAGACCTCAGATGTCGTTACATTAACAAATCACCGTTCCTCCGAGATGAACAAGATAATTGTTGTAAGTACACATTTTTATCTGTTTACTGAGCATAGGCTAATTGTTTATAACTTTAACAACAACCGATTTCGGAACGATAGTGTTTTTCTTGCATAGTTACAATTAAAGTTTAGTTTAGTTTCGTCTACATCTGTTCTGAATCTTTTTCTGTTTTCTGGCCCGTGTACTTCTTGCAATCGTTCAGCATGGTCGTCAGAATATTAGTCTGATCAGAATGAGCTATTAGAATGTAGTTTCTAAAATTCTCTATTTTCTGTTGCTATTGCTTTAGAAAAATAACAAGGTTAAGGGAAACAATTAAATATTTGTTGGACAAATTTCAGTATTCTCCCGAGAGTGTGTAATCATACACTGAAGTGTCGAATTATACTGAATTATGGAATGATACTAATTTCGCGAACTGTTCCCTTACAGTCAGCGCCGTCCTTTTTTCTATTCTTACTTACTTTCATGAAATGAAAAATATAGATTCACCAAAAATATAGAAGCCATTACAGTGTGACTACTTACTGATGAGACTTAGTTGTCTTATCCGGAACGGGGTTTCGTTAAGTGTTTGAAACGTATATCGTGAAATGTAAAATTTACAATTCTGATTAAATTTACAGTTTGCGTTTGTGCTGCTGATGGTGGTGTGCACTGTGTATGCGGCTATAGACACCGCAGAAACTGCTGACGCCCGTCGTTACGGAGGTGGAGGAGGAGGAGGTGGTTATCATCACAGACCACATGGAGGAGGTGGTGATCACTATGGAGGAGGTGGCTATGGAGACAAATGAAAATAAATATAAACATCAACTTTCACATGACATTTCTAAAGACACCTCATTTCCTCTGAAAACATTTTTACCGAATTGTTCAATATAAAATATGTGTGTAACACAAGCATAACTAATAAAGGTTGGTTATTAAATTATATAATTATTAACCTCAGGAGTAATGATTAATTATAATTTTGGCTTTGACAAATAAACTAACACTCTAATGACGCTCGCTGTTTTTTTTCTAATTTTCTAACTAGTTTATTAAGCAAAGTATTACATATTTTAAAATACTTTATAATATGTAATTTACTACACGTGTTGAACATAATTAAAATTGAAAAGGAAATTTGTAAGACCGTCGGATACTGTACTTATTTTCCAACTAAGAAAAAGTTTTTAAGTTTTTGTTTAGACCCCAGGGCAGCACGATAAATTCGACGAACGGATTTCCTTCTCTTGATCAACTTAGAATGTCGAAATAGTTTAACTTCTTAATTTTATAATAGAAATCTGAACATTGCAGCGTGCACCTGTTCAAGCGTGTAACCATAACTCTCAGGCTGGTGGCGTAACTTCCCGTGGCAAAAAAAAAATTTGTTATTGTGTAAAGTTTGTTATTTGTTATGTTTTAATAAAAGGGTACAGGGGAAGAATCAGTTAGGTCATTTTTTTTATTTTTTGTGTTCAAAATTTTGTACAGACATGCCCGTGATGAATATAAGCACAGTATTCTTTTCTACAGTATACAGCATAAGTGTTCTTTACAGAGTGGTAAAAGATCCGAATCAAAATATTTTTATTTTGCTTCTTACAAGGAAACGTTTTAACAAAACGTCAAAAACACAATGGAAAAGCCACGTAAGTCTGACTTACCTGGTTTTCATATTGTATTCTAAAGGTTATATATTGGGGTACCTTTATTAAAGAAAAATAAAAATAATTAAAATTATTTCTTTTATTTAATGTTTTACAATAATTGATAATGTTTTTTTCAATAATAAGAGTGTATAATGCACATCTTGAATTTTTTTCTCACTGCTTATATGGTAATTCATTGAAGTACTTTTGTGCCCCCATTGATACAAATTTCTTTAAACATTATATCCTTATACTTTTCATAGTTAATTGGCAGAAGGCTAAAAAAGAAATAAAAACATATAATGTTTTAGTATTTACAAAAATGTAATGCTAAATGTTTTTATACAATGCCGAAAATATTATTATAGCAAACTTTTTATCACTAGATTTCAAACAGCTTTTACGAACATATTTATTTATATCTGGATAAAAATGGAGTTTATGAAATACACTGTGCAGAATGCGATGCTATTTATATCGGACAATGTGGCCGTGCTCTGAAACATCGCATTTCTGAACATAAGTAGGCGATTTTAACTAATACAGGTTTTGCAGATCATTGCTTACAACACAATCACTTCATAGACACAAAAAACATAACACTACTTCACAACATACAAAAAGGTAAAAAAATGGATTTGTTAGAAATTTTAGAAATTAAAAAACAAAAAAATAACAAAAATTTAACCAATGAACAGACTGAATTTTATGTATCCCCTTTATTAAAATTTGTTATTTAGTTTAGTTTATTTTATATTATTTTGAATGTTCATCACTATTTTAAATTTTGGATTCAGTTTATATTTAGTTCAGTTAATTTTATATTTTGCATTCATGATTGTATTTAGTTTTTTAAGACACCTGACCTTCCCTTGTCTCATGCACACACTCTCCCCCCCTCGCCATCACAACACAGATGTTCCAGATACGCCCTAAACAGATGTTCACCACCTACACTCCACTAACATCCTGTGTTCAGTAATTTCATTCACCCGCTCTTTGACAATGGCTTAAGTTAGTCGAAACAGCTGTCAGAGTTAATTAAAAAAAATTTGTGAAACTTACCAAGTGTTTTTATATATTTTACAAAACCTTTGTATTAATGTGTTTCACCAAGTGCCCAACGAGTCATCAATTAATATTTATTTATGTTTGACATGTATTATTTTAAATTTCTTTTGAAGAATCAAAATACAAAGGCTTTATAACATGCAGGTTAAGAATTTTGTGTAAGTTATTGGGATAAATAATAAAATAATTTACCTTGTATAGCTATTTTTCGGGTAGAATGAATTCCGTGCTGCCGAGTGTCAACTCGTGTATGGGTTTTGTCTTTGTTACATGTGTCTTCCAATGTCCTGTATAAGAATTTCTGTAGAAGAGGTAAGCTGGATGTTTTCCCACACCTCTTAGCTGCTTCACAGGTCTAGTTGGAAAAAAATGTTTTCTTCCCATAATAATCCGTCAATAATTCCGACCAGTTGCGAACTATACTCTGATCAACATCAACTACGGTGAAAGGCCTCGGTTTTTGTCTATCAGCAGCAAATTCTTGAAACAAATCTGTGACCAATTCAACCATTTTCTTCTGATTACTTAAGCCAAAATCTTTATCTGATTCTAAATAGGAATGTCCTCTGATAGGGAAAGTTACAGTTCAACTGTTAGTAGTATATAAATGTTCTTTCTGGGACAGGTCACAGGTCTAGGACAAGGTCAGAGGTCATGTCAAGAGGTCACCTTATCAGTGATAACCCCGCCTTTTCAGCGATGACCCCAATTAAAATCCAATTAACCCAGCCTTATCGCTGATAACACCAATTGACCTCGAATTAATCAGCAGATAACCCCGTTGACCTTTCGTAATCAACAGATAACCCCGTTGACCTTTTATAATCAATGTAAACACGACCTCGAGGTCACTAGACCGTAACACACTGACCTAGTAAAAAACGTAAACATAAACAAACTGTCTAGTGATAACGTCGTAAACATGACCTCGACAACACGCTGACCTAGTAAAAATGTAAACATAAACATTCCGAGTTCGTTGACACGACCGTAAAAAACGTAAACATAAACAAACGTTATTGTGATAACGTCGTAAACATGACCTCGACAACACACTGACTTAGTAAAAAATGTAAACATAAACATACACGTCGGCTTTGTACATTTAAAAACGTAAACATAAACATTCCCAGTTCGTTGACACGTAAACTGTTTTTTTTTCCTTTTACAGTGCAGATAGCGTCGTCTTCATCTAATATATTACATTTAAATGTAACGATTGTCATGGTATACAGATAAGATATGAATTAGCTTAGTCGGTAACGTGCAACTATGTTATTCTAATAATAGATTCTATGTAAGGTAAGTATCAATTGTTCAATCCCTAGCTAAATCATACTTTTTTTTTTGAATAAAAAAATATATTGATTTATATATAATACTTGTTAGCAGTTGATTTATTAGTGTTCCAACGTGAATTCTGAAAGCAACATATTGTTAATAACATGTCGGTAGTTAAAAATTTATTATATATAGTAATTGTTCAAATATTACTAATAAATTCTTTAGCCGATAATACAACACAGATTGAAGTGGATAGAGCTAAGCAATATTTATATGAATATGGTTATCTTCAAACAGACGATGAATCTTCGTTTCAAACTGTAAATGAAACAGATATTACTAATGCGTTACTTATATTTCAAGAATACTATAAATTACCTACTGATGGTAAGCTAAATAATGAAACTATAAATTTAATGTTAAAACCTGGGTGCGGTAATAGTGATATTATTTTTGATTATCGAGTATCCAGTTTTAAATGGAACAAACCTGAAGTAACATGGCATTATTATTTAGCGAATCAAGAGGTGTTAGAATTGACTAAACAAGCTTTTGCAGTATGGGAGAAAAAGTCTGGTATACGTTTTAAACATGATAGAGTAAATACAGATATTTTAATTTCTAATAAACGATTGAAACATATGATGCAAAAAGAATCGTGGCAATGTACGAGAACGTTTGACGGCAAAGGTGGAACATTAGCACATGCATATTTTCCTGATTATAATAATTCAAGGCGAGAAATTCATATTGATGAAGATGAAAAGTGGTCATATTCGATTGATAACGTTGTTCCTCTTGACCACACAAGTTTGTATGCAACTTTAATACATGAAATCGGTCATGTTTTAGGTTTATCACATTCAGATGTATCAGATTCTGTAATGTATGCTTATTATAACGGTAAAATCGAGTTAGGTGATGATGATATTTTAGCCATTCAAAATTTATATGGTAAGGCAGGAAGCACTTTTATATCATCTTTCATACCGATGTCACCATCTTCTTCAGTACCAAAGATAGAAGACGAGCATCCTATAGATACAAATAAAATCGGTCTTTGTAATTTTAAAAATATTAATTTATTTTTAATTGCTGATAAACGATTATATATATTATATGAAAAATGGTTGTGGATATTAAATCCGGCAGAGATGATATATACCAAACCGCTAATAATAAAACATTGGTTAACGTTTCTTCCAAAAAACTTCACAAAAATTTTAGCTGTATATCAACGACCATCTGGTGAGATAGTTATGTTTATAGATTCTTTGGTATTCATGTTCGATTTAACGAGTCTTAAATTAAGTCATGGTTATCCGAAACATATCCAGTCTTTATTTAACATACAACCGGATAATTTACATGCGGTATTCAACAGTTATACAGGTAAAACATATATTTCATGATGATAATTATTATAGAGAAGTCAATGAGTGTACGTTCACTACTAAATCATGGGGTTATATATCTGAAACATTTCCTGGAATTCCGCCTAAAATCGATTCATCATTTAGATTTTCTGATGGTAATTTATACTTTTTTAAAAACAATACTGTGTATGTCTTTAATGAATTTACGGGTGAGTTAGTTAGAACAGAAAAAAATAATCTATCGATATTTGGATTGAAATGTGTAAATGATGATGTACTATATAAATTGAAAGAATTAATATTACAATTGATAATACAAAAGAAAGGTCAATCGATATCAAACAATAGTCGATAGTAATGTTGATGAAGAAGAATAAAAGTTCAGTTTCTAAGAACATAATGATTTGAACGTACAGTTGTGAAGAATACGTGAAGCTGTTAACATGGAGAAAGGAAATATTCATGCTTTCAATTGGTATATATATTGCATAGAATCTACTGATTCAACGTTTAATGAAATATGTTATTTTGTAAATAATGAATTTTCTGAAGCAAATGTTACTATAATTGAAAATGAACAAATTATCAAGATACAATTTCCAACGATTTGCTTGTATGATGATATATTACAAAGGTTAGAAAAATATCGAAATCAATTATTAATCGATATTGATTTTGAAGAAGAATACAAAACTCTCCGTTGGAAGTAGTTAGTTAGTAGAGGCTCAACAAGTTGGACGCAATGTCAAAAATGGCGAAGTTGTGCGAAAAATTGAACCCCTGTAAGTTATTGCAAGATTTTTTTGAAGAAGCAGGATTTATTTTTAATGGTGATTTAGACAGTATTGTGTGTCGTGAGTGTGGATTTAAAACGAGAGGATCTTTATCTATTTCACATATTCAATTTATGCACAAACTATTTAATTCAGAATGAAAAATGGTATGTTATATATATGATAAATATAATAATTATGCATTATACAGTATATTATTACATATTGATGATATAATGAATGCGAAAAAATGTATATCAGAAACTGAAGAAATCATGAAGTTAACATTTTGCTGTTGGCCTAAACGTTTACCACGAGTTGATAATTTAGTATCGGCAGGTATTTTGTATACTGGTGTTGACGATGATGTAATGTGTATAGACTGTAAAGTTATACTTCACGATTGGCAAGACACAGACGATCCATGGTTTGAACACGCTAAGGCATCTCCAAATTGTTTACTTGTTAAATTACACAGAGTCATAAAAGATGGCTTCATTGAGTGACAAAAGTGGAAAGTGTATTGAAGACTTTTTTAAAAATCAAAGATTTGTTGATGATTCGGATAATATTGTTTGTTCTAAATGTGGTTTTAAAACGAAATGTTTTAATACTATTACGCATATTCAATTTATGCACAAACTTTTGTATTCGACATGTAAAACTGTGCGTTATATATCTTATAAATATGAAGACTATATCAGATCAAAAAAGTGTGTTGCTAATTTTGTTAATATATTAAAGTGAAAATAAAATTTATAAAAAAAGAGTTGATGTGTTTTTGTTAGTTATTTGTTTAACCTTAGGATAACCTTTAGTTAATTAATGTTGTTTATTCTTAACAAAGTAACCTTTGATAATAAAAAGTTATCAGTAATTTATATTGACGTATTTACAAAGTAACCTCTGATAAACTAAGGTCGTAGATGTAAACAGTTGTTAATTAGTTGTTGTACTTTGATACAAAGTAACCTCTGATAACTAAGGTTATAGATTTAAACAATTTTAATTGTTATTGTACTTTGAATAATGAGCATCAGACAGGAGATAAGTAATGAATTGCATAAGCAAGCGAGAAGAAATTTTCCTACACGCAATGTCGAACTGAAAGGTATTCACGATTTATGTCAAGCTGACCTTGTAGAAATGATTTCTTTTTCAAAGTTAAATAAAGGTTATAAATATATACTAACAGTGATAAATTGTTTTAGTAAATTTGCATTTGCAGTTCCGTTAAAATCAAAAGTCTCACACGAAATTGTAAAAGCTCTAATGCCTATATTATATGTAAACAAAATGAAACATTTGCAAACTGATAAAGGAAAAGAATTTTACAATTTACCGATTCAGCAATTATTTAATCGTTATAATATAAATCATTATTCGACTTATTCAGATAAAAAAGCCTCTATCATTGAACGTTTTAATCGTACTTTAAAAAACCATATGTGGAAGTGGTTTACTACCAGTGGAAAGTATACATGGATCGAAGTACTTCCTCAGTTATTGAAAAAATATAATAATACTGTACACAGAACTATAAGTATGAAACCTAAAGATGTTAATATAAATAATGAGAAAAGGGTATTGATACAAATAAATAAAAAACGAATATTTGTTAATACGAAACCTGCGAAATATAAAGTTGGGGATAGAGTGAGAATTAGTAAATACAAACAAATTTTTACCAAAGGCTATTTACCAAATTGGACAAATGAAATATTTACAATTCATAATATTAAACAAACAGTACCTAGAACATATATTTTAAAAGATGATACAGGAACCGTATTAGATGGTGGATTTTACGAACAAGAAATTAGTAAAACAAAATACGACAATATATTTTTAATTGAAAAAATATTAAAACGTAAAGGTAATAAACTACTTGTTCAGTGGTTAGGATACGATAAGTCGCATAACAGTTGGATTGCTAAAAACCAAATCAATTGAACTATTTTTTTTAATAATGAAAATAGTGCAGCAAACAAAAAAAATACGTATTTGTAATTTTGATAAATCTATGGAGAAAAAAGAAAGAGTCCATAGCGAGTTGTTACCAAATAATATCAGGGCTCTTATCATTGGGCCAAGTAATACTGGAAAACAAACCTAATGCTTAATCTTTTGTTCAGTCCTAATGGTTTATGTTTTGAGAACGTTTATGTTTTCAAAATCGTTGTATCAGTCAAAGTACAAATTTTTAGAAACAGTTTTATCAGGTATACCAACAATAAAATACTATAAATTTTCAGAAAATGATCAAGTCATTCACCCTGATGATACTGAACAAAATTCAGTTATTATATTTGATGATGTAGCATGTGAACAACAAGATAATATAAGAAATCATTTTACAATATGTAGACATAAAAATAATAATGTTATTTATATATGTCAAACGTATGTTCGAATCCCAAAACACTTGATTCGTGATAACGCGAATTTAATAATTATTTTTCAACAAGACGAACTAAATTTAAAACATATATACAGAGATCATGTTAATACTGATATGACATTTGAAATGTTTAAAGAACTTTGTTCTAAAGCATGGACAAGACGCAAAAAAGGCTTTTTTGTTATAGATAAAGAAAGTGATATGAATTGTGGCGGTCGTTATCGTTTTGATTTTGATATCTATATTACTAATTTGTAATCGAAAATGTTTTTATTACTTATCAATATGTCATCGAAGAACTCACGTTCCCTTGACAAGCAAGAGAAGCTTGTCAATGAAATTAAAAAAATAAGAAAAAATATTCGAAAGAAACATCAGACTCTAACACAAAATGCTATTGATGAAGAACAGTTTGCAGAAAAATCGTTGAAACCTATTATCACTCCGTTACAAAAGTTAGTACAAGAGGAAACGAATTCGTCATTGATTAAAAAAGAAGAACAACAATTAAATGTTGAAATGGACGATATTCAGTCGCGTTTACAAAACAAAAGGTTTTCAGAAGAGACCGAAAACATCCCAATATCGAACAAACGAACAGTAGAAACACCGTTACCATTGCCGCGTGAAGAAGAAATAACGTATGAAACCTTACCCACGGTTGAAGAATTGATGTCAACATCAAAAGGACGACAATCAATTGAACCTTTTATCGATATATGGTTTAAAGGTCCGTTAATAAGACACTATATGCGTAAATTTTTTGATGACAGTAAACATAATATTGATCATGTTTTTGGTCCATATTTTGGAGATAATAATATTTTAATGTTAGGTAAATACCCTTTAAAGACTGATGAAAGTGATATTATTACAATTAATAATGTTATGTACAAAGGTACACCTGGTTTGTACGATCTCATTTTTATGAAAACCCCAAACGCTTATGTATATTCACAAGAAGATTTAGACGACTACTCGCGTATAATAAGTGAAACCGCGGCATATTTAAGTTTAAAGACAAACAGAGTTAAAAGCAGTACTAGTTACAAATATAAAAATATAATTAATTAAAACAGGATTATCTTTAGTGCACTCCTTATATAATTTATATAATATTCTAACTAAGGTGCTGTCAACTTTATAGTCTTCTAGATCTAATTTAAATGCATTCATAACCCTTGTTAAAGTCTTTTGATTTAAAACGTCTGTATCATCTTTAGGATCAGCAACATTAGTCAATCTGCTTTCATTAAAATCTATACTATTTCCCTCTTCACTTCGTAAATAATATATTTTATCATCTATATATCGTTTACATTCATCTTTTGTATTATTTATACCTGTTAATAAAGTCTGTTTATTTATAACGTCAAGCAAATTAATAGGATCTGCTACATTAATTAACCTTTTTTGCTTGAAATCACAACAATTAGTTTGTGTATTTTCATCAGGTAATTTATTATCAACATAAAGTTTATTGGCAGCATCAAATTTATAAACAGGTGGTGCGATATGAGCCACACGATTATTCTTGAATGAGTACACTGGATTATTATCCACCTTAATTGGTATTCTATCAGCTAAATATGATTTAGTAGCATTTTCTAAATAATTTTTATTTACAGCGTCACAAGGTTCGTTAGGATCGGCTAAATTAATAACTTTTTTCATCTTAACATCGTAACAATCGTCTGTATTTGTTAAAGTAATCGAATTTGTTCTCATATATTTTACATTTACGGCATCATCATCCAATTCAGGATCGCCCACATTACATAATCGTTTATTACTTATATTAAAATTTCCGTCGTCAGTTAATTTAAATCCTTCTCCAGGCGGTCCACGCTGAACGTTGGAACTAACCGCTAAGTCACCACTATAGTGTCCGAATTTATCGATACTCATTTTGAAAATATCGCTTCAAACGTTGCTGCGTCTTCTTTTATTATACCGGCCTCCTGTAGCTCTTCAATAATTGATAATATTTCATTTTCATGACCCGAATGACCTGCACTTTGTGAAGCAATCAATAATTTTAATCTATCGCATAATTCATTTACATTATTCCAGTACACAAACACTGGTTTATTGTTACTGAAATTTAATAAACCGCGACCTTCTGTATCACTATGCAATCGGCTACTTCCAACTTTTGATGCGGATGTTTGTGAAAGCTTATTAATAATAGGCTTAATTATATTTTTATATTTGTAACTAGTACTGCTTTTAACTCTGTTTGTCTTTAAACTTAAATATGCCGCGGTTTCACTTATTATACGCGAGTAGTCGTCTAAATCTTCTTGTGAATACACATAAGCGTTTGGGGTTTTCATAAAAATGAGATCGTACAAACCAGGTGTACCTTTGTACATAACATTATTAATTGTAATAATATCACTTTCATCAGTCTTTAAAGGGTATTTACCTAACATTAAAATATTATTATCTCCAAAATATGGACCAAAAACATGATCAATATCATGATTACTGTCATCAAAAAATTTACGCATATAGTGTCTTATTAACGGACCTTTAAACCATATATCGATAAAAGGTTCAATTGATTGTCGTCCTTTTGATGTTGACATCAATTCTTCAACCGTGGGTAAGGTTTCATACGTTATTTCTTCTTCACGCGGCAATGGTAACGGTGTTTCTACTGTTCGTTTGTTCGATATTGGGATGTTTTCGGTCTCTTCTGAAAACCTTTTGTTTTGTAAACGCGACTGAATATCGTCCATTTCAACATCTAATTGTTGTTCTTCTTTTTTAATCAATGACGAATTCGTTTTCTCTTGTACTAACTTTTGTAACGGAGTGATAATAGGTTTCAACGATTTTTCTGCAAACTGTTCTTCATCAATAACATTTTGTGTTAGAGTCTGATGTTTCTTTCGAATATATTTTTTTCTTATTTTTTTAATTTCATTGACAAGCTTCTCTTGCTTGTCAAGGGAACGTGAGTTCTTCGATGACATATTGATAAGTAATAAAAACATTTTCGATTACAAATTAGTAATATAGATATCAAAATCAAAACGATAACGACCGCCACAATTCATATCACTTTCTTTATCTATAACAAAAAAGCCTTTTTTGCGTCTTGTCCATGCTTTAGAACAAAGTTCTTTAAACATTTCAAATGTCATATCAGTATTAACATGATCTCTGTATATATGTTTTAAATTTAGTTCGTCTTGTTGAAAAATAATTATTAAATTCGCGTTATCACGAATCAAGTGTTTTGGGATTCGAACATACGTTTGACATATATAAATAACATTATTATTTTTATGTCTACATATTGTAAAATGATTTCTTATATTATCTTGTTGTTCACATGCTACATCATCAAATATAATAACTGAATTTTGTTCAGTATCATCAGGATGAATGACTTGATCATTTTCTGAAAATTTATAGTATTTTATTGTTGGTATACCTGATAAAACTGTTTCTAAAAATTTGTACTTTGACTGATACAACGATTTTGAAAACATAAACGTTCTCAAAACATAAACCATTAGGACTGAACAAAAGATTAAGCATTAGGTTTGTTTTCCAGTATTACTTGGCCCAATGATAAGAGCCCTGATATTATTTGGTAACAACTCGCTATGGACTCTTTCTTTTTTCTCCATAGATTTATCAAAATTACAAATACGTATTTTTTTTGTTTGCTGCACTATTTTCATTATTAAAAAAATAGTTCAAATGATTTGGTTTTTAGCAATCCAACTGTTATGCGACTTATCGTATCCTAACCACTGAACAAGTAGTTTATTACCTTTACGTTTTAATGTTTTTTCAATTAAAAATATATTGTCGTATTTTGTTTTACTAATTTCTTGTTCGTAAAATCCACCATCTAATACGGTTCCTGTATCATCTTTTAAAATATATGTTCTAGGTACTGTTTGTTTAATATTATGAATTGTAAATATTTCATTTGTCCAATTTGGTAAATAGCCTTTGGTAAAAATTTGTTTGTATTTACTAATTCTCACTCTATCCCCAACTTTATATTTCGCAGGTTTCGTATTAACAAATATTCGTTTTTTATTTATTTGTATCAATACCCTTTTCTCATTATTTATATTAACATGTTTAGGTTTCATACTTATAGTTCTGTGTACAGTATTATTATATTTTTTCAATAACTGAGGAAGTACTTCGATCCATGTATACTTTCCACTGGTAGTAAACCACTTCCACATATGGTTTTTTAAAGTACGATTAAAACGTTCAATGATAGAGGCTTTTTTATCTGAATAAGTCGAATAATGATTTATATTATAACGATTAAATAATTGCTGAATCGGTAAATTGTAAAATTCTTTTCCTTTATCAGTTTGCAAATGTTTCATTTTGTTTACATATAATATAGGCATTAGAGCTTTTACAATTTCGTGTGAGACTTTTGATTTTAACGGAACTGCAAATGCAAATTTACTAAAACAATTTATCAATGTTAGTATATATTTATAACCTTTATTTAACTTTGAAAAAGAAATCATTTCTACAAGGTCAGCTTGATATAAATCGTGAATACCTTTCAGTTCGACATTGCGTGTAGGAAAATTTCTTCTCGCTTGCTTATGCAATTCATTACTTATCTCCTGTCTGATGCTCATTATTCAAAGTACAATAACAATTAAAATTGTTTAAATCTATAAACTTAGTTATCAGAGGTTACTTTGTATCAAAGTACAACAACTAATTAACAACTGTTTACATCTACGACCTTAGTTTATCAGAGGTTACTTTGTAAATACGTCAATATAAATTACTGATAACTTTTTATTATCAAAGGTTACTTTGTTAAGAATAAACAACATTAATTAACTAAAGGTTATCCTAAGGTTAAACAAATAACTAACAAAAACACATCAACTCTTTTTTTATAAATTTTATTTTCACTTTAGTATATTGTAGCATGACAGATAATCCACACAAATACATTACTCAATGATCATTAATAAAGCTTTAAGATATGGAATATCCAGATGAGAATTAATTAAAATGCACTGTTTAATAATATATTCACAAGAAAGGTTGAATAAAGAAAATTTCTGCAAACAATATAATATAATACAAATTTAAAAACCCAGAAGACTAAAAATGATAATAACAAAATTACCCAGGTAAGATAGAAGCAGGCAATTAATATACCCCGTCAAAGAAGCCAGACCAGAAGAAACGAAGGCATACACGGCGAAAAACTACAGAAGAAGGAAGAATAGTCAAAACTACCACTACAGAAGACAGAAGAAAGAAGACTAATTAAAACTACTACTACTGAAGAATGAAGAAAGAAGAACAATCAAAGATACAGAAGACAGAAGAAAGAAGAATAATTAAAACTACTATTACTGAAGAAACAAGAACAATCAAAGATACAGAAGACAGAAGAAAGAAGAATAATTAAAACTACTATTACTGAAGAAAGAAGAACAATCAAAGATACAGAAGACAGAAGAAAGAAGAATAATTAAAACTACTATTACTGAAGAAGGAAGAACAATCAAAGCTAAAGAAGAAGGAAGAACAATTAAAACTCAAAGAAGAAAGAAGAACAATTAAAACTCAAAGAAGAAAGAAGAACAAACTAAATCTAATGAAGAAAGAAGAACTAGTTAAAACTACTACTACTGAAGAATGAAGAAAGAAGAACAATCAAAGATACAGAAGACAGAAGAAAGAAGAATAATTAAAACTACTATTACTGAAGAAAGAAGAACAATCAAAGATACAGAAGACAGAAGAAAGAAGAATAATTAAAACTACTATTACTGAAGAAAGAAGAACAAACTAAATCTACTGAAGAAAGAAGAAGGAAGACTAATTAAAACTACTACTACTGAAGAAGGAAGAAGGAAGAATAAAGAAGAACCAAACTCAAAGAAGAAGGAAGAATAATAAAAATAAGAACTACAGAAGAAGGAAGAAGGAAGGATAATCCAAAACTACAGAAGAAGGAAGAATAACCAAACTCAAGAAGAAAGAAGAATAATTAAGACGACCCATATAAAACAAAAACTCCATAGGGAAAGAACCCCCAAAAAACCCCAAAATCAATGAATGCCCAAAAAAGAAAGTATAACACAATAAAAAACCATATCACTGTAAAACTGACAAAAAACTAAAAGTGTTAGCTGTAGTAAATATTAGTGCATTCAAAAAGTTATTGTGTAATGTGCATAAACAAATCTTCACAGTTCCCCCATGGTTGAATATTTCATATTAAAAACTAGAAAAAGACTAGTAAATATAGTAATAATTTACCATGGAAAGGTGTAAGTGATCAAATTATAACTAATAAACTTTAAGAAAGGTGCATGAGTAGCAGTACAAAGTAACAAACTTTAAGTTTTGTGAACAGTGCCTACTTTGATAATGAAGTAGTAATTTTACTAATAAAAAGCTACTAAAACTGTATGAACATTCCATAGAATGGAATATAACTTAGATAGCCAGGGTTATACTTTAAGAGGGGGCATAAATCTTATAAAATGGGGAATTACAGAACTAACTGTTTATGATGGAGTAGTAGAAGGTATTAACAATTATATATGGATCCAAATGTGGGGTTCTAATTAAATATAGCATTTAGATAAGTAAGGGTTAGTCATAAGAAATACTAGTATTATAATTGTTATTTTATTGTTCATGTTAATTTAGGAATGCATTATCTAAAATTAGATAACATTCCAATGTGGTAGAAATACTTTTTATTATGTTATTAGGTGATATACCAAAACAATGTTATTAAGAACACCAGTTTTATATATCTGGGTGTTATATTTTAAATGTATAATCTATAATTACTGTTATGCCAGATCAGAGAACTAATTTTTAATCAAATATATCAGAGTCAGAAGTCAGAGAAGGAAATAAAATAATTACATTAGTAAAACATTCTGCAAATAGCCACAATTCAAATCTAGGCAATATAATAAAGTTAAAATGCAGAATAATTAATAAACCTAATCTTATAAACCAGTCAAACTGACAATATTTAGGCAAGATACACCCAACATATTAAATACTATTTAAATAAGGCTTTCTAAAGATATGGTCATTCTATGAGTAAAATTATTTATTGGTATAATGAAATACCATTTGAAACTGAAATAGGTTCACTAACTTTATCAGAAGGGGAATCATATACAACTGAATTATATGAAAAAACCATCATTAATATACTAAATTGCAATAAAATAAGTGAGAATTGATAATTATACAAATTTCAGATTTCATAGAATAATAATTATATTAGTTAAAATGGCTATTATTTACATAGAAGACAGGGAAGTATAATTTTAGGCCTACCTCCCAAAAAATTATAAGAAATAATTTTCAGATAAAACTTTGTAATACTAACTTAATTACTATCAAAATAAGTAGAATAGAATAGTGAAAACGAATATGTATTTTATATTTCAAACAGTTAAGTAATAACGAATTTACTTTATAAGCATAGTGCACGAAATTAAAGTGTGTCGGAAGTTATGGCAATTTTAAACAATGTCTTTTTAATATTAAATTGGCTAAGACGTTTCGGATGACGAAGGAAATCCACGCAGTTCATTATTATACATTGAAGAGCACACTTTACGTGAATATTTTATAAAACCCAACCTTAATGGCGATTACGTATAACTAAAGTTCGGAATCAGTTTTTGTGTAAAAATTAAATTTTAAACTATTCTAATCATTGTGAAGTGGTGAAGTTGCCCTATGAACTACATAACACCTATAAACAGCATCACATATCACTATTTAAACGAAATAACACTGGAATCACACCAAATACCAAGTGAATATTCGAGGTTAAACGGACACACATAAACACCAATTGATCTACTTATTTAACAACATTTTTACATCCAGTGACATTAAACTATACCCAAGAAGAGATTAAACGATTACGAAGAGGATTTAATCGCAGAAGGAACATATTTATTCCACAAGTACTTTGTCAATGTTAGAAGGTGAAATCCACGCATGCGCCAGACGACCATTTTGACTGATCTCATCAACACAACCAGTCGACTGTTTGCTGTACTGTGGTGAATAAAAATTATATATAAACTTTTATTATTACTAATTACCATTCTATTGTTTAATTTTAATACATTTTCAGCATTGTAAGTGTTATACTTTCTGACCCTGACCTTCTCTGGCTTTTTTATAAATAACCGTTAAAAGAACCTATATGTGTATAATACCAATATAAAAGTCATAGATCGACCGGACCTGAGTGAGTCGATACGGCATTATAACATTGTTTTCAATTAAGCAAATTCATTATTTTGTTGAATAAACGCTTGTTATCTAGTGAATTGAATTCGATTTCTTTAATAAAGGAATATAACCATTAATTAATAAAGAAAACTCGACAACCTTTAAAGGCAATATATGCGAATTACAACCTTTCAAGAGGAAGAAGAAGAGAGCTGTTCGCGCCTAATTCAAAGTGGATTGTCTTTTTAATAAATTTAACGAAGGGAAGATCATTACTAGAAGACACACCATACCATACTATTTATAATTACAATCAATAATCTCAATTTATTACTAAATTTTAAGAATATAAACACCTCGAAAACAATTATTTCAGAATTATAAAATTATATCACATTTCAAATTGCTACAACAACAACATACACCAAGAACATTTGATAACAGCATTATTTAGGAACATTACCAAATCGACGTCTCCCGGAGCGGAACGTCATTACTACACCTACGCACCATAAAAGTCAATCTGGGTAATATTATACCAGAACACCATTACAATTACAATTATATATTACCAAAGTGAAGACCAGCAGAGAGAGCCGAATGAAGACTAGAAGACATCATCTATATTACTACACACAATAGTGAGAGTACAATTCTCATACAACTACACATATTTTTATATTTGTATATTTTGTAATTTACATTAATATTACAATATTAACAAAATTAGCAACACACTTTTTTGATCTGATATAGTCTTCATATTTATAAGATATATAACGCACAGTTTTACATGTCGGATACAAAAGTTTGTGCATAAATTGAATATGCGAAATAGTATTAAAACATTTCGTTTTAAAACCACATTTAGAACAAACAATATTATCCGAATCATCAACAAATCTTTGATTTTTAAAAAAGTCTTCAATACACTTTCCACTTTTGTCACTCAATGAAGCCATCTTTTATGACTCTGTGTAATTTAACAAGTAAACAATTTGGAGATGCCTTAGCGTGTTCAAACCATGGATCGTCTGTGTCTTGCCAATCGTGAAGTATAACTTTACAGTCTATATACATTACATCATCGTCAACACCAGTATACAAAAAACCTGCCGATACTAAATTATCAACTCGTGGTAAACGTTTAGGCCAACAGCAAAATGTTAACTTCATGATTTCTTCAGTTTCTGATATACATTTTTTCGCATTCATTATATCATCAATATGTAATAATATACTGTATAATGCATAATTATTATATTTATCATATATATAACATACCATTTTACATTCTGAATTAAATAGTTTGTGCATAAATTGAATATGTAAAATAGATAAAGATCCTCTCGTTTTAAATCCACACTCACGACACACAATACTGTCTAAATCACCATTAAAAATAAATCCTGCTTCTTCAAAAAAATCTTGCAATAACTTACAGGGGTTCAATTTTTCGCACAACTTCGCCATTTTTGACATTGCGTCCAACTTGTTGAGCCTCTACTAACTAACTACTTCCAACGGAGAGTTTTGTATTCTTCTTCAAAATCAATATCGATTATTAATTGATTTCGATATTTTTCTAACCTTTGTAATATATCATCATACAAGCAAATCGTTGGAAATTGTATCTTGATAATTTGTTCATTTTCAATTATAGTAACATTTGCTTCAGAAAATTCATTATTTACAAAATAACATATTTCATTAAACGTTGAATCAGTAGATTCTATGCAATATATATACCAATTGAAAGCATGAATATTTCCTTTCTCCATGTTAACAGCTTCACGTATTCTTCACAACTGTACGTTCAAATCATTATGTTCTTAGAAACTGAACTTTTATTCTTCTTCATCAACATTACTATCGACTATTGTTTGATATCTATTGACCTTTCTTTTGTATTATCAATTGTAATATTAATTCTTTCAATTTATATAATACATTATCATTTACACATTTCAATCCAAATATCGATAGATTATTTTTTTCTGTTCTAACTAACTCACCCGTAAATTCATTAAAGACATACACAGTATTGTTTTTAAAAAAGTATAAATTACCATCAGAAAATCTAAATGATGAATCGATTTTAGGCGGAATTCCAGGAAATGTTTCAGATATATAACCCCATGATATAGTAGTGAACGTACACTCATTGACTTCTCTATAATAATTATCATCATGAAATATATAAGTTTTACCTGTATAACTGTTGAATACCGCATGTAAATTATCCGGTTGTATGTTAAATAAAGACTGGATATGTTTCGGATAACCATGACTTAATTTAAGACTCGTTAAATCGAACATGAATACCAAAGAATCTATAAACATAACTATCTCACCAGATGGTCGTTGATATACAGCTAAAATTTTTGGGAAGTTTTTTGGAAGAAACGTTAACCAATGTTTTATTATTAGCGGTTTGGTATATATCATCTCTGTCGGATTTAATATCCACAACCATTTTTCATATAATATATATAATCGTTTATCAGCAATTAAAAATAAATTAATATTTTTAAAATTACAAAGATCGATTTTATTTGTATCTATAGGATGCTCGTCTTCTATCTTTGGTACTGAAGAAGATGGTGACATCGGTATGAAAGATGATATAAAAGTGCTTCCTGCCTTACCAAAAAAACAAATAAATTTTCTGCCTTATAAATTTTGAATGGCTAAAACATCATCATCACCTAACTCGATTTTACCGTTATAATAAGCATACATTACAGAATCTGAGACATCTGAATGTGATAAACCTAAAACATGACCGATTTCATGTATTAAAGTTGCATACAAACTTGTGTGGTCAAGAGGAACAACGTTATCAATCGAATATGACCACTTTTCATCTTCATCAATATGAATTTCTCGCCTTGAATTATTATAATCAGGAAAATATGCATGTGCTAATGTTCCACCTTTGCCGTCAAGCGTTCTCGTACATTGCCACGATTCTTTTTGCATCATATGTTTCAATCGTTTATTAGAAATTAAAATATCTGTATTTACTCTATCATGTTTAAAACGTATACCAGACTTTTTCTCCCATACTGCAAAAGCTTGTTTAGTCAATTCTAACACCTCTTGATTCGCTAAATAATAATGCCATGTTACTTCAGGTTTGTTCCATTTAAAACTGGATACTCGATAATCAAAAATAATATCACTATTACCGCACCTAGGTTTTAACATTAAATTTATAGTTTCATTATTTAGCTTACCATCAGTAGGTAATTTATAGTATTCTTGAAATATAAGTAACGCATTAGTAATATCTGTTTCATTTACAGTTTGCAACGAAGATTTATCGTCTGTTTGAAGATAACCATATTCATATAAATATTGCTTAGCTCTATCCATTTCAATCTGTGTTGTATTATCGGCTAAAGAATTTATTAGTAATATTTGAACAATTACTATATATAATAAATTTTTAACTACCGACATGTTACTAACAATATGTTGCTTTCAGAATTCACGTTGGAACACTAATAAATCAACTGCTAACAAGTATTATATATAAATCAATATATTTTTTATTCAAAAAAAAAGTATGAATTAGCTGATGTTGCTTTCAGGATTCACGTTGGAACACTAATAAATCAACTGCTAACAAGTATTATATATAAATCAATATATTTTTTTATTCAAAAAAAAGTATGAATTAGCTAGGGATTGAACAATTGATACTTACCTTACATAGAATCTATTATTAGAATAACATAGTTGCACGTTACCGACTAAGCTAATTCATATCTTATCTGTATACCATGACAATCGTTACATTTAAATGTAATATATTAGATGAAGACGACGCTATCTGCACTGTAAAAGGAAAAAAAACAGTTTACGTGTCAACGAACTGGGAATGTTTATGTTTACGTTTTTAAATGTACAAAGCCGACGTGTATGTTTATGTTTACATTTTTTACTAGGTCAGTGTGTTGTCGAGGTCATGTTTATGACGTTATCACAAAAACGTTTGTTTATGTTTACGTTTTTTACGGTCGTGTCAACGAACTCGGAATGTTTATGTTTACATTTTTACTAGGTCAGCGTGTTGTCGAGGTCATGTTTACGACGTTATCACTAGACAGTTTGTTTATGTTTACGTTTTTTACTAGGTCAGTGTGTTACGGTCTAGTGACCTCGAGGTCGTGTTTACATTGATTAGAAAAGGTCAACGGGGTTATCTGCTGATTAATTCGAGGTCAATTGGGGTTATCAGCGATAAGGCGGGGTTAATTGGATTTTAATTGGGGTCATCGCTGAAAAGGCGGGGTTATCACTGATAAGGTGACCTCTTGACATGACCTCTGACCTTGTCCTAGACCTCTGACCTGTCCCAGAAAGAACATTTATATACTACTACTGTTTAATCGTTTTGCTACATTTTCTACAAAGTGAATAAAACGAATGACAGTGAAATTTTTGTTCTGTCCTCCGGCTCCATGGCAGAATATCATTAAATGGTTCACTTCTGTATCCACTACATGGAAAATATAATAATGCAAACAGGAGCAGACTTCGTTACAGCCTTTCTTATCGATAGTTTCGGGATAACTAAAGAAAAATTAATCATCATTGGAAAGTACATGAATGTTAAATGAAGCTAATGTAAGTTGTCTCTTATAACATATATCGTTCGTTGTCAAATTATGTACTGGCATATTTTTTGCATAATCCATCACAATAGTTTCATGATCCACCTTGTGACGACAAAGACGTTTCATTTTCCTTTTCTCATCATACAACTTTTCTGCCATACGAAGATGATGCTGATGATCTGTTGTTAATTTATTAACTGCTTGATATATTTCATTCTGTTTAGCAAGATCTTAAACATGTTTCTCTTTTTCGTCATTTAGAAATTTTAATTGAATGTTGTGTGAATCACGTCCCTGCATGTGTCACTCCTCGGATATCCAAAACAAATATTAAAGTTTTCGTTAAATATTTTTCTATACAATTCATATGACAGTTCATTATTATCATTTGATTCAAAAAATAGTTGGTACATTTTTTTTATATTCAACTCTTCCGGCAGATATAATTTTTTACTGTCATTAAGAGAATAATGTGCTCGTCTACATTTGAGTGAACGTATATGATCGCACAAAGCATTTATATCATTTTCTGATAAAGCATGGGGTCTGTTATTATGTTTGCCCCTACTATCCATGGGTGGTTTGCCAGTTTTTTCTGACTTTTCTGCAGATACTCAAGATTATTTTTTGATATACCAAATGTTCAAATAAAAACTTTTGCACATATCTGTTTCTCTTCTACTTGACCATTCCTAACTACTCTGACTTTGTAAGTGTATGAATTGTTTCTAAATATTTCACCATTTCCATCTAACCTAGGCCGTCTTTGTTTTACATTATTGACTGAAATAAGAGCACTTAAAAATGAGTATTGTTCATTTACTGACAAGAAACTGTTAGAATCTCGTAATAGCTTACATCTTTCCTCATCTGTAGTGATTTCAAAGCACAATAACCTCTTGCACTCATGTGGAGCACCAGCTTCATGTGTTTGTAATCGGAGTTTTTTTAGCAACATCTATTACTCTACCAGTAACTTTTCTTTTCTTGTTTTCATGCTTGTTTTAGTTGTAAGTACTTCATTCGAGTTATCACTTTCACTACCGTCACACATGATCACTTTTACACTGACAATAACGTGAAGAATTAAAAAAATACTTCAGATCACGTCTTAACCCCTAAATGGTAACAATAGTGTAGCACAATAACAGCAAACTGGAGGAAAAGAGCTGATCAATGGTTTCATCGCAACAGCTGAGTGGCTCTCCATATTGACTTACCTTATACTTCCCCTGTTTAAACCTGACTTACTTGCTTCTTCCAAAGGACAGTAAATTTTGTTTTGTTTGTGATTCAAGGCTAAACTGGTTTTTACACAATGTGAAGTGTGCACAATATACTACCGAAGGCATACTATTTAGTAGCGCTAACATTTAAATGTCACTACTAAAGTGACTTACCTGATTTTTCCCCTGTACCCTTCTTAACTGATTATTCAATGATTTCATTTAACGTAGCGATGGGGCTTTATTTTCGTAAGCAACACGTATTACCGTATTTACCACTGTGATGTGTTAGGTTTACATCAACGGGAGTATTCTTACAAATTTTTGTTGTTGTCACCTACTTTCGCTCACACAAAAACCACTCTGTTTTAAAATGTCGTCTTATTATATACAATAAATTATTTTATAGTGTTCAGAGGTTATTTTGTTGCGTTGGATAGCGTTTGATTAAGACCAGTTTGCTATCTTGTGACCGTATTCTTCAAACTAGTTGTTTGTAGAGAGATCTACGTGAGTGAAGACTGAAAACCCGAGATGATTTGTTATTACGCGGAGTTCTTTTAGGCTTTGACTGAAATCCTAAATCTCTGACTCTTCAGTTGTTTACTAAATCTATACAAAAATCTAATTTAACTTTAAGAACATTAGGGTAATTAATTAGTATATTAAAATTTACACTTCATCAGATTTGAAAACAATATAATATGACAATTTCTACTATAAAAACTAACGAAATAGCATTTCGGGTTAAGGAACCAATAAGAACAAAAATAATGATTGACGATCGAATTCTAGAACATGTGAGCCATTTAGTTATTTGAGAAATGATATTTGGTTATGATACGAATCATGATATTGATGTTAAGTTAAGTAAGTTCTAGACAATCTGCGGGACAATTAACCGTAATTTTAGAAAGAAAGGACTTCGATATACAAAATTGAAATTCTACAAAGTTATGGCAGTCTCTGTACTCTTCTAAGGTTGTGAACTATGGACAACAACCAGGAAACAAGACAGTAAAATACAAAGTGGTGATACAGTAATTTACAGTGATACAGTGATTAAAAAGCAGTTAATTAAACAGGCCTCAGCTTTCATAAGAGGAGTTGAAAGGTGTCCTAAACTTGACCGTATAAAAAATGAGGCCAAAAGTGAAGAGTTACAAGTTTTTAACTTGAATAAACAATTAAAAGATTTTACGTACAACGGTGGAAAGAACACATAGAAAGAATGTCAGATTCCAGACTGGCCAAGCAAATCAGAAAATACAGACCTATAGGACACAGCTGTGTGGGTAGACCCAGGAAGAGATGGCTGGTAGATCTTTGAAGGCGGAACAGACAGCACTTGCATTAATCTAGTCATGAGTCTCTTCAGAAAGTCATGATTTAATCTGAAATTACAGAGAACGTATCTAAAATTCTCTGTCTTTTTAATAGCTTTTTAAGCGTGAGTCATACATTGCATTAAAAAAAATATTCACACATTTTAAAAAGTAGGTACATGTAATTACGGAAAAATATTTCCTATAATGCAATCTACACTCCTATTAAAGTCCCAAATCAAAATCTTAACTACCAGGGGCATTGTATTAGTTTATTTCAATTAGTGTGTGCGCGACCGCATGCACACGTGCAGTCAACTATCGTATCCACAACTTTACGTCGTTGATTACACATTTACACTTTACACATTTAACCACTGATTTACAGCCTGAAATAGAAAGGTCCTTAAAAGATATAACAGGGTGTCCTACGTGCATCTATGACTTATCACACACACACACACACACACACACACACACACACACACACACACACACACACACACACACATTTATTGCAGCATTCGAATTGTTCTGTAGGTTAATGTTTTGTCTATTACAACTGTTAAATATTACAAACTTCCCGAAAAATTAACTTAGTCGTTAACATGTAACAATATGTTTAATGACTCACGATCCACTGTAGCAATCTAACATGTGCGGTTGACATCGTTCACCGACGAGAAAGTCGAGCGACGAGACATTAGTAGACGTATTAGCAATAGAACATAAAAAGATATATATATATCTTTGTAACAACACACAAATTCACAAATTTATTTGTGTTTGAATAGCCCCGCGATCTTGGAGCGCCAAAATGTAACAAATTTAAATGTAATTTAAATTGTGTAGCCCCACGCTTTTGGGAGACAATTCTATATACAACGTTACATATAATTTGATTTCATAGGTGTAATCGTAATAAGAAGATGATACGTTATTTAAGTTTCACAATTGTTCCATAATTTATTTATTAAACAAATCTTTCATATCGCATCTTTAAATATTGACTCATTATTATATCGTTTGTACGAAGATTTCATCCATAACTTATTGCTAACAAATTACATACACAAGTTATACACAAATCGTATTATCTAATTTTAATTACTTTAAAATATTTATATTGATCTCCGCTTACTCATAGTGTATTATCTTTTTGCAATTGCTGATTCATTAGCTTCAAAAATGAATTTATTTCTATTCAAATTTCTTTTTATATTACTTTTAACTTTCTACTGCATATGAATTCTCCTTTATCATCAAAGACTTTACTAATTACGTTAATTCAAAATTAAATATTTCCCTTATCATTTACGTCACTAATTAATAAATTTGATACAAGAAATATTATTATAATTTTATTATTCCGCTTTTACATTTATGCATAATTTATTTATTTTAATATTGGTTGAATGTCTTTCATTTCAACTTTAATTATTGTCTTTCAATTGTCTATAATTACAATGTTTTTTTTTTATCACGTCGTTTGACGTGGTTATTCATCCGTACGTCCTCCTTTGGGTCCTCTGGTCGTGTCCTTTTGTCCTCTGGTCGTGTCCTCCGTGTCCTTTTTGTCCTCTGGTCGTATCCTCCTGCATGTGTGGATTAATAGTCGTCTCGGCCCACGTCATATGCTGCCGGTGTGTCCATAGACTTCATCGTATGTACTCTGCGGCTCTGGTTGAACATCTAGTTTGTCCTGTGACTCTTACTATATGTGAATTGGCGTTGTCGACTGACATAGCCTCCTGCGGCAACGGTTGAATCGAGAAGAAGAAACTTTATTAGCGCCACCTGGTATTTATAGTCAGGTCGTTCAAGAATTCCTGTCTGAACAATATTTGACCTGTCAGATTCTGCCGAGCGTCACTTTCCCCACTCTGGTTCAAGTCACAATTTTCGCCTAACTTCGCGAATTACGAAGTTTGTTTCACATCACTCGATGCTCAATCGACCACTAATTTCTATGTGATTACTATACGTAACTTGCACTTCTTTATGGTACTCACAAAAATAGTTATTCATTTTTTATGTATAGTAATTGCACCTTTCGTCACATCTGTACGGTGTTTTAATACATTATTTACCTATAATTTCTACACACTTTGGTGTCTTTTGTTTTATCCTATCGTACATAGTTTTCTTATAATTAAAATAAACATACAACTATTTTACTTGAAAAGGGTTGGTTACATTTCAGGAATGGACAGATTTCACACACAACAACCAAATATACGCGCGTACACAACGCTAGCGACAGGTGTGTCGAAAATTCATGTCCATGCATGAATTCTGCCCTCCCTAATTTTACTACGATCCAGCTTATGCAATCTGAATCATGTTTATTAATTCATATTTATTTACTTTTATTTCATTTATTTTGGCAATGCACAGTATCGTTAATGTTTGTACTGTTGCAATATATATATATATATATATATCCGTTACAACAAACAAAACTAAAATCAAGAACAGTAAGCCCTAAATAAAACAATATCAAATTAAGGATAATACAAATCTCTAGTATACGAACTTGCAGTTAACAGAAGTGCGTTCATATTATAATATTATTATTATTAATTCGGGGTCAAAAGTCCTATGACGTTGTCCGACGCCCAGCCTCCATCGTTGTCTGTCGTTGCAGTTTTCATCGTTTAGTCCTTTATCGCTCATTCATATTATAATGTCAGTATAATATTTAGTCATTGGTTTCGATACAAAGGTCGTTATACTATCTATATCGTATCTTATAGTACCGATGTTTATATCTACCATAGTCGAGTAAGAAATAACCTCTTTTGAGGTAAAATAAATGGCGTCTATGCGATTTCGCGTAGTCGAATTCTAGTAGGCCTTATACTGTATTCGCCACAGGAACTCGAACTTTCCAGTAATAAGTAAATGTTTTTTGGTGCATCATATATACCACCAATTATCCGTATTTGAAAATAATTACCGGTGTAAAATTTTGCCATTCCGATTATAAGAAAGGCGCAATTATATTTCCAAGCTGAGATTGTAAACACTGTGGAGCTCTTCCCGAGAAAAAGTTTCTATTCCCACAAGGTTAAGATCATTACGATAGTGATCTCGAGTCACTACGCTACATAAGGTTAAGAACACTGCTTAATGGACACACCCATTTCCTGTTCGTTCATCGCGAGCTCAGAATCAAGCGCGTAGTCTGCGCAAGTTTAGGTACAACTACACTCTGCTCACTGTTGCCAAAGTCACTGCTTAGAAATATCGATAAATTTTAAATTAAATTAATAAGAGATATGAGCCCACTGAATAATCGTACAAATACTTGGAAACAATAGATAAGAGACAAAACTGTATTAACGAAATAAAAAATGTATCTAGATACTACAACGAGATTCAAGTGTAATAGCTGATTCGTGGTGCGTATTAAACATAATCGAGGCTTCTTGAAAAGATTTTATTAGATAAATATAGCCCTACATAAAAATATGCGGTGTTGCGCTACATTCATGGGGTGACGGACCGCATTGGTAGGCTGCTCAGTCGACACGGTATGAGGCCAGTATTCAAGCCGACAAAGAAGATACACCAGTTCTTGCGGCCGACGAAGGATGTCCGAGATCCGCTGTCATCGTGCGGTGTATACGGAGTTCCCTGCTCATGCGGTCAGGTGTACATTGGTACCACGAAGCGCAGCGTCCGCACACGCGTGGGTGAACATAGCCGTTACTGTAGACTGGCACAGCCGGAGAAGTCTGCCGTGGCCGAATACGCGCTCGCCAATGCCGACCATCGGATCCGTTTCGATGAGACGAAACTGTTGTCGGCGGTGAGTGATTACTTCCCTCGTCTTCATATGGAGTCCGTCTTGATTCAAAAGCATGCTGCGATCGCTATGAATCGGCGCCAGGCGCCAGGTCAGAGCTGTTGGGTTGTGCGTCGTGAGACGACCCAATGGGTTCCTATTTCCGAGCCTCCGGTGGGCGCTCCGGCCTAGTGGTCCTGTCCAGACGGAATATTGATTAGTTAATTTTTATTGGTCGCTACAACGACATGGTCGTACTAGGTCGACTAGTACAGTATTTGTCGAGGCCGTTTCCAAGAATCACCTGGACGTGGTCGGTACTTGCCAAGGCCAGCTATGAGTGGGTTTGTCTGGGTCCTCGCAGCTCGGACGTAAAAATTACGTGCAAGTCGCCTTGCGGTGTCATCCAAGGAGCGGACACCGAGTCCTCTTCTAAGGAGACGAGAAGAAAACCTATAGGGGACTTTGGCCGCTAGCCGAAGCCCTCTATCGAGAACGCTTTGCAACCTTCTTTTATGAACGGTTGCGAGGTAACCCCAGACGGGAAGAGCGTAGGTAATGATCGGCAACAGGTACGCGTTGACGATCAACTTACCCAGCTTGCGGGTCATAGCCTTGTTGGCAAGTATCGGAAACAGTTGCGCGAGACGAGCGGACGCTTTCTTTCGCATCGTCTCAGCGTGGGCACGCCAGGTGAGCCGACGATCAAGGTGGACACCGAGGTACTTTACTTCTCTCGACCAGGGCAAGTACGTTCTACCGAGTCTCACTCGGCCTCGTGGTTCTTTCCGGCGCTTTGTGAATAGCACCGCGGAGCTCTTGGTTTCGTTGACGGCAACTTTCCAGCTTTCCGTCCACGTCGAATACGCATCGAGTGCGCGCTGAAGTCGTGGGATAGCAAAGTCTGCGTTCCGATCGGCGGTATAGACCGCCGTGTCGTCGGCAAACAAAGCCATCTGGACTCCAGGCTCTCTGGGTGCGTCGTTGACATACACGGAGAACGGGAGAGGCCCTAGTACGCTACCTTGAGGTACCCCGGCTGAGATACGTCTCTCGGAAGAGACGTGGTCGTCTATTCGCACGCAGAAAGTCCTCTCCGTCAGAAAGCTAGCAATCAAGCGAAGGTAGCAATCTGGGAGCTGGATTTCCCGGAGCTTGAACAAGAGCCCGTCGTGTCAGACACTATCAAAGGCCTTTTCCACATCTAGGAAACAGGCGACAGTCTGCTCTTTCCGACACCCGGCGTCCGTGATGTATTCCACCAGTCTCATCAGTTGATGAGTGGTGGAATGCCCCCACGAAAGCCGAACTGTTCGGGGACCAGTAAATCGAAATTTCTTAGATGATCTAGTACTCTCCGTTGTACGGGACGTTCGAGGACCTTTGACGTGGCTGAAAGTAGACTAATGGGCCGGAGGTTGCCGGGACGGGAAGCGTCCTTTCCCTGCTTCGGGATCACTATAACCGTCGCCTTACGCCATTTCTGGGGAAAATAGGCCAGTCTAAGACACGCGTTGAACAGCGCGACCAAGAAAAGTACTCCTCGCTCCGGGAGTCGAGTAAGAGCGGCGTTCGAGACGCCGTCCGGGACAGGAGCTTTTCTCGGCACGAGTTCAACGAGCCGATCTGTGACCTCTTCCCTAGTAATGGGTTCGCGCTCCGTAGTGATCGGAAGAGACAGAAAATCTTCCAATTCGTTCTCGACTTCTTCGTCGAAGTCCCAGTCTATGGGCGGGTTAGGTGCGAACTGTCGCTCAAAACACGCGCCCAAGTACTCGGCCTTCGCCTCCGGGCGAGCCAGGATTTGACCGAAAGGTCCAGCAATGGCCGGGATGCGAGGCCGGCGCCTCTTCCCTACCAACGCCGAAGGTATCCGGTAAGGGCTACTTTCGTCCGATCCGTCCCCTACCTGGGCCACGGCGAGTTCGCAACAGCGTCTCCGGTAGGCCTGCATATCACGACGTAAAATGCCGGTCGCCCGGTTGTACGCTGCCTTGTCGGCCGGATCACGGGTCCGCTGCCAGCGTCTCCGGAGGCGATTTCTCTCGCAAGCGAGAGCACTCGTCTTCTCTGGGATCCGCTGCCAGTGGGGCGTGACGCCAGGCTTCTCCTGGAAGACGCGTCGATCGCAGATACGACAGCCTCGTCAAACGCGGCAACTGCCTCGTCGACTTGGCGGAAGGTTTCGAGTGGTCCCGCGTCTGGCAATCGGCGACTTAACGCCGGGCCATAGCGATCCCATTCTACCACCTTCCTGACATCTCTGCGTACGACGTGCTGGGTAGCGACGTGTATCAGGATGGGGAGATGATCGGACGATAGTTCCGTTAGCGCGGACACATGGACCGGACAGTCAATTCCTTGAATCACCGCTATGTCCAAGACATCGGGAGCCGCGTTGCGTTTTGAGGGGTAGAACGTAGGTTAGGTGAGCCCAATCACTTGTATCCTGTGAGAATCGGCAAACCTGCGTAAACGTTTCCCGTTTGGGGCAGTCAAGCGACTTTTCCAATCGCGATGTTTACAGTTCAGGTCGCCGGCCATGATGACCCTCCTGTTTGCATCGAACGCGACAGCTAGATCGGGGTGAAGGAGCTCTTTTTGCGGCGGTTTATACGCCGCGACCATCTGTACACCGCCTAGATTGTTTAACAACTCCACAGCGGTGCCTTCGAGGTGAGTCATTGCAGGCAAGACGACTCGGCGATGCTCAAGGTTGAGCCTCACCGCGACGGCAGTACCGCCACCAGCAGTGCCCGGCCTGTCGTTTCGATAGCACACATAGTTGGCCAGTCGTAACCGACTCGCAGGAGTCAAGTGGGTCTCATTGAGAAGGACTACGTCGGGTTTGAGTCGGGCCAGTAATTCTTGGAGTTCCTGGATCTTGTTGGACAACCCGTTGGCGTTCCAGGAAAGAATCGAGAGATCTCGTTTGAGGACCCGACTCATAGAAGACCTACACAAGTGGCGGCTTCCACCGAGAGCATGAATCTCTCAGTTATATCAGCAGTCTCCAAGCGGGAGCGGATGGACTTGAAGGTCTGGGCGACTTTGTTGAGATCGAACTCAGCAAGGAAGTCTTTGACGACCTGGTAGTCGTCAGGTACGGTTCTTGAGGCAGATTGCCCGGAGACTGTGTGCGCGTAAGAGCGCCGAGGCTTATCAATCGGGGGATTGGTGGAAGCCAGGGGTTTCTTGGGGCCAGTTGTAGCGCCTCTAGCGGAAGTGCTAGGAAGAGGGACAGATGCGATTGCGTCGGACTTCGCGCGCTGTGCAGGCTGTCTGGACTGTGCGGCCGGGTTGGCAGGAGCCCGGGATCTAGCGCCACGAGGCTTTCTATGCCGTTTCTTTTTGCCTGCGTTGGGAAACCGCGGGGGCGGGAGGTCAGGCGAGGCTGCTTCTAAAGCAGGGGCAGGATTCTCCGTTGCTGGGGAGGATTGAGAAATCTCAGGCTCCACAACCGAGATGTTTTCTGTTGGCTGGGTGGTCTCACTTTTAGATGCCACGAGGTTACGGCGCTTTTTCGCCATAGGCGGGACAGGGGCCTGTGAAGGAGCCTGAGTTGGAGTTGTCTGTGCTGCAGGTATTTGCTTCGGGCCTTTTGATCGTTTTTGTTGCCTGTTTGAGACTGTGGCGGAAGACACGGCAGCCGTAGCAGGAGGCGCGGGGCCTGGCTGCTCGGTTGCAGGTCTTGAACCAGCTACCGGGTGCCTCGGTGGTGGCAGGCGCCCTTTCGGCTTTCGCCGCTCGAGCTCCCGCTGAAACACCGGACATGCCCGGTAGTTGGCGGGGTGACTCCCGCCGCAGTTGATGCATCTTTTGAATGCAGGTGCATCTCAAAGTTTACTGGCGTGAGGGAGAGAACACCTCACGCACGCCGGAGCGTTTGAGCAAGAGTCGGAGTGGTGCCCGAAGCGTTGGCACCTGTGACATTGAGGCAGAGCCCCGGGAGCGCGACTTCTTTCCACTTTTACGCGGAAACCAAAAAGCCGCGTAAGTGAGAGTAGGCTAGTGCCTGCCTAGCTGTTCTCCGCCATGATGCGGACCAGAGGAATTGGACGCCTTGGTCCGGCAGGAGTGAATACCCGATGGACCGCGCGAACAGGATAGCCGAGCTCGCGCAACTCATCGAGGATTTCCTCGAGAGGAGATTCCACGTCCAAGCTTCTGAGGATAAATGACAGAGGCTTCACGTGTTTGGGTGAGAAGGTGTGGTACTGGAATTGCTGGGATTCCACGTACGCCACGACACTGCGGTACACGTCCATTCCGCGGACAACGATCTTCACTGTATCGCCCCCAAGGAGCTTCAGGTCAACGTTGGCCGGGGAAAGTCCGGGAGCCACTATCAATCGCCGGTAAAAACCGGTGACGTTGTTCACGCCGTGAACGTATACAGGCGGGATGCGACCAGAGGCCGGCGGTGCTTGGGCACCGGCGGACACAGTCGGCCCCGGCCGGATTCGACATCGGCGGGGACAACTTCCATGGCGGACGCCAAGGAAGAGGTTGAGGAGGATCGATTCCGCCTCGGCTTCTTAACCGGGCGCCCCCGTGGCCCAACCGCCACGAAAGCGTCGGTCTCGTCACCGGGCAGCGGAACCGACCGGGGATCGACTTGGTCCGCTTCCATCAGCGGAGAACACGGCGAATCGCTCGTGTGGGGCGGGGCAGTGGCGAGCGACTGCGCGCTCGATGACGCGCCCGATGCGGGCATTTACGCCATCGAGCGGGAGGTTCGCCGACCAGAGGCAGCCAGGCTGCCTCCGGCGGTAACCAGGGACCTAGGGTCCGGCCCGAGCCGGAACGCTTGCGGGGCTTCTGAAACGCTCAGTCTTACTACGAGCTGGGCAAATGACCGGCTTCGTTAGATACCTCTCCTTACCAAGAGAGGTGTCCACCGGCCTCTTTACCTAGGCGATATCCAAGCTCGCTTACCACTGGTGGGGGCTCGCAAGGATCGTCCTAGGCAGCGCTACCTATGAGCCTGAGCGTCAGCGGGCAAGATGCGCTGCGCAACCTTAAGCTCTGGTAGGCTAAAAGTGCTTCCTCTTCAACTGCAGTTGGTGGTCCTGAAAAGGGTCACTCGGCTGGTGGTCCTTAGAAGGTCCGATGACCCAGCTGTGTGTGCTAGCTACTCAGTTCACCAGCCAGCTGAGTTTTCTTCTTCCTTCTAAGGCCTGATGTTATCCAGCAAGCAGGGCAGCAGATGTAGTTTGCCTGTCCTCGTCAAGTGAAGGCAGCAGGGCAGCAGCTGTACAACAGCGAGTCGCTTCCGAAACGTCCAGTTAAGAGCAGATCCAGAGAGGAGGTCCTTCCTGTACGAGCAGCTGAAGCGAAGTGACCACGCTGCTATGAATCGGCGGCCAGGTCAGAGCTGTTGGGTTGCGCGTCGTGAGACGACCCAATTGTTTCCTAGTACCGAGCCTCCGGTAGGGTCTCCTGCCTAGTGGTCCTGTCCAGACGGAATATTGTTAATTAATGTTTAGTGTTCGCTACAACGACATGCTCGTACTAGGTCGCCTAGTACAGTATTTGTCGAGGCCGTCTCCAAGATTCACCTGGACGTATTCGGTACTTGCCAAGGCCAGCTATGAGTGGGTTTGTCTGGGTCCTCGCAGCTCGGACGTAAAATTTACGTGCAAGTCGCCTTGCGGTGTCATGCAAGGAGCGGACACCGAGTCCTCTTCTCAGGAGACGAGAAGAAAACCGATAGGGGACTTTGGCCGGTAGCCGAAGCCCTCTATCGAGAAAGCTTTGCAACCTTCTTTTATGAACGGTTGCGAGGTAACCCCAGACGGGAAGAGGGCAGGTAATGATCGGCAACAGATACGCGTTGACGATCAACTTACCCAGCTTGCGGGTCATAGCCTTGTTGGCAAGTATCGGAAACAGTTGCGCGAGACGAGCGGACGCTTTCTTTCGCATCGTCTCAGCGTGGGTACGCCAGGTGAGCCGACGATCAAGGTGGACACCGAGGTACTTAACTTCCCTCGACCAGGGCAGGTACGTTCTACCGAGTCTCACTCGGCCTCGTGGTTCTTCCCGGCGCTTTGTGAATAGCACCGCGGAGCTCTTGGTTTCGTTGACGGCAACTTTCCAGCTTTCCGTCCACGTCGAATACGCATCGAGTGCGCGCTGGAGTTGTGGGATAGCAAAGTCTGCGTTCCGATCGGCGGTATAGACCGCCGTGTCGTCGGCAAACAAAGCCATCTAGACTCCAGGCTCTCTGGGTGCGTCGTTGACATACACGGAGAACAGGAGAGGCCCTAGCACGCTACCTTGAGGTACCCCGGCTGTGATACGTCTCTCGGAAGAGACGTGGTCGTCTATTCGCACGCAGAAAGTCCTCTTCGTCAGAAAGCTAGCAATCAAGCGAAGGTAGCAATCTGGGAGCTGGATTTCCCGGAGCTTGAACAAGAGCCCGTCGTGCCAGACACTATCAAAGGCCTTTTCCACATCTAGGAAACAGGCGACAGTCTGCTCTTTCCGACACCCGGCGTCCGTGATGTATTCCACCAGTCTCATCAGTTGATGAGTGGTGGAATGCCCCACACGGAAGCCGAAATGTTCGGGGACCAGTACATCGAAATTTCTTAGATGATCTAGTACTCTCCGTTGTACGAGACGTTCAAGGACCTTTGACGTGGCGGACTGTAGACTGATGGGCCGGAGGTTGCCGGGACGGGAAGCGTCCTTTCCCTGCTTCGGGATCACTATAACCGTCGCCTTACGCCATTTCTAGGGAAAATAGGCCAGTCTAAGACACGCGTTGAACAGCGCGACCAAGAAAAGTACTCCTCGCTCCGGGAGTCGAGTAAAAGCGGCGTTCGAGACGCCGTCCGTGCCAGGAGCTTTTCTCGGCACGAGTTCAACGAGCCGATCTGTGACCTCTTCCCTAGTAATGGGTTCGGGCTCCGTAGTGATCGGAAGAGACAGAAAGTCTTCCACTTCGTTCTCGACTTCTTCGTCGAAGTCCCAGTCCATGGGCGGGTTAGGTGCGAACTGTCGCTCAAAACACGCGCCCAAGTACTCGGCCTTCGCCTCCGGGCGAGCCAGGATTTGACCGAAAGGTCCAGCAATGGCCGGGATGCGAGGCCGGCGCCTCTTCCCTACCAACGCCGAAGGTATCCGGTAAGGGCTACTTTCGTCCGATCCGTCCCCTGCCTGGGCCACGTCGAGTTTCCAACAGCGTCTCCGGTAGGCCTGCATATCACGACGTAAAATGCCGGTCGCCCGGTTGTACGCTGCCTTGTCGGCCGGATCACGGGTCCGCTGCCAGCGTCTCCGGAGGCGATTTCTCTCGCAAGCGAGAGCACTCGTCTCCTCTGGGATCCGCTGCCAGTGGGGCGTTACGCCAGGCTTCATCCTGGAAGACGCGTCGATCGCAGATACGACAGCCTCGTCAAACGCGGCAACTGCCTCGTCGACTTGGCGGAAGGTTTCGAGTGGTCCCGCGTCTGGCAATCGGCGACTTAACGCCGGGCCATAGCGATCCCATTCTACCACCTTCCTGACATCTCTGCGTACGACGTGCTGGGTAGCGACGTGTATCAGGATGGGGAGATGATCGGACGATAGTTCCGTTAGCGCGGACACATGGACCGGACAGTCAATGCCTTGAATCACCGCTATGTCCAAGACATCGGGAGCCGCGTTGCGTTGTGAGGGGTAGAACGTAGGTTGGGTAGGCCCAATCACTTGTATCCTGCGAGAATCGGCAAACCTGCGCAAACGTTTCCCGTATGGGGCAGTCAAGCGACCGTTCCAATCGCGATGTTTGCAGTTCAGGTCGCCGGCCATGATGACCCTCCTATGTGCATCGAACGCGACAGCTCGATCGGGGTGAAGGAGCTCTTTTTGCGGCGGTTTATACGCCGCGACCATCTGTACGCCGCCTAGAGTGTTTAACAACTCCACAGCGGTGCCTTCGAGGTGAGTCATTGCAGACAAGACGACTCGGTGATGCTCAAGGTTGCGCCTCACCGCGACGGCAGTACCGACACCAGCAGTGCCCGGCCTGTCGTTTCGATAGCACACATAGTTGGCCAGTCGTAACCGACTCGCAGGTGTCAAGTGGGTCTCATTGAGAAGGACTACGTCGGGTTTGAGTCGGGCCAGTAATTCTTGGAGTTCCTGGATCTTGTTGGACAACCCGTTGGCGTTCCAGGAAAGAATCGAGAGATCACGTTTGAGGACCCGACTCATAGAAAACCTACACAAGTGGCGGCTTCCACCAAGAGCATGAATCTCTCGGTTGTATCGGCAGTCTCCAAGCGGGAGCGGATGGACCTGAAGGTCTGGGCAACTTTGCGGAGGTCAAATTCCGCAAGGAAGACTTTGACGACCTGATAGTCGTCTGAATCGGTTTTTGAGGCAGAGTGCCCGGAGACTGTTTGAGCATAAGAGCGCCGAGGCTTATCAATCGGGGGATTGGTGGAAGCCAGGGGTTTCTTAGGGCCAGATGTAGCGCCTCTAGCGGAGGTGCTAGGAAGAGGGACAGATGCGATAACGTCGGTCTTCACGCGCTGCGCAGGCTGCCTGGACTGTGCGGCTGGGTTGGCAGGAGCCCGGGATCTAGCGTCACGGGGCTTACGTTGCCGCTTCTTTTTGCCTGCATTAGGGTACCGCGGCGGCGGGAGGTCAGGCGAGGCTGCCTCTAAAGCAGGGGCAGGATTCTCCGGTGTTGGGGAGGGTTGAGAATTCTCAGGCTCCATAACCCAGATGTTTGGCAGTGGCTGGTCTGTCTCACTTTGTTTAGAAGCCGCGAGGTTACGGCGCTTTTTCGCCTGAGGCGAGACAGGGGCCTGGGAAGGAACCTGAGATGGAGATGCCTGAACTACAGGTGTCTGCTTCGGGCCTTTGCTACGTTTTCTTTGCCTGTTGGCAACTGCGGCGCAAGACACGGCAGCCGTAGCAGGAGGCGCAGGGCCTGGCTGCTCGGTTGCAGGTCTGGAACCAGCTTCCGGATGCCTCGGTGGTGGCAGGCGCCCTTTAGGCTTTCGCCGCTCGAGCTCCCGCTGAAACACCGGACATGCCCGGTAGTTGGCGGGGTGACTTCCGCCGCAGTTGATGCACCTTTTAAAGGCTGGAGCATCGCAGTGTTTACTGGCGTGAGGCAAAGAACACCTCACGCACGCCGGAGCGTTAGAGCAAGTCTCTGAGTGGTACCCGAAGCGTTGGCACTTGTAGCACTGAGGCAGAGCCCCGGGAGCGCGGCTTCTTTCCACTTTTACGCGGAAACCAAAAAGCTGCGTAAGAGAGAGGAGGCTTGCGCCTGCCTCGCTGTTCTCGGCCATGATGCGGAGCAGGGGAATTGGACGCCTTGTTCCGGCGGGAGCAATCACCCGATGTACCGCGCGAACCGGATAACCCAGCTCGCGCAGCTCATCGAGGATTTCCTCAAGAGGAGAGGACACGTCCAAGCCTCTGAGCACGAGGGACAGAGGCTTAACGTGTTTCGGGGTAAAGGTGTGATATTGCAGGTTGGCTGATTCAACGAACGCCATGACGCTGCGGTAGTCGTCCATTCCGCGGACAGCGATCTTGACAGTGTCGCCCCCAAGGAGCTTCAGGTTAACGCTGGCCGGGGAAAGTCCGGGAGCCACTATGTGTCGCCGGTAAAAACCGGTGACGTTGTTCACGCCGCGAAAGAACACAGGCGGGATGCATTGGTAGGCTGCTCAGTCGGCACGGTGTGAGGCCAGTATTCAAGCCGACAATGAAGATACACCAGTTCTTGCGGCCGACGAAGGATGTCCGAGATCCGCTGTCATCGTGCGGTGTGTACGGAGTTCCCTGCTCATGCGGCCAGGTGTACATTGGTACCACGAAGCGCAGCGTCCGCACACGCGTGGGTGAACATAGCCGTTACTGGTGACTGGGACAGCCGGAGAAGTCTGCCGTGGCCGAACACGCGCTCGCCAATGCCGACCATCGGATCCGTTTCGATGAGACGAAACTGTTGTCGGCGGTGAGTGATTACTTCCCTCGTCTTCATGTGGAGTCCGTCTTGATTTAGAAGCTTGCTGCGATCGCTATGAATCGGCAGCAGCAGTGGCTGTGCGGGACGAAGGGCTTGCCCGTCGCCCGCTCGTGTACTACGTCCCGAGCTTCAGAAGAGCTCCTGCCGTATGGACTACTGATGTTCTGGATTTAGGGTGTGGCCTGCTACCGGCCGTGGGTTTTCAATTAATTATTTAAGTGAAGGTGAGTGTTCGCCGAGGCCGGGTCCAAGATTCTCCTGGCACAGATTGGTAGCGACCGAGGGCGCTAATGAGATGGTTGCCCTGGAATCGGGCGGAGCGACGATAGAATTTGCGGGACAGTGTCCGATCGAAAGCCTTCTCGACATCAAGGAAAACGGCGATGGTCTGCTCTCGCGAGCAACCGGCCTCGGCCACGGTCTCCACGAAACGCATCAGTTGATGCGTCGAGGAGTGCCCAGCACGAAAACCGAATTGCTCGGGGACCAGAATATCGAACCGTTGAAGGTGATCCGTTAGCCGCCGCTGGACTAGTCGTTCGAAGACTTTCGAAATGGACGACAGCAGGCTGATAGGCCGGAGTTTCTCGGCGAACTTGTGGTCTTTTCCCGGCTTCGGGATCATCGTGACCGTAGCCGAACGCCATTTCTTAGGAAAGTAGGCGAATCGGAAGCAGGCATTGAACAAATCGACCAGGAAGCGAACTCTCCGGTCCGGAAGTCTCTGTAGGGCGGTGTTAGTAACACCGTCCGGTCCAGGGCTCTTCCGGGGCCGAAGCGCTAAAAGCCTGTCCGTTACCTCTTCCACCGAATTGGGTTCAGGTTCGGATGTGATCGGGTTGCCGAGAGAAGCCTCAACTTCGGCTTCTATCTCCTCTCGTCGGAGTCTGGGTCCCCGGACGGGTTAGGAGCAAATTGAAGCTCCAGGTACCCGGCCAGGAACTCTGATTTCTCGTCCGGCTTGGCAAGGGGATGTCCACCAGGCCCGTTGATGGCCGGGAGTGGAGGACGGCGCCTCTTCCCGGTCATCGCGGTAGGTATCCTGTAAACGGAGGAGTCCCCCTCCGGTGCATCATCTGCCATTTTGGCGACCGTAAATTCCCAGCAGCTTCGTCGGAAGGCCTGCAAGTCACGACGTAACTTGCCGGCCGCCCGATTGAAGCTGGCCTTGTCGTCCGGATCTCGCGTCCGCTGCCACCGTCTCCGAAGTCTGTTCTTCTCTAAAGCGAGAAGACGGACTTCTTCTGGGATCCGGTGATAATCGGGCGTGAGATTAGGCTTCATCCGTGAGCACACGCCGACGGAAGAGACCACGGCTTCATCGAACAAGGCGACCGCCTCGTCGATGTGCTGAGTGGTATCAAGCGGAACCTCCTCGGGAAGCCTGCGACAAAAGGCAGGCCCGAAGCGGTCCCACTCGACCACTCGTCGCAGCTGCTTTCCCAATCGTGTGACGGGTAGGTACGTGCACCTCGATGGGACAATGGTCAGAGGACAGTTCCGTTAACACGGATACCTCAATCTGGTTGACAACTCCCTTGACAACTGCAATGTCTACTATGACAGGTCGGGCTCCAGGTCAGAGGGGATAGTACGTTGGTAGTCCAAGTCCGTAGGCTCGTAGTCGGTGGTCGTGAAGGTACCTGCTAAGCACCCTCCCGGATGGCGTAGTCAGTCGACTACCCCAGTCGGGGTGTTTGCAGTTCAGGTCACCTGCAAGAATTACCTTCCTATGCGCACTGAAAATTGCGGACAGGTCGGCGTCTAGAACTGGTTTGGTCGGCGGTTTGTAAGCCGAAACCAGGAGGACACCTCCGAGAACTCCGGAGAGTTCAACGGCTGTGGCCTCGATATTTTGGCGAGGAGGCAAAACCACGCGGTGACGTGCAATGCAACGTTTCACCGCTATGGCCGTACCACCCCCCGCGTTCCGCCCAGGTCTATCGTCCCTGTAAAACGCATGACCTTCTCCGGGAGACGGGGAAAGGCAGCGCGATCCGGGACGACTGGAAGCTGCTGGCGGGCAGGAGGGTTGTTCCTGTCCGCGGCCTGCCTCAGATGCTGCTGGAAAACCCAGCATCCTCGGTAATTTGCCGAGTGAGGTTCGCCGTAATTAATACAAAAGCGGCGCCCCGCAGCCGGCAATTGACAGGCCTTGGTCGGATGCGGCTTTCCGCATCTGACGCAGAACTCTGCGTTGTGGCAGCTGTCCGAGCCGTGCCCGAACCGTTGGCAACGATGGCACTGCGGGACGTGGCCAGCTTCGCGGCTCCTTTCGACTTTTATTCTGAGCCCGCAAAGACTGGTCAGGCCCAGCAGTCTGTCTGCCTGGTCCCCCTTCAGGAGAATCACCCGGAGGAGGGGTAAATTACGCCTGGGTCCGTAAGTGGTGTAGAGCCTAATGCTCTCCTTAATCGGGAAGCCGAGTTGGCGGAGCTCGTCCGCCACCTCGTCCGGATCGGTTTCCTCGTCCAGGCCGCGAATAATCAGCCGGACGTGAGCCGCCTTCTCATTGGTGAATGTATGAAATTGTAGGCCATTTGCCTGTAAGAACAGGTAGACGGCACGGTACTCTTCGTCCGTCGCACAGCTAACGCGCAGACAGTTCCTTCCACGAAGAGACATCTGTACGTCCGCCGAGAGATGAACGCCGAGCCGGAGGCGTCTGGAAAAGTCAACGACGTTCTTGACGCCGTTGACGAACAAGGGTGGAGGGCGGCTTCTACGGGAAGGAGCATCCAGATCTAGCTCCGGTTCATCGGGGAGCGGAGTTTCCTCCGCTTTCCGCTTTTTCTTTGATGTGACAACTGTGAATGACGACCCAGGCGTGGGCTGGGACGCAGTACACGTCGGGGCAGGAGCACCCGTATTTACAGAGTTGGACCCGGCCGAGACCGATTGTTGGCCCTGACAAGGACCACTGCACGATCTGACCGAGTCAGGGACAGGGTCGGGACCTACCGATGAAGCATTGGATTGGCCCTTAGCAGGACCATTCCGCTGCCCGGCCGCAACGCGACGGTCGCCCATCGCGTTTTGGCAAAGGTATTCGTGCCGAAGCCCTCCTACTTGGATTGTTAACCCGCTTAGCGCCGGTATTGGAGGCCGCACCACGACTAGGCGAAGCGACCGACCGCTACCGGCAGGGACCTAATTAGCCTACGCCAAGCTAAGCGGGCGATGCCACCAAAAGCCGCGGGAAAAACAGTAAATTGGGCTTACCTGAAGCGATCCCCCGAAGTAATCCCAACAGGTCCACTGGTCCGGAGCTTCGCGAAAGCCACAAATACCACAGAGCACTTTCACTGGTCCACTGCACTGCACTTTGCCGCCTTTGGCTTCGGGTTGGCACACTACACACGGTAAACACCAGCCGACACCAGACCGCGAACGGCTACTGCCGCCAAGAGACTCGCACACGCGCACACGAAAACTACCACGAACACAAGCCGAAGCAACCGATTCACCCGGACTAGTCGAGTCTGCTGCCACGCGGCCCTAACAAGGGACGCTGAAGGCGGTCGCACGACCTACTAATACGTGGCCGCAGTTAGCTTGGCTTCACTCTTGTCGTTACTGGACCGGCACTGCAGGTGATCCTGGAGTTTTCGACACCTTCAGCCGTGAAGACCTTTCTGCCGGCGCAAGCTAGTGCGGGAGTACCAACCGCCAGCAACGTTCTCCGTTAGAAGTCCGCAGTCCACGTCAATCTCGGAAGAGAGCTCCCCGATGTGAAGAAGTCAGCAGCTAGACCGGTCTCTATGAATCGGAGGGGCGAAAGCATCTCATTAAGTACATTATGGCATGGCGCGATGCGAGTCTCTCACACACCTTCTTGTTTCTGATTGGCCGGTGATGCTGTACTTACCTGTGCGGGGGTTGCAATTAGTAAACAATTAGCACAGGTAGCATCGCGGGAAATCAGCAGCCTTCCCCACAGTATTTCTTGGAAAACAAGTGAGTCACATAATGGCGTAGCTTGGTGCGAGCCAATCATACACCATCTCTGTTGTGATTGGTTGATGGTGTCATTTTTACCTGTACGTGGGACTTTGCTGAATTTATATGTACAGGTAGCATGGCAGGACAGCTTTAGTCTATACCACAGTACTGTGGGCCTGCACGTAGACACCCAAAGCGCAGAAATTTTATACCACTGATGATGGCAGCCAGTGGAGCTGCCGAAACGTTTGGTTTTGTTTTTAACCAGGGACCACGGCCAAACAGCCCGGATATCTTTCATAATGCATCTATTTATATTTCATAGTTGTGATTTGGTAACTGTAACTTAAGGGCGACAATAAACTATGCTACTTGCTTTCAGCTTAAATGTCTTTCTGGAGAACTTATGGTAAACACAATCAACCAGCATTTTTCAGTGCCATTTCATTCGATTTCAACAACCTTCGATGTGTAAAGTAAGCATATTTACCCACTTTTATGCTTTTATGAATTGTTTTATAATTGAATATCTCCGGTGAATGTCCTCAATAGTATACCGTGGAAGGAAAGAGAAATTTAATAGCAATGTTTTTGTAGAATGGGCTATGAGGTCAATATCCGGTGATGATCTTAACGAAATGATTTCAGATAACTTCATTAATAGTGGTATAAATGACTTGTTATTGTTATTTAAACGGCTCTGCTTATCAAGTTTAGCGTTTCCCTCAATCGAAATCAAAGTATTGTGGTTATCTGCAACATTAAAAACTCGTCACTCTGAAAGAAGGCTATCTCATTTGTGTTTAGTATATAAGGAGATGTTTTGAGACGTCGTTACATTGATGAGTCACCGTTCCTCCAAGATGAACAAGCTAATTGTTGTAAGTATATATTATAGAACATACACAACATTTTACAACAGTTGTTATAATGTTGTTTCTGCTCAACGACTTCGGTGGTTACAATTACACTTTTGGTTAGTTACGTCTAAATTTGTTGAGGTTCCTATATTTTTTTCATTGTACTCGTGGTAGTCTTTGTTATTCACAACCACTTTGCTATAGTTTAACGTAATATTTTAACCACTTTGTAATAGTTCAACCAATGTAAACTGTCATCCTAACCTGCTATTGACGATGTAACTTCCAAAATTCTCCTTCGTTCTGTTGCTATTACTTTACAGATTTGCTTACAAATAACAAGATTAAAGGCAAAAATTAAGTTTCTCTTGAGAACGATTTTGTGATTCTCACTCAGATGTGAAATCCTACACTTATGTTATGGGTCAAATTATACTGAAATATGGAATAGTAGTGATTTCTTGAATTATTTCCTTAGCCATCCTGAATCAGTCAGCACGTTCTTTTTTATTCTTACTTACTTATTTACTTACATTCACAAAACATTTAGAAGTCACTACAGTCTGACTATTTACTGATGAGTTTTATTGTACCATTAAGAAAGAGTTTGGTACTGACAGTTGAATCTGTTGAGTATCCAACTGACTGCTATCTGCCTCTTACCCAGTAGCGAATTGGGTAATCTTTCAGCTTGGTCATCAGAACTTAAGTCTAATCCTAATGTGCTATTACGATATATTTTCTAAAATTCTCTATTTTATGTTGCTATTGCTTTACAAATAATATGGCTAACGAAAAAAATTAAATCTTCGTTAGAAAAATTTCATAATTTTCCCGAGAGTGTGTAATCATACACTGAAGTGTCAAATTATACTGAAGTATGGAATAATAATTTCGCGAACTGTTTCCTTACAAAACCAGTCAGCACAAAAAATATAGGAGCCATTACAGTGTGACTTCTTACTGATGAGACTTAGTTTTCTTATCCGGAATTGGGTTTCCGTTTAATGTTTGAAACGTACATCGTGAAATGTTAAAATTCTGATTAAAATGTTACAATTCTGATTAAATTTACAGTTTGCTTTTGTGCTGCTGATGGCGGTGTGCACTGTGTATGCAGCTATAGACACCGCAGAAACTGCTGACGCCCGTCGTTACGGAGGTGGAGGAGGAGGAGGAGGAGGTGGAGGTGGAGGAGGTGGTGGAGGAGGTGGAGGTGGAGGAGGTTATCATCACAGACCATATGGAGGTGGAGGAGGAGGAGGTGGTTACCATAGGCCCCACTATGGATGAGGAGGCTATGGAGACAACTTAAATTAGATATAATCATTAATTTTAATTCAAAACTCTCCAGGCACCTCATTTTTACTGAAAACATTGTTACCGAATTGTTCAATATAAAATATGAGTCTAACACAAGCAAGAATTATAAAGGTTGCTTATCTGACAATAGAAACTGTTAAGTTAAGATCATATGATAACTAATGACCTTGGATTTGAAAAATAAACGCGACATGAAACACACGCTTTAATGATGCTTTATTTTCTGCTCTTTAATTGCCTAAATTGCTCTTTAATTGCCTTAGTAAGCAAAGCGTTAAATATTTTTAAATACTTTACAATTAGTAACATATCTTACACACACACACACACACACACACACGGGCGCGCGCAAACGGATGTAAATAATTTACCCATTTAAAATTAAATGTAGAATGAAAACGATAATTCCAAATAACAGATTATATTACAGATTATTGAATATTGCAAACATTATTCGTTCAGATATTGTTAGCGAATAACATGCTAACAAATTACGTATAAAGATATTAAAATAAGTTTATTTAAATATCGCGCTTTGCTAACAGAAGTGATCCTTATAAAAATTATGATCATTGCATGTAATCATGTAAATCGCTAAATACATGCATATATACACGCATATAAATGCTTACTAATAAAATGGAAATGAATGAAAATAAGTTTCTGGAGTCTAGTGAAGTATGATTTCCTATGATGCACCAGAATGAATTGTTCGGCTAAAAAGTATCACAGTTAAAACTTGAATGTTAGCCATTTATTTATAAATAAAAGACCATTGACAATGTAATTAGCTTAAAATCGCGAATTTGTTTTAAATCTGTTGTTTGTGCTGTTTGCGAAAAACTGTCATACATCAATTGTCTGAAGTAACGTGTAGAATACATAACGGCTTTACATTGTCACTTATCTGAAGAAGTAATCTGACCGATATATGGTATAAAAATGTGCTTAATGAGACTCTAATGCTTTGTGTTTATGTTTATCACAATTCCGTTGCAAGGGAACAAACATAAGTGGTGTTAAAAGCAAAACGTTTAAAGTATTCGATTAAATCTCCCCGAAGAATCAGAAAAACCTCCCACATAGGTGTAAGAACTGGCAAAAAAAAAGAAATTAACGGTTTGATCTAACTACTAGCATTCTTCTTTTTTCCTTGCAGGATTAGGACATTTGCATTTTTCCGGATTCCTCATGTAATCCTCGCTACCAAACTTTCTTCCTTCCGAATGTCCTGTATTACATATTTTTACGATAAAAATTTTACAAATATATTTAAAACATTTTACATAGAACTTTCCCTTCCTTTGTATTGTTTTTTATTGTTTTGTTTCTCAGTTATACGCTGTGGTCCTATTTCTTGTCTGCAAATGAATCCTAGTTTTTTGCAGCTCTGAGAAAATTTCATCTGTAATGATTCCATTTGTCGAATAATATCCATGATTCACATGGGTAGCCTACATCAAAGTAAAACTGCTATCACTTTGAATATTTTATTAAAGCATCCCTTTTGGTTTTACCTTGAGAAGCCGTTTTTTGTTGTAAAATCATCGTTGAGAGCTGTTAATTATATTGAAAATGTCTTTTTCCTCCTTCAAAAGATAAGAGGCATTCTAGATATTTAAAATTCGCTACACATTCCTAGGTTACAAGCTACACATTAACACAATAATTGTAAAGGTTATCAACAGCCGGTTACAGTTAATCGAAAATCGTTTATTATAATTTAGTTATCGGTAAAAGCAATGTTTTTAACGACTTAAAGTGACGTAGAAACGACAACAATGTGTTGTGTCAGTCGAAGGAAACAAGAAGGTGCAGTGACAGGGAGGGCTGGGTTTGTAAATTTCAAACAAGTTCACTAGAAAAGTAAAATTTAGTGTACCTTGTTGACTCTGAGGGTACTAAAATGTTATATCTGCTTGTTATACAAAGTTAACGCTTGGAATGTACGATATACACAAATTAAATTGTTTCTGTGTGGGCAGAAACGTTGGACATATTTAAAGGTGGAAGACTGAAAGTAAAGTCGTATTAGTGATGGTATACTGTGTGTGTGTGTGTGTGTGTGTGTGTGTGTGTGTGTGTGTGTGTGTGTGTGTGTGTGTGTGTGTGTGTGTGTGTGTGTGTGTGTGTGTGTGTGTGTGTGTGTGTGTGTGTGTGGCTAGACCAATTGCACGCCTTAAAGAGAAGAAAAACTTTGAATATGCGACATTTAAAGAGACACAAGACATGAAGTAGATTACAGACGACTGGTAGAGAATACAGACGGACGTAAAGAAAATGAAGAAAGAAAATATCTTGGTAAAGAAACGTTATGGCACGGACGATCAAGATTATTTCGAAGCTAAATCTAGGCCACAATTCGATTAACATATAACGTCGCCGACCTCAACAAAGATGGCAACTTAAATAATTTTTGTTTACTATTTTGAGATTTTAATGTCGACAGCGACAGCACATCAGCTGTCAACATTACTAGGCACCATATAAACTAGTGTGTGTGGCACTCAGTTACTTACCTACAGGATCTTGATTCGACTCCCTAGCAGAACCATAAAATCGAGGATTGTTTTTCAGTCTCATTAGCCTACGGAAATGAGTCTGAAAACTAACTTTAAGGTCATAACAGATGCCTAAAACTTTGCAGCGGTAGCCCCATTGCCTTCTTTTAACCGCTATCACTCAAGCTGCTAGCGTAACCTACCGTTTTGACTATAATTTTATATAAAAAAGTGTTTTACATGATTTTTTTAAAGATCACAGTTCGCATAGTGATAAGATTTCATTTTCTCAAGCAACATGTCGAATGATATAGGCCTAATATGACAGGAGAAATAATCATTTTTTTTTTTTACTAAATGTACATTTAATAAGTCGAGTATCTGTGTGTATCGGCTACATTTAGACGGTGTCGGAAATGAGTAAGTTATTTCCTAAAATTAAATAAATTTCAGATCAAACACTATATTTGAATTTGGGTTAAAATTTACTTCCATCTGACTCTCAGCATGAATTTATCCATTTCTTACAATGTTTGATTCCCTTTTATTTCCCGTAGTCCTAAAATTTTCAAATTTCTAAAAGTGAATACCAAATTCATTCTCTTCAGTACACTACACTACATGAAGTTTTGCAAATTTTTCAAAATGTTGATGCTTCTTTTGTTTATGTGTTCCAAAATAGTATATTTCCAAAATTAAACGTAACATTCAGATATTGATTAAAATTCTTTTTAATGAAGAAAATTGCGTTAGTGGTTATAATCACAAACAGAATTATTACTGTTGCACACCACTATAGAAAACTTATTCCGATTAGCGCTTTCAAACTTCTCAGCTCATCGTCAGATCGGAAAATCGGAAAGATCTGATGATGAGCTGTGAAGCTTGAAAGCGCTAATCGGATTATTTTTTCTATAGTGGTGTGCAACATTAATAATTCTGTTTAAAATTCTTTATAATTGATATTCCACATACGTTTTTTTCTTTTCAAATGTATGACCCTTTACATTTTGCCTACCAACCACTTATTGTTGGAATCTATCCGAAACACAAGAGAAGTCTGTAATGTAGGTCTCTATGTATGGACATGCATGCCGAGTTTTACGTAAATATCTTGATGCGTTTAAAAGTTATACTGAGACATATCCCAAACAAATACATACACACAGAGGAATGCCAATTGGTCCAGTTAAAATTGAGAGAATCCGCTTTGCTCATACGATGGTATACCTTATTTTTCTACTATCGAAATTACTTAGGAATGAATTAGGCTAGATACTGTTTGATAATGTGCAGTAGGCCTACAGCAAACAAGGAGGGTTGTGTGGCAGCATTATGTTTCAGTCATTCGCACTCCAACCACTAACGCTACGTTAAGCATGTTAGGCACTATTCAGAATAACTAGAATAGTCTTCAGGTAAATACGCAGTCATATAAAATGCAGACACTTATTTCTTGTTAAAGAATATTAGTTGTTTTTGTGCTAATTTTTATGTTTTTAATTTTTGATTTTCGTTAGTAGTCTTTAGTATTCACGTATTATGAAATCACCATGTTCTATAAAACATTTTATGAAATCAAAACACAGACACACGCACGCACGCACGCACACACTTAAGTACGTACGTAATAATAGAAACAACAGAAGTATTTCTGCAATTTGCAATGCCAAGTTTATTAACTCTGGGAGTTTTATTACATCTCGCAATTGGCATATGTCTATGCCTTATCATACTTGAATTTGTGATGAGACTGTTGAACTATTGACCACAAATTCAGTTGAGTTTTTAATAAAATTTAAAATTTTTTATTTTTTAACTTTTACAAACGTAATTTGTCTTATTTTAAATATATTTGTGAGTGGATATACAGAGTTATAACTCACATTTTAATGTGATAACCATACAGGTCTTGGACCAGGCGACGGAGGTTGTAATTTGCTGCTGGTAATGGTAATTAACGTCCGTAACCTCCACTATTTCCATATCTAGAAGGTCGTCCATAACCTGTACTACCACCATGGCCAGATGGTCGTCCGTAACCTCCACTAGCAATTGGTCTACTACCACTACCTCCGCTACCTCCATGGCTAAGTGGTTCACCTTCAACACTGACATAGGAAGGTGGTCGCGAAGGTCCGACTCCAAATTGAATACTTGAATAGGAAGGTGGCAGCATCGAATGATCACTAACACTGCTTTCGTAACCTCCACTAAGCGTTGGTGAAGGAGGTACACTACCAGCACCTCCAGTACTTCCTTGACTAGGTCCACCTTGAAGGGGGATATTTGAACTTTCAGGTTGTGGCCTTGAAGGTAGTGGTCTAATAGGTCTAAATGGTTGCGAAGGAATGTGAGGACCTAGCGTTTGAGGCCGTGGTCGGTGATGCTGAACAGTTTGATGCGCTATAGATGGAATCGGAGGACGTGGCCTTGGAGGTAGTGGTAGCGGTCTTACAGGTCTCCCAGGTGCACCACTTCCGAAACCAGATGATCCAGTTCCTCCGTAACCTCCAGTATCTCCAAGATCGCTTCCACTATGCCCGCCCTGAATAGGTGTATACGAGTTACCAGGTTGCTGTTCTGGAGATGGACTGGAGGGACGTGGCCTTGGAGGTCGTGGTCGTGGCCCTATAGGTCTTCCAGACCCTCCATGACTAGGATTAACTGCATCTGTATGCTTGTATAACGCCACCAGCATAACCACAGCCAACTGTAAGTTAAACACATTATTTAAAAATCGTCATCATCGTCAAGATCATTAGACTACAAAGAAATGGATCTCAGGTAATACTCGAATCACATCTTATCAAGTAAGGTATTTTTATGTGTCTTGTTTCTGAAGTCGTCAAGTAAATTTTTGTGCAGTGTATTGAATAGTTTTCACCTTTTTGCTAAATAAATTGTCAAGGCCAGTTAGACTACAGTGTTGTTTAGACCAGCCTGCATAAGACTGAGTAACTACTCTGACAGGGCGATTTTTCTCTCTAAATCTACATTTATTATTAAACAAAAAACTACTCTCATATATCGGCGTTAGTTCCTGTCAAGTACAATTCGATAATTATCATTTTCGTATATTTGTTTAACAGCAGTAAGAGTTTTCTGTTATCTTTATCCCAGTGAATTTGTAACCGAAGTAGAATAGACTACATGATTAATATATTTAAGGGAATAAATGGAGAAGGTACCAGACAGTGAGAATGTTGATAGATTGGTGCCTAACGACCAAAGCAACATAGACGCCTTCTTTAATAAAATGGAAATATGATCTCTTAAGAATCATGGTACAGTAAACTCGATACCATTTACTCTGTAAAGGAATTGCTGGAGAATGATATTGCTACGACGGTCTACTCGATCGTCGTAGGTACAGTGGAAACAAAATAAGTACAAGACACCAATTAAGTCACTAATCACACCTTTAATTGTTATAGTAAAAGAGTTCGTAATTAACAACACAGTGTCTACAACAAATCAAATGAAATTGTTCATAGGCAATAAAATGTCCACTAATATTAAAACTCAATTGTATTACAATTATACCGTCCGAATATAAAACACAACACTTCACTAATAACTACTTGAACGTACACCGTAATAACCCGAACCGCTCTGTAAATATATCGCACTAATACTCTCGAACCGCACAGTCAAAAATCTCGCATTGAACTGAAAAACTAAAGCCGCGACGCGATGCATTTATAGTTACGCTCACACACCAGAAGCTTCCAAACTGCGTCTTATCTCTCGCGAACTACGTAAATTGCTACAGCCTTGACACAGTCCGAGCGCCCGAGCGAAGGCTGGCAGAGTCGAGAAAATTCTCGCAACATGCGTTTAGTAGCACGTACACCACACGCTTACGTCGAGATCTTTCTGGCGCATTCGATAAACGCGTAGATTGTTCTGTGCTGTCGTAGCACTGCCCCCTCCTTAAGCCTGTTCGTCCCGAACTGGCAAAGCGTCTTCGAAGTAATACTCGACCAGGCGATCTAAGTGGCCATCCTTGCGAAGGATAATTTTCCCGTTCTTCGAATTCAGTCTCGTGTGATCCGAACATCACGTTCCCAGGAATGCAAAACTTTCGCGCAACCACTAGCTTCGCAGGAATCAATCTCGTTGCGTCATGTACTAATGACCTCAATACCACTGGCTGATCCAAGTTTGTTTGGTTCTCGTCAACAACCTCTTGCGTAACCTCATCTTCAGCCACTTTACCCTCGGCCGCTTCTATCAGCTCAGGAACAAGCAAGAGTTTTGTCTCGACACCCATAGTTGGCTCTCCAGTCACTTCTTTTGTCGTTATACTTATTTGTACTTCCTCTGCTAGTTCTTCCTCCATTTCCGCTTGCAACAGGGAGGTTTCCTCTTGACCAGACTTGTTGACCTTTTCTTCGACTAATGCCACTCGCTTAATCGAATGGTTGGTAGACCCTGTCATTTTAGCCATGCAAAGCTTTATCTTCTCTTGGCCAACTTTCAGGACATTCTCTCTTAAGTCCACAACGAATCCGTAGGCATTCATAATGTCCGTGCCAAGAATCACTTCATCGACAATGTCTGCAACGAGCATTTGGTGGCTAAACTCAAGAAGACCCAGGCGTACACGTACGTCTACCTTTCCTAGCACCTTGACGGGGCTTCCAGTCACAGTCTGTATTGTACAAGAGGTAATTAGAGGATGGCGGTTACGGACTAAGTCAGGGCGCACAATGGACACTGTTGCGCCCGTGTCAACTGTAACTGATGTTGGTTTACCATCCACAAATCCATTAACAATCAAGTTTCCACTGATCTTATGTAGCGTGGAAACTGTGTGCTGTTCTGGGCCTTTACTTCTCCAATTGGTGCGATCAGTCTCTTCTCTCGGTATTTTCTTCTCCCAACAGTCTACCTGTAGATGACCACGTTTCCCACAGTTGTAACACTTCGGTCTTCTGTCTTTGTCCTTTGGTTCGAAAGATAGTTGTGGTGCTGCTGACTTCTTAAACTGTTGTTTTTGAATCGTCTCTTTATGCTGTCCGCTATGACGATACTGTGGTATTGGATCCGTTTGGCTACAACGTGATGGCATACTTTGATTAATGTAGGTCGCCGACTTGGCAGCTTCAAAACGGAGAGCATGAACAAGAGCGTCTGATTTATTATCATGCCGAGCCATTCTTAACACTTGTTGTAACTGACGATCTCTGATACCGTCAATAAACATAATGAGAGAAATGCACTTCCGGAAGTCCTCCGATTCTTCGGGATAAGCCAATCTCGTCAGTCGGTCGATATTCGCTTCAAACTCTTGAAGGCTCTCCTCTGAACGCTGTCGCCTCGCTTTAAGTTGTTCACGGTACACTTCGCACAAATGCTGGTCACCGTACCGTAATTACAAAGCTTTAGTTAATTCGGCATAGACGTTCTGACTGTTAGATGGCACTTTGTGTATTAACTCTGCGGCAGGTCCTTTTAACGCAAGAACGAGTGAGAGGCCTTTCTCTTCTTCCGTCCAGTTATTTAAGCGAGCGGCAGCTTCAAATTGGCGATAATAAGTTGCCCAGTGGGTGCTTCCATTAAACGACGGGGCCTTTGCAAAAACTGACCCTACTTCAGTTAATAGCGTTCTTTGATTTCTCTGATATTTTGAATCTTCTAAGCTTGACATACTTGTTTTCATAGTTGACACAGATTTTTCTATTTCAGATATTCTGTCAACTTGTTTGTTCAGCTCACCTTGTAACAGGACAGATTTTGCAGTGGTATCCTCTTGTACGAACATCTTAACTTCGTCTGCTTGACGGCTAAATTCTTTTTTTCGTCCCTCTCGTATTTCATTTTCACGATTACGTTTTTCGTCTTGTCGTTTTTCTGCTTCTTCCCTTTCCTGTCTTCGTTCTTCTTTTTCTTGTTTCTGACTTTGCTGTAGCATTGCTCGGAATGCTTCTATTATCTGACTGGTATCCATTGTTTATCGATTAATTACGAATCACACTCGTCTTGTACAAAGCGTCCACTGTTTCCACTGTTAACCGTTCTATCCCAGTTCTGACACCACTGTTACGACGGTCTACTCGATCGTCGTAGGTACAGTGGAAACAAAATAAGTACAAGACACCAATTAAGTCACTAATCATACCTTTAATTGTTATAGTAAAACAGTTCGTAATTAACAACACAGTGTCTACAACAAATCAAATGAAATTGTTCATAAGCAATAAAATGTCCACTAATATTAAAACTCAATTGTATTACAATTATACCGTCCGAATATAAAACGCAACACTTCACTAATAACTACTTGAACGTACACCGTAATAACCCGAACCGCTCTGTAAATATATCGCACTAATACTCTCGAACCGCACAGTCAAAAATCTCGCATTGATCTGAAAAACTAAAGCCGCGACGCGATGTATTTATAGTTACGCTCACACACCAGAAGCTTCCAAACTGCGTCTTATCTCTCGCGAACTACGTAAATTGCTACAGCCTTGACACAGTACGAGCGCCCGAGCGAAGGCTGGCAGAGTCGAGAAAATTCTCGCAACATGCGTTTAGTAGCACGTACACCACACGCTTACGTCGAGATCTTTCTGGCGCATTCGATAAACGCGTAGATTGTTCTGTGCTGTCGTAGCAATATGCTAGGCTTTCGTTAAACAGTGAACAAACAAATAATAACGGTAAAAATTATGTAGAAATGAAGTTATAAAATTCATAAAGTAGTATTACAGAATTAATCTATAAAAGTGTAAAGTTCTATCAACCAGCATGGTTATTTTCAAAAGTTTAACATAATACAATAGAAGTTATCGATTTGTAATCAGTAGTAAATGGTTAATAGTAATGCAAAAGAGATAACCAGTAATTAATCGATACCCAGTAATAATTTATTACGTTCAACAGCTTTCTATAATTTTGCAACATTAAATAGCTTTATTCTTTTCCCCTTTACATGTTTTATAGTAATTTTAAAAACTAAAATGGTAAATAAAAAATTATTTTATTACTCCTAATGAGCTCTTTAAGCTGCAAAACTCAATCATTATTTTAAAGAAAACACATTAAATAAGTAAATAAATAATTAAATAAAATCATAATTAAATAAAATTTAATAAGTAAGTTTACTTTTTTAAAGCTATTCCTAAAGTTCTTCGTATCTTAGGGAATCTTAGCGTTATCTGAGAAATACCCCGAGAAGGCTACCCTACCCCTATTGGAGAGATAAATCTCAAAAACAACAGGGGTCTGTGGGTGAAAGTATGGATACGTGTTTGTTACATTATAAGTAAATCAGCTGATGCATTTAAAAGTTATTTTGGAACATCCCCTAAACAGACATACAAGCCGATTGATAAAAAGGCAGACAGGAAAATGTCAAAAGTTAGAGTTATAAATGAGAACTGCTCATTCATCATCATCATCGTCATCATCATCATCATCATCATCATTAATATTATTATTATTATTATTATTATTATTATTATTATTATTATTATTATTATTATTATATTAATACACCTTATCATTACTTATCATCATTATTAATATATTACAATTTATATTCTATTATAGATTATATTATCCGTTACGAAGAAAATTTCAGATAAAGGAAGAAAGTATGAAGTGAATGAAAGACGCGTATTATACATTGTACAGATCTTTACAGAAGGATGGAATAAAGGAGAAAGTGCTGTATAACGTAAGAGCCATGAAGAGAAGTACAGAAAGATGTGTCATTTAAAGGGTTATTCTTATTATTGCTGAGTACTTATTCCAACTTATGCTTATAAAATAGAATTAATTTATGAATTGGAGGATTCAACGATAAGAAAATTTATATACTTTCAAAGAAATATAAAATCGAGTACTCACAGTGGTAAACTTGAGCATGATGTGTTCTTATGTGGAGCATTAAAGAAGTACAGTGGAATAGATACAAATATGTTTGTTGTTTTATAGAAGAAAGGTCTCCAGCCCCCTCCTAGCAGACGGTGTTAATATGTTGTGGTTAAATGACTTGATAAAATACAGGGAAAAACTCTTTAGCTTACTGCAGTAGTAATTCCCTCGGGGTTTACTACACATAATAATTTAAATGGAGTTCATCAAACTCCGTAATCGTTAGGAGTGATAATTGACGTCGCACTATATTATACTAACCGGACACTCCTAAAAACACTTTAAAATTTTGTGTCTTGTTGTATAATTTTTAGTGGCGTGCAATGGCGTTTCTCTTACTACGCTACACTTGATGTATTAGGCAGAATGCCTGTTATGGCAATGCACTGCTCTCTCGGTCGCGCTAAGCGTCCACACCATCCGCATCCGACGATCCACATTTTCTAAAATAACGAGTCAACATTCATTCGGAACAAATTTTTAAACTATATTACATTGTACGCTTCAATTTTATATAGATAATCAACTCATGCTGAGCGTTACTATTCCCTAACCTACTAGCACGTCTGCAGCCCAAAACCGTTCTAAGAACTCTCTCTCCGCAGCCTGTATACGATTCTCATGCCAACTCTTCAACAAGTAAGATTCATTACAACGAATGTTTTAGTGGATGGTTAGTGAGGATCGGTCAATAATACAAATTTTAGCTATTTTTCGTCGACGTTTACAATATTTATTGTCATCTTCAGGACCTGTGTATGAAATACAATAGAAATATCAAACATAACGAAACAATTACTGAGTCACGAAACAACAATTACATTAACGAAACAATTTAATGGCCAGCTTGTCGTCAGATATTAATTAGTGTCACACTCCTCCCTATTGCAAATCTTTCTCAACTGTCTTCCGAACACATGTTACTTAATTTCCTACAAATGTACAAGGGTCGTCTGTTCTGCTTTATAATAAGGTGTTGTTCAGGGAAAATTTACAGTTGTGTGTTTGGCGTCAGCAGCAATTGTAAGTGTCTCACTGATCATATTATTTAGTATTAGCTAAGAAACATATAACATTTCTTATAGACACATATTCGATTAATTTTAAACTCAGTACTGTAACCCCGCTTTAACTTACCCGATTTTAACTGGTAAAAAAAATATTATTTTTTGTTTTGAAAACATTTTTTGAAATTTTTTTTTCTAAAGAGGGGCCACAAGTTAATTAAAACTAGACCAAAGCCTAGAGAAGCCAAAAATGCGCTGGATCCAGTGAGACGGGACTCGCAATTAAAACTCATAAAATTAACAATCAATGAAATCCTTTTATTATTCTATCTCCTTTCTGTTACCTACAAAAACAATAAATATAACATTCAGAATCTAATTTCCCTTTAAAAACTGTTAATTTAAAATAATCTATATTCTTTAAAAAGGTTACTTGAAATTATTAATAAATCTAAAATTTATTTTCTATCTTCTCTTAAAAAAAAATGAATTGAAACTTAATTGAGATAAAATTTATATACTTCTTGATAAGGTTAATTAGAATAAATTAATTCTCTTAAAAAAAATATTAAGTAAAAATTAATAGAGACAAATCTACATACTTCTTATTAAAGTTAATTAAAATAAATTTACTCTCTTAAAAAAAATATTAATTAAAAAATTAATAGAGATAGAAATAATTAATTGTCATCAGAAATTAAATGTATATATAACCCTATGTTTCATCTTTTCTTTTATAAGCCCTATATCTAACTCCCCCAAAAATACACCCAAATGTACAATACATATAGAACCCCACAAAATACACACACGAATATACAATACATCTACATTTTCAACAATACAGGACAATTATTACATAGATCTCTTGCCACACCCTTTTCTACCCCCATGAGGTACATCATTAATAATTTATGAAAATCCATGTCAGGTTTTAATTCTTAATATGTGCATAACACATTACATGTATATCTGATTATATATGCAGCACCAGTAGTCCCCAGGACATAATAAATTCAAAATTTGGCCAAGTGCCTAATACTATTATAAAATACTGCCACACTGGGCACTTATGCTGGGAGAAATAAAACTTAGAATACAGTGAACACCCCAGTGATCATAATTAATTAATAGAATTCATATATTGATAAATATTGTTAAGTTTTGAAAATAGTAATGTGTCACGAACCTTATAACCCTTTTAAAAGTAATTTTGGCCCAGAGACCGACATGTTCATGGGCAAGTCAGTGCATAATTCAACCTGTCTCAACAGCATGTTTAACACTGCATGGACATGCACCTATACAGGATTAAACTTGTGACTCTACTTAACTACCGCAGAAACTTCTATCCCTATATAATCCAATCTGAATTTAAAAATGAGAAATTAATATATAAAATGAACGCTAAATTGAAACAGAGAAATTACAAGTTGATTGAATAAATTAGTAGCAGTAATGAAACCCTTATACTGAAAGTAAGAAGGAATTGCACGTTTGAATGGTGAGCTGCCAAAGATGCATGTCAGCCTCTGAGCTCACAGATTATACAAAGAAATTAATAAAATTTACAAAGGATTTCCCTTCCAGTTCAAGCACTATTCTGTCCCGTAAATCGGGGACCCAATTAAAATGTTTAAAACTTGAAAGTCATGTTGTTGAGTGATTGAATGTCCACTGGCTTTATTGAGTTACATCACAAGGTGTAAAGAATATATATATGGATTGAGTTCACCTTAATTTTTCCATGGGTGTGAAGAGGTGATCATCTGGCTTTCATGATAGGGTGTCTGTGTTAGCCATCGCCATTCTCCTCCGGCAGATGAAGAGAGAGAGAATCTGGGTGTTACATGTTCAGGTGGTGGAGCTGTCCCCGTCTACCGCGGAGGACCCGCAGTTCTGTGATCGTTTAGCCTGTCATAGGTGGAAGAATGGTGCAACAAAACTTCTTTCTGTCCGGAGGAAATATGCCACGAGGCAAACACTTAGTCGGCCGGCCAGAGACAATTTTAACCAGACTTAGTTCCGGCCTTCTCGCTTGCCTACGGCGGCGGGCACTAGAGTGCAGCACTAACCGGGGACACTTAAGTGGTATTACAGTCGCAGATTTGTTTATCTCCGCAACGACCGCTGAATACAGTACAGTATTTAACGTCTATTTTTGACGTTAAATACCGCACACGCGCCGTATACTCGCCGATCTATTTTAGAACGGCACACCCTCACCCCAAAAGGGCAACATAGTTGCCCAAAAGCTAATTCACAGCCACTTGGCTAGTCATAATACTCCAACTTTCTTGGCTGTCTTGGGAAATCTTAGAAACTTAACCGCTCTCGGGAGAACAGAGGCTCAGGGTGAAAACGAAGGAAGAGGAAAGAAGAAGAAGTGTAGTGTGTGTGCATGTGTGCGGGTACTGCATGCTGACTTGATCAGGGTCAGACTACAGCAACAAGAGACAGGAGGAGAAAAGACGAAAGACAAGAATCAAGTACCCCCCCTAAGTTCTGACCTCCCAAGGCCTCCCAAACTGAGACCCAAAGACCGATACCTACTCAGGACAACTTCTATCCCCCCCTTCCGAGGACTGGAAAATCTCAACGCCACTGCGACCATCCCCACGCGAGCTCTCTCCGCCATGCCAACCCCACGGTACCGCCCCAACACGTCACACTCTCTGGTGACCACCACCTACTTCTACTGGTCCCACTCACATACTCGTCCGAAGACCAAACAAGGTATCATCCACCTTGGTATGTGAGTGACCGTACTACCTCTCGTCCACCTCTCGGACCGACCAGCCACATGCATCAACAAGGCATCTCCATCCTTGCCATATGGCTGGCCCACATCCCTACACTAGGGCGGATGGCCCCGCTTAACCGGACAGAGAAAATCGCATAGAGGGCACGCGAACATCATCCCTTCTCTTACTCTTTAAATACTGCGTAACTACCACGGGGGGGGGGTTTACTTCAGCACGGCATCGTCTAACAACCCACAGTTAATCCAAAAATAACCTACCAGGGAAATCAACCGGGGAGTGCGGCATGGCTCAGACTCTACGATAACCCACAACAAACTACAACAAGCAAAAATGAAAACTACACCACCCTATCACACTCCATCATAAAACGACAACCAACAATCTAATACTAACATCCCTACACCAACCTAGTCACAACTCTTCCAACTAACTTCTTTTCTACCTCCTTTCTGATATTTTTCTTTTTTCCTTTTTCTAATTTTTTTCCTTTCTAATTTTTATTTGTTTTTTTTTTATTTTATTTTGTTTTCTAAGTGGAGGGGAAGGAAAATTGGGAAGATGAAAAGGTCAAGGATCATTGAAAGGTCAATAGCTAGGACTAAGGGTAAGGACATGGTTCCCTCCGAAAATAAGGTTGGGTGGAGAAAACCAAGGCTCGCGGAGGCAGGGGCGCAACCCTGAAGTAGATGAACACCACTGGGACTGTGGGGAACATCTACCCGCTAGCCGTTAACCGCTTCTTCCTAACCTTTTTATGACGAACTTTAGGTACTCGTTCCTTTTGGACACCACTCTCTGAGAAACTATCTCGTGTTGAGCTGTACTGATTTTTTTCTCCTGAATTATAATCAAGGCAACTTACCTGACTACTTTTACCTCGATTTGGATTATCCACAACATCTAACTCCTCTGCTTCTATCTTCTTCTCTTCTACAATTTCCCCTGGTTCTCTTTCTTCCACCTCTTCCTTTTCCTCCTCTACATAATCCAAACCTACCTCATGACACTGCACATCTTCATCCTCTAGTTGCTGACCTGGTCCGCATGAAACTTCTTTCCATTCCTCGGAATCCTCAACACTACTTACAGAAAGCGTCTGCACATCTTCACACACTACATCATTCTCACTCACACACTCCACAACGCTGCCACCCAGTTTCTCCCCAACTTCTACCTCATCTACTTCTACCACACTTGCAGCATGGACATCCCCTTGTCCATCCGCAACCTCAGAAACACTTGCAGCCTCCCTAACACTTACACTTATACTCCCCTGCGTAGCATGTGCAGACCGCTCTTCTGCCTCTTCCTTCGATTCCTCTTCTTCACCACTCTCAGCAACTACAACTTCCTCAACATTTCCCAACCTGGAATCCAGCTGTCCAGGTCCATGTGCAATGTCTAAATTAAATTCTACTGACGATGGTAAAGCTCCACCATCAAGTGACTTCTCATCTCCCGGCGTAGGTGATGATGATGTTACCGGATCTGGATCCGTCATGAACCGAGATGGAGATACCGGAACAAATTCTGCGACATCTGGATTCAACCATGACGTCCTCTCAGAGTCCTGTAATTCAATATCAACAGACGTGTTCTTGTCGTCTTGTATTGATCCACAGAAGTTACTTCGCTTTTCTTCTTTCTCTTCACCTTCTTCATCCACAACTCTATTAGGCACTGGTAATTCCTCTGGAACCTTCAAAGTTTCTTTTTTCTCCGAATAGGAATAACGCCTTGCTACAGGCTCCCTACTTGCCGATGTTGGTTTACTAATATAACTTCTTCTTTCCCTATTAATTTCATATTTATTTCTTTTCTCTGCTGTAACCGTTGCTACCGTCTTCTCACTTGTCACCCCCTTGTAGCCTCCATTACTTCCGGAATATTCAGTTTTTCTGACAGTCTCTTGTGTTTTTCTCCAACCGCCATGTTTGTCCCTTTTGGTTCTTCCTAACGAACCACTGGAGTATTGGACATCTGTAGCAGCTCTTCCCCGCGACTCGTCCCCTGCCCGGACAGTATTAGAAACCACACATAACCGGTACAGATCCGCGAAACAACGTGGACGGTCCGCGAATATTCAACGCGATCTCTCTTGGGGATTCAGTCCTTCCAGAATTACTTGTATTACTTCCGTCTCGGGCAACCCTAATCTTAATACCCGGGCAGCTTTCCGTACATCCTGCACGAAGTCCCCCAACGCCTCTCCGTTGGCCTGTAGGCGATAGAATGAATCTAACTTAAGCTGGGAACGTCGTCGATGTGGTATGAAGTAATCCAACACTTCCCCATGAAAAGCGTCGACACTGCCGCCCCGACGCAGAGTATTGGTGACCAACCCTGCCAATGAACCCTGGCAATACGGGTATATAAGAGACAAGACCTCCCCATCGGACACACCCGGAAAATCTGCCAACTGCAGGACAAGATCCAAGAAAACCAACAGCTGGTCCTCATCAAATTCATTCACCACCGAAAGTTTCTGGAGAACTCCTGAAAGGGGGTGGGGCAATTTCTGAAAGCATACCGCCGCCAGAATTACACAATTCGAAATACACAATCAACAAAACATTATTCCCACAAAACACCTAACACCCTACAAAATAATGACAATAATAACACAGGAATCAGAAAAAACTCGAGTACTAAACTCTTCCTTCGAGCAGACTGTGGGTCCCCCTACCGTTGCGAGGACCCAGCCCACTTACCTGAACTGCTCTCTCTCAACAACGCTGCACATTGGAACGCGACAAACACACTAACACACAACACGACAAAATCACCGACAAACGACAATTTTCAAAAAATATTTCTAATATTTCTTCGGCTCCCGTATGTCGGAGGAGACCGACTGCCGATCGGGCCATACCGCATAAATTATACACCTCCCCCATTATGGGCAAGGTAATACGCAAACCATCTCCACCTAGGCACAGATCTGCGATAATTCGCGTTTCCAAAGGAACAAAATTTCACACCACGTGGCAACCTACCGTTCAACTATCCAAGGTGGGCAAGTACATAGACATATTATACACAAAACCTTAAACTTAACAAAACATATTCACTTTTAGATATAGGGCCTTTCAAAGATTCTTCTAAGTTCCATTGGAACCCCCAAAATATTTCCTGAGTTTGCAAGCCCGTCACACCCAAAGGACCCAAGGGTTGACTCCAATCTCAACCACGCTTTGCTACCATATGTAACCCCGCTTTAACTTAGACTGGTAAAAAAAATTTTTTTTTTTTTTTAAAGTTAATTAAAACTAGACCAAAGCCTAGACGGGACTTGCAATTAAAACTCATAAAATTAACAATCAATAAAATCCTTTTATTATTCTATCTCCTTTCTGTTACCTACAAAAACAATAAATATAACATTCAGAATCCAATTTTCCTTTAAAAACTGTTAATTAAAAATAATCTATATTCTTTAAAAAGGTTACTTGAAATTATTAATAAATCCAAAATTTATTTTCTATCTTCTCTTAAAAAAAATCAATTGAAACTTAACTGAGATAAAATTTATATACTTCTTGATAAGGTTAATTAGAATAAATTAATTCTCTTAAAAAAAAATATTAAGTAAAAATTAATAGAGACAAATCTACATACTTCTTATTAAAGTTAATTAAAATAAATTTACTCTCTTAAAAAAAATATTAATTAAAAAATTAATAGAGATAGAATTAATTAATTGTCATCAGAAATTAAATGTATATATAACCCTATGTTTCATCTTTTCTTTTATATCTAACTCCCCCAAAAATACACCCAAATGTACAATACATATAGAACCCCACAAAATACACACACGAATATACAATACATCTACATGTTCCACAATACAGGACAATTATTACATAGATCTCTTGCCACACCCTTTTCTACCCCCATGAGGTACATCATTAATAATTTATGAAAATCCATGTCAGGTTTTAATTCTTAATATGTGCATAACACATTACATGTATATCTGATTATATATGCAACACCAGTAGTCCCCAGGACATAATAAATTCAAAATTTGGCCAAGTGCCTAATACTATTATAAAATACTGCCACACTGGGCACTTATGCTGGGAGAAATAAATCTTAGAATACAGTGAACACCCCAGTGATCATAATTAATTAATAGAATTCATATATTGATAAATATTGTTAAGTTTTGAAAATAGTAATGTGTCACGAACCTTATAACCCTTTTAAAAGTAATTTTGGCCCAGAGACCGACATGTTCATGGGCAAGTCAGTGCATAATTCAACCTGTCTCAACAGCATGTTTAACACTGCATGGACATGCACCTATATAGGATTAAACTTGTGACTCTACTTAACTACCACAGAAACTTCTATCCCTATATAATCCAAACTGAATTTAAAAATGAGAAATTAATATATAAAATGAACACTAAATTGGAACAGAGAAATTACAAGTTGATTGAATAAATTAGTAGCAGTAATGAAACCCTTATACTGAAAGTAAGAAGGAATTGCACGTTTGAATGGTGAGCTACCAAAGATGCATGTCAGCCTCTGAGCTCACAGATTATACAAAGAAATTAATAAAATTTACAAAGGATTTCCCTTCCAGTTCACGCACTAATCTGTCCCGTAAATCGGGGGCCCAATTAAAATGTTTAAAAACTTGAAAGTCATGTTGTTGAGTGATTGAATGTCCACTGGCTTTATTGAGTTACATCACAAGGTGTAAAGAATATATACATGGATTGAGTTCACCTTAATTTTTCCATGGGTGTGAAGAGGTGATCATCTGGCTTTCATGATAGGGTGTCTGTGTTAGCCATCGCCATTCTCCTCCGGCAGATGAAGAGAGAGAGAATCTGGGTGTTACATGTTCAGGTGGTGGAGCTGTCCCCGTCTACCGCGGAGGACCCGCAGTTCTGTGATCGTTTAGCCTGTCATAGGTGGAAGAATGGTGCAACAAAAACTTCTTTCTGTCCGGAGGAAATATGCCACGAGGCAAACACTTAGTCGGCCGGTCAGAGACAATTTTAACCAGACTTAGTTCCGGCCATCTCGCTTGCCTACGGCGGCGGGCACTAGAGTGCAGCACTAACCGGGGACACTTAAGTGGTATTACAGTCGCAGATTTGTTTATCTCCGCAGCGACCGCTAAATACAGTACAGTATTTAACGTCTATGTTTGACGTTAAATACCGCACACGCGCCGTATACTCGCCGATCTATTTTAGAACGGCACAGTACAGTGGGCATCTCCGTTGTGCGTAATTTACACTTAGATGATAAAAAGAAGAGAATAAAATAGTGTTATATTTATGTATGGATTCTCGAATGCGTAGTTGGCTTGTAAGGTTGTTTTGTTGTGTGTGTGTGTGTGTGTGTGCGTGTGTGTATGTACACGTCTACGTGTTAGATTTGTGGTATATATCTGTTTAGAATAGAGTGAGAGAGAGACAGAGCGCCCGAGTGGTTAACGTGAGTGAGAAGGTGCTGTATGAGTCAGTAAGATACAAGACTGAGATATATATATATATATATATATATAGAGAGAGAGAGAGAGAGAGAGAGAGAGAGCATAGTGAGAGCATGTGAGAGAGATTATGACCGACATATATACGAACTACATCGACTATGGTACTCTGTATAGACCAAGTTCCAGGTAAATAACATTGTACAAAATGTAAATATTAAGTAAAAACAATTTTCATATAATAGATCTGTTATCTATAATGTTGTGTTATAAAGTCTGTAACCCTTTAATACAAGTTGGTAAATCATTTCTGTTATCGTGTGCAAAATTCTCTATTTTATATGAGGATGATAGTGTAATAAAAATGGTGAGTGTTTTAGAGTGCCAATCGTGGACAATGACAAGTGTGAGAGAGAGAGAGAGAGAGAGAGAGAGAGAGAGAGAGAGAGAGAGAGAGAGAGAGAGATTGAGAGAGAGAGAGAGTGAGAGAGTGAGTGAATGAAGAGATATAATGAGAGGGAGAGGGAGAGAGAGAGAGAGAAATAATGAGAGGGGGAGAGAGAGCGAAGGGTGGAAGAGTGAGAGAGGGAAGAAGGGAGACAGTGAGTGTGATGTAGAAGAGAGAGAGTGAGTGAGTGGGGTGATAGTGAGTGATAGATCGATTTCAGGTTAGAGCGAGAGGCTGAGAGAAGGACTGGCAGGGGGGAATGGGTGAGAGAGAAGGGTGATTGTGGACACATACATAAATTACATTATTCTGTAGTACTCTTGACTATATTTTATAATATGATTACAATTATTATCTAAGTTTGCCTGTTAGTAAAATTTACCAGAAACCTTTGTTTGTAACCTTTGTCAACCATCTAATTTAAGTCGTAATGTTTTACAGTATTGTGTAAATTGTATGTTTCTAAATTATGATTGTTTGTTAACACCAGTAGGGAGTGAAACATGGTAAAAATAACTTTTAATAATTACGTAGTGAACATCCCCTAATCTGTTTTAGTTATAGGTAATATATTACTTTGCTATATGTTGACTGTTGTAGGTATAAACAATTTATGTACCAATCTAATATCCAATTGTTGATTACTGTTTGTTTAATTAATTAAAATAACATTACATTTAGTAATTTAAAGTGTAATACTGTATAAATTATATCTTCTCATACTATAATTTGCTCGTTTTCTTGAAGATAATTTGAAGATGTAAAAAAAATTATCATACGTCTTCGCATATAAAATGATACATACATACGCACGCACGCACTCACATCACCAACACGTTCACCCAAATATTATTTGTTTCGTTATGTTTGATATTTCTATTGTATTTCATACAGTGGTCCTGAAGATGACAATAAATATTGTCGAAACGTCGACGCAAAATAGCTAAAATTTGTATTATTGACCGATCCTCACTAACCATCCACTAAAACATTCATTGATTGATGGTCACTAAACATTTAGGGATTCATTACAACGTTGATATTGATACTGATAACTTCGACTACTATTCCTACCAGTCTGTTAGGTGTATTTCCTGAAATATTGCTCATAATTACTCTATGGCACGATGAGTAATTAACCTTTGTTCCCCGAAGTAAATTACACTACCGACCATTGGTTACATTTACACTTCACAACTTCGTGTTGTATTCAAATACTTTTAATTTACCTATCTCTATCTCTATCTCTCTCTTTCTCCTGTTCCACCTCTCTCACTCTCACCCACATTCTCTCTCTCTCGTGATAGAAGTCTGCTGACGTTTTCTGGTGCACAGGCCCGATTCCCATTTACGGAGTTGTCCCTCAGTCATTACTCTCATTAAGTTACGATGCCTGGGACAGTCTGGCTTTCTCTTCCACTTCACAGTTTTTATGTCACAGTTTGCTTGGGAAGTATTCTCTCATATTCTTCGGATATGCCTGGCCTTCTACTTCTTAAGCAATATTTCGATCCACGTTCATTCTTTCTCTTATTTCGTCATTCCTTGATGTTTCCCTTTTCGAGGCCTTAACCGTTATTCTAATCTCATCTACATGTATCTGCCATCCAAGGTTTTCATGAATTCATGAAATTAGTGCTTCATACATTAGTATGCTTTTTTGTATAGTTGCTCTACACGTCCTGTAATTCAGCCGTTATGTTGTTGTAAGGTTCCGTAACACACTATTGCAACAGCTCATCGTCTTTGAGTTGTTTTTCGATATAGTTCTATTATACCATATAGTTCGTGATGTATAATAATTCTCAAATTCTTATGCTCGGCACGTCGTATAGTTTCCCTATTGGCTAACACGTGATTGCCTGTTCCTGCCCTCCCCCCCCTCACACACACACACACACACACACACACACACACACACATAAATATTTAGTTTCCTCTATGTTGACAATAATGCAAAGTCTCTCATACCCTTCTTTAATATTCCTACTTATTTATTAAAGCCGTCTTTATCTTCAACTAATAGCAACTGATCATTCGAAAACTACAGTACGGATAGGGCCTATAGTATATAATTGGTCCCAATTAATTTATTTTCCACTCGACTACATTTTCTTTTTTCTGTTCCAACGCTGCCTTGATATGTATTATAGATAAAGTCGACAATATACAACAATCTTTTCTTAGATGTTCGGTGACAGTAAAGATTTCGAAAATTTTTTCCCAGCTTCATCTTTGATGTCATTTTCGTGTACAAGGTCTTCAGTACCTCGTTAGAGTAACACTCATGTGGTATACCCAAGCACATCGGTTCCTTTGTTGTGTTTTTTACAAATCATATTTGTACCAGTTTAATTGTTTTTTAAGATAAAATACACACACACACATTTATATATATTTTATAAATCATATTTGTTATTACGGAAATTTAACATAGGCCTACTCTTGTATATTACAGATGTTGTACCTAGTAAGTGAAAGTCGACTGGAAAGTGGAGAGATGAGGTTCCTTAGTATGCTAAGGATAAAGTGGCCGGGTATACTAGGTTAGATAGGAAAATGAATGGCGACATCCGGAATGAGCTAGTTATCCGACCGCTGAATGACATGATGGGAATCCTCTTATTATGGCAACCATATACAATAATGGTTTGATCACGTAGGTCGTATGGACCCATCAACAATACCACACGTGAGTGCAAAATATATGGCTAAAGGTAGAAATCTGGGACGGCCGACGGAAAGACGGAAAGATCAGTTGTAACAACGGACGACGTAATAGGCTTTGAGCCTTATACTTGCAAAGAAGGAAAAGAAGAAGAAGAAGTTTTGTACGTACTATAATAAACAAGGCATATACGAAGTTGTCTTAACCTCAAAAGTGTTTTCAAATTTTCTAACACATTGTTCTAAGAAACGATAATCCTTGGGGAAGACATTGGCTTTTGGTCAGCTTTTGGCACGCGGATCAGCAGCACATTTGGTCAGTGACTTCAACATAATCCTGGGCTAATTGTGCATGACGCTTTGAAACGGATAAAGAGCACAGACAGAACAGACAGAGAATTGGACGAAAGGAATCACTAAACTCAACGGTGCTATTTGCGAAATATAATGAGAACTTCACATGATCTTTCTATGGACAAATAGCATCGCAGTATTATTCATAGTACTTGCCTGTTACGGAACTTGTAAAGAAATTATTTTTTTTTTCAAATCACTCTTATTTAACGATATTCTGATTATATTAAATTAATATGCTATTTAAAATTTTTTTCTTTATAAAACTGAGTATCTTGATTAATTTTTGTACTATTATTTCAGATTTTCTCTACGAATTGCATTATACCTACTATCCAATAAATTGTATAAATAATTTTGTATTCTGTTGTATATTTTCAAACTCATAATTCCTCCAGATGTTGCCTTACTGTTTCATCTCCTCTACTAAGAGACGCATGCCTCATTGGCCTTCCTACTTTTCTTAACTTATAAATATATCACTACTGACTCGGATCACTAATTTCGTATTGGTAAAAATGTTAAATTTTTACCTTATAGCCTGAATTAGCTTTCGCCGCTAGAGCGATGTCTGTCTTGTTCTTGGTGATGGCGCCATTGTTCGAAAGATTGATGTTGTGTTTTGCGCGCGTGTGTCTGTGTGATATGTTCAAATAGTATGTGTCATTAACATCTACTTGTAATAAGTATAAGTAATTTTTGGGTTTTGTTTAATGGAATTTTTAATATAATTATTATTTACCTTTCAATACAATTGAATACACACACATTTCTTCTTGTGTTTACTGCTAGTCGTAAATTAATTGTAAGTTATTAAATTAAATGTGTGTTTCATGGTAATAAACCCTATGTAAATAACTTACACCATCAAGTATTTAAGCTCGATTAAAAATGTGTCGAACATTTTCAAAAATATTGTCTAATTATATAATGTATTTAGGTTTCCTTTCAGTTTCACAAATAACTATGTTTTACGTAAGTTTAATACTGTAAGAACGTATAGCTTTACTTGGGTGATTGAAATTGTTTGAATAACAAGATATAGTTTCGAATGCAATATTAAAGGTAACAGGAATACAATTCTTAAAATATTGTTTTTTACATTTACTATTTTAGAGTTCAAGAAGTTTCTTCTGATATTATAACAAGGTTCTCGTTCGATACCTTCCCAGTTTTTCTCTGTAGGTGCTCTTCTTTCGCCTGTTGATCTATGGACACTGCACTGCAGAAGTTAATAATTGCGCCCACGATTCCCCAGTAACAGCTTCAACTTTCATTTCTGTCGAGGCGCATAAGCACATTCTCCACGCGTTTTGTAATAAGCTCATGCTTTTTACTAAGTGCTTTTACGTTATTATAGAAAAATTATGTAAAATTATGTAACTTAATAAATTAATTTTATTTCTACCTATACAAACATTTTTAGTACTTTTATAAACAAACAAACCTGTAAGAATAATTTTGGCAGTCACGAATTATAACAAGACTTTCATGGGTTTGAATCCAGATTAATAATACAATTTTGTGGCCGTCAACATTCATATGTTTGTAATCACCGTCATGCGTACACATATAATCCTTCTAAATGTTTGAAATAAATACTATAAACTATCACAGTCTTCAAATTTGCAACATACTGTTGCTTTAAAAAGAGACTGAATTTGCAATTTAACAAATAAAAGTTACAATTCAATTGGCGGAATTATATAAGAGCGTTCTATTTCGTTGATTACATTTTAAACATATTTGCGGTTTCCATATATAGAAATAGCGTGTCATAGACTATGTGCTGTTAGAACGTATACCGTACTTCATATTCACGTACACGCTCGCGCGCACACACAAACAAGCATTACCTTAAAATGGTACTATAACTATCACTAAAACTAAGTATTTGTATTGCTAATACCGTTGATAAAACAATTTTTTAATTCATTAATCATCATCGTCATCATCATCTTGAAGGATTAAACCAAGAATGGTTAGTTCCGGTCTCAAATATACAAAGAATACAGCTGGTCACTCCAGCGCTTTCTCGGACGTCCCACACCTCTCTGTTCCCTCGGCTTATAGTTCCATAGTTGTTTGGGGATGATCCGTCCGGCTAGTCCCTATTTGAGGCAAATTTAGTAGTGAATATGGCCCCTAGCATATCGCAGGGTAAGACGTATGATGTGGCTGAAACTTTCAGGCTTAACGACTAGCGCGATTTTCTGTCTGGGTGTTCTCTGGGTTTTCTGTCTTCTGTCTGGGTGCCCTCCCACAACGGCTGTCTTACCAGACTAAAGAGATCAGTTTTCGCTGTTGAGATATCGATAAGGATCTTTAATGTGGTGGTTTCTCCTTGCCTCCCACATCCTTCGTCGTTGACCAATGGAAGGTCATCCGTCTTTAGGGGCAATTTCTCACCCCAAGGGCAAGAGGATGTCTTAACCTCTACTTGAAAATGACAAGTAGTGAAACTAGTAGTGGAGGGATAGCTTATACCGACTGTCCCTCGGTCTGCAGGGCCGCGGTAGCCACTCGTAGGTGTTGCTCATCCCCCACCACTTGGAGATGCGGCTGGATATTTCCCTTCATCAAGGAATGAGACCATAAGGCATTACTCATCCTCTCCAGAACTTTGGAGGATTAATTCATTATTAAAAACAATATTGTTAAATTGGGTTTCGAAAATTAAAAAACTTCATAATAACAATTACATTGGTAATATAAATTTTGGTTAATTTGCGTGAATAGATTTACAAAAATGAAATAAGTCTAATTAGCCACATTGAAAAAAAAAACTTCAAAAAGGAATATAAACATACCTGTAACGAATAATAAAGAGTGAAGAAAATAATATTACGTTGAATAATATACTTAAGTACATTACAGTACATTACATTACATTATAGAAAAAAGGAACGAAGAATTGTTCAAAAATACATTTTCTACGTGTCACATACATAAAAAATATTTTTATGTAGGCCTACATGTTTTATATTCTACATGTAGAATTCTACATAATACGTACAAATAGTTTTAGGTAATGCTATTGCAATTTGCTAACAATTCGAAAGTAGAAAATTCCAGGACATGCCGTGATGATTGCATATAGGCCTATGTTACACGCTAACATCTAACACAACATCCGCTAAATCGTAAGCATATTTACTAGAAGAAAAGTTTGTAAAGTATATGTAATCGGTTAAACATTTTAAATAATTAACACAAATACAAATTGTACAACACTTGATAACGCGTCACAACACTTATTCGTTATTATACAGTAATACTCTCACGATCGTTTTTCCGAGGAAAACTCTTTTTAAGTCGTATTGAAATTTTCTTCTTCTTGAGCTACCACACATATGCGCGCGCGCGTGCACGCGCACACACACACACACACACACACACAGATGTTAACCGAACACTAGAAATTTTAATATATACCTTCACTACCGAATTTATAGTCTTTTATATAAAAGACAATGATCTGGCCACCACCATCCGACTGCATAGACTGCAATGGGCAGGACACATCACTAGGTAGGAAGGCAACCGAATACCTGGGAAGGTACTGTTTAGTCATCAAATCGAGGGTAGAAGGCCTGTCGGAAAACCCACGCATCTCTGGATTGACGTAGTGGCGAGGGATACTTTGCTTAAAGTAAAACGATAGACATCGTTCGGCAAGGACAGGGAAAATGGGGGCAGATGATTATGGAGGCTAAGGTTCGACTCCGAACTATGACTGCATACAAGAAGAAGATACAGTCTTTTAAAATAGGAAAATTAACTGAAGTGATCGTCAGTTTTATTTATTTATTATATTTAATAAAATAAGTAATCAGTATTGGGAAACGTAACCACTTGTGGCATTTGTTTACACAATGAATGACATAACGAAACATCATAAACAAAACTAGCACATGTAAAGATATGTAATTAGTGTTGAAATCGTAATAAAATCTGTAACATAACGTTATTTTTTGAATATTTTAAGTTATATCAGTTAAAATTGAGAATAACTTGTGTAAATATAAAACACATACACAACAATGAAGTAACTGAAATTAGTATAAATGAGAAGAGCGTTATTTCGGAATATTCTTTAATGCATAAAGTTGAAATCAACGTATGTGATAAAGCAGATGACATGAATAAGTGACGTTAATATACGGAATGCTGACGCAAGGTGCGTGAGTACAATTAACAGAAAGAACGAGGAGACAGACGCACAGTCCATTAAATAAATGCAACCGGTGAGAGGTGATCTTGAAAACAATACTCCAACACCTCACGATCTTGATGTAATCACCCAAACAACAATAATAAGTCGAAGGTTATAGTGTTGAGTCAATAGTAATACAATACGTATTCTGTAATAAACAATACAACATCCAAATGTTAAAGATTAATATAATAAGAAGAATATGTAAAAGACATATGAACACAGGGAGATCAGAAAAAAAGACACATTCCCGATAATACAGTGTGTTATCAGCACTTGTACTTGTTTTCAGCTTCTCAGCAAGTAAGTTCTGTTGAATACTGTATTAATAATTACTAAATATACTAAACTGTTGTAATAAAATTGTTACTTAACGGCTGTTGACAGTAACAGTGTTTCTACGAGGCTATTTTGGACCATCTCAATTGTCTCGAAAGTAAACAATGCGAACATAATCGACCATTTGTTTTGTGTTAAATTATTATTGATTATTTAATATAACTTCTAAGCCACATAAGTGTCCAGGTGGTAGCGGTGGAGACAGGTTATGCTGTGATATTTATAGTATTGACAAATATTTTAATACTTGCTTTAGCTGACGTATGTTGTAAGTTTTCTTATTTACTCTTAAAAATAAAACACTCTTCTCGCCCCCAAGTTTTAACTTTAAATACAGTTGTCTCAGAAATCCGTTAATGTTTCTTCCTAAGCTTTTTCAAATTCTGTTAGCAACTATTATTACTGTATGACGCACTGTCGTACAGACCAACGTAACACTTATTTGTCAGAGACATTTCTTAGCACTTATTGAAACGCTGTTGGACAGTAATGTGGTAATTTTCATATTAAAAGGTTGGCTAATCTGTACTCTCGACATTACGTTTATCACGTTCAGGCTGAAACACAGTTCAACGTGCATCGGCGGGCAGCGGACGTAAGCGCGTTTGCTGCTTGTTCTGTCATGTATTCATTCTTTCTTGTCGTCGAGACAATTTATGTAGGCCTTAGGCCCTACAGTAATCATTACTGTAGTTTGGAGTGCCGCTTACTCGCGCCTCAATTCATCACAACATTTCATGTAGCTTGGAGTGCCACGTACTCGCGCCTCAATACTGCTAATATGCATCATTTTAACGACTTGGTATTCTTTAAAAATTCAAATGTCTATCAGACATAGCCAACCTTACTATGCCGATTAAATTGTAATCAAAAATTAATAAATGTATCAAATACAGTACACGGTCATCATTATTCAGCATCCTGGCAATAACATCATAAAACATTATTCTCCATAACATTTTTTTGGTCCTCACGGGACGCATTTTACATTTTCTTGGTCGCTCCGTGCCTGGATTCGTCATTTTATTTTTCCGCAACTTATATCAGAGCGGTTTTCATCATTTTTTCTACCACAATTTCTGGCTATCACGGGCGATTCAGCATGTTCGCTGATCCGACCGTGTCGGAACTTAGTCAGCATTTCTTTCATCGCCATTGAGCCTCGTGACGACACCACTGCAAGACCATCCATGTTCTAACATCTACACACCAGATTGAGCAGTCATCTATCCAGTCCGTGTGTATCTGCCATCTATTCCACGGCCTCGACGCTCCAGGACATCACACACACAAGGTACGACGTCAACGACATCATTAACAGGTGCGTACAATGGCTGAAGGAGGCCTCAAAGTGTTGGTCAGAAAGAGAGGCGGCTTAAAGTCTGCCATAGTGCGAATCAATTCTGCTATAACTAACTTTGATAAAAACAATAATACTAAACATTTTTTAACGGTTAGATTCGAAAGTCTAAAAAGTTTAGCAACAAAATACGATGAGGTACAGTCTGAAATTGAACTCATTTCTAAGGACATAAACGCTGCTCAAGAAGACAGAATTGAGGTTGAAGAGCTGTTATATTCAACAGAAGCCAATATCTTACAATTAATAGACAATTTCAACGTTCAGACTGGATCTCAAGTATTATCTAGCAATGTGCAATTAAAACCTATAAGTTTTCCCTGCTTCACAGGCAATATTTTAGAATGGCAGCACTTTTATTCAATATTTCTGGACTTTGTACATGACAGATCTGATCTAACTTCAGTGCAAAAATTACGTTATTTGTATTCATCTCTTAAAAATGAGCCATTAGATCTAATTAAGGCCTTACCTATTTGTAATGAGAACTAATCCATAGCGTTGAGTTTGCTGTCCGCTAGATATGATAACAAAATCATATTAGCGAACTATTATATTCAAAATTTGCTAGAAGTAAAGTCGACAATCAAAGACTCTGTCCAAAGTTTGGCAGAATTCATAAATACAATAACGTCTTCAGTTAATTCGCTGGCAGCCATGCAGCTGTCAGTGGATTCATTTGAGCTTATTACTGTGCAACTATTGTCAGCAAAACTGGACCATTCCACGTTTAAATTATGGAAGGAGTCTATAGATCCCGATAATCTTCATAACTTTCAAAGCTTTACCCAGTTTTTAAACGCACGTAGACAATTGCTAGAAAATACATTACCGATGGATGCCGGACAGCAGCTCAACAAGATAACTTTCAGGTTTAATAATAAACTGACAAACATAAATTACGAAACTCTGCTGGCAGCACTGCATTTAAGAGTTATCACTCAGCTTCAAATAATTATTTATGCCCATGCTGCAAAGCTAGTAATCCAATTTACATGTGTGACAAATTTCGTGAATTAAGCATATCAGAACGAGCGCAATTTGTATTAAATCATAAACGCTGTACCAATTGTTTAAGACCAGATCATTTTGCATCTAATTGTAAGGTCAAACAATCATGTAAGATCTGTTCAAAACGACACCATACATTGCTGCACATAAATAATGTGTCAAAACAAGGTTCTGCCAGCAGTAGCAATTATTGTGCACTCAAGCTCCAGTCTACAAACAATGTTCTCTTATCGACAGCACTTGTGTTCGTCATCGACCGGGCTGGTAACAGACAGCTCGCAAGAGTTTTGTTAGATGCTGGGTCACAAGTGAATTTTTGTACGGAATCATTTGCTAAGAAATTACAGCTTAACTTGACTAAATCTAACATACCGATTACAGGTATTAATAATGCCGCATGTTGTGCCAATAATTTGGCCTCTATTCGCATTATTTCTCGCTATCAAAGGTTCAGCTTTGGAGCTACATGTGCAGTCTTATCTGCATTGACTCATAAACTGCCAGCACAATCTTTCGACATAAATCATTTTAACGTCCCAGATAACGTTTTTCTCGCTGACCCACATTTCAACATATCAGCTGATATCGACATACTTTTAGGAGCGCAATTTTATTTAGATTTGATTTTAGCTAACAAAATATGTACGTGGTCCTCACTTTCCTATTATACAAGAAACAAAGTTAGGCTACATTCTGGCAGGCAATCTGCCCAAACATTGCCGTTCTAAGGGTCCTGCTGTTTCGTTCTTGGCTAGGAACAACGACAGTCAAATTTTGGCGTCCCTTGAGAAATTCTGGGAGACCGAAACCGTCCCTGATAATGCACCCATTAGTAACGATTCAGCTTGTGAGGACCATTTCGTTAAGTCCACTCATTGCAATGATGAGGGTAGGTTCGTTGTTTCGCTACCATTTGAGTCTGACAATCCCCAGTTGGGTGAGTCCTATGCTACCGCTGAAGCGAGATTCTTGAGTTTAGAACGCCGGCTCATGCGTGATTCTGAGCTTGCGCGTGAATACCCAAACTTTATTCAGGAGTATAAAGATCTTGGCCACATGACGCTTGTCGACGATTGTTCTATCAATTCCAGGGTTTCAAATACCTACTATTTGCCTCACCATGCCGTCTTTAAACATTCTAGTTCTACGACAAAACTTCGCGTCGTTTTTGATGGCTCAGCCAAAACTACCAATGGTTTTTCTCTTAATGATATTTTGTTGGTAGGACCAAATGTCCAACAAGACCTTTTTTCTATTCTCTTGCGATTTCGCATGCACAACTATGTTCTGATAGCCTACATCGAGAAGATGTATCGACAAATTCTAGTATCTGATAAGGATTGTTATTATCAACGTATTCTGTGGCGTAATTCTCCCCTTGAACAGTTAAACATTTTTTATTGCGAACTGTAACATACGGTACTGCTAGTGCCTCGTTTTTGGCCACTCGCTGCCTTATTCAGATTGGCAAGGATCATGAAGCTTCTTTTCCTGACGCTGCTTTAGCTATAATTAATGATTTCTATGTTGATGATTTGTAAACCGGTGCAGACACCATTTCTAATCTGACCAAGTTGAAATCTGACTTAGGTACGTTGTTGAGTCAATATGGCCTCACTCTGCATAAATGGGCATCAAATGAACCCAATGTGGTCGCAGATCATAATAATTTATCACTCCCATTAAACAAACAAGGTAATGTGCGTACATTGGGCATTCTTTGGAATAACTCTACAGATTCATTTTTGTTTGACATCAAGTCATTTCCAGTTGAGTCAAGCATCTCTAAGAGGAAAATCCTGTCGATTATCGCGGGTATCTACGACCCACTCGGACTCGTTGGGCCCATTGTTTTTCTTTACAAACATTTTATGCAGCAACTGTGGCTGTGCAATCTTGGTTGGGATGAGCCAATCTCCGGGCAATTATATTTGCATTGGCGTTCATTATGCGACAAGTTATGTCTAATCGGTAAAATTATTGTCCCACGTTCTATTCGCTGCAAGTCCAAGGCAAGGATAGTTGAATTACATGGGTTTGCGAGTGCTTCTGAAAAGGGCTATGGGTGTTGTGTTTACGTTAGAGTCATTTATCAAGATTCATCGGCCTCTTGTCACCTTCTGTGTTCCAAATCTCACGTGGCCCCACTACGACAGGTGTCATTACCCCGCATTGAACTCTGCGCTTGCTTGTTGTTATCGCGACTCTTATTCAAAGTCACCCCTGCTCTTCATTCCTTCATCAATAGCGTTCACCTGTATTCTGACTCCATGGTGTCCCTTTACTGGATTCATGCCCAGTCTTCTAGGTGGAATGGAAGACCTACGTCGCTAATCGTGTTGCCGAGATTCAGCGTCTCACTGAAACCTACACATGGCATCATATCAATTCACAACATAATCCTGCTGACATTATTTCTAGGGGATGTCACCCGGACGTTTTGCGCGATTGTTCGCTTTGGTGGCATGGTCCCGCTTGTTTGTCTCAATCTTCCGAGCCCAATCTTTTATCACCTTTTTTACCTTCTTATCTGTCGTCTCCTGAATGCACCGCGGAGGAGAAACAAACCCCCAAACTTTCTCTAATTTCTACCCTATCTATTGATCTTTCAAAGGACTTTTCTTCATTGCACCGTCTGACTCGCGTATACGCTTATTACTTTCGATTCATCAAAAATATTAGACTCTCCAGGACTGAGAAAATCTCGGGTGCTCTTACCCCCGTCGAAATTCATTCCACTCTTAATTTCTTCATAAAACAATCCCAGTCCATCCACTTCGCTGCTGAGCTTAATTGCCTTCGTGATGGGTCTTCTGTCTCTATCAGGAGTAAGTTGTCTTCTCTGGACCCGTTTCTTGATAGATTTGGCGTCATACGCGTCGGCGGACGCTTACAGCAGTCGCAACTACCCTATGACAATAAACATCCTATTGTCTTGCATCAATCGGCTCACATCACTCGCCTTATAATCGAGTGCGAGCATATTCGTCTACTCCACGCTGGTGCTCAACTTGTGCATCATTCACTTCGTTAACGTTGGTGAATCATTAACGCCAAGATAGTCATTCGTTCCATCATTCGTAGATGCGTCAAGTGTCTCAGGTTCAGTACCAAACATCAGGTTCAAAGGCTTGGTATTTTGCCATCTCCTAGGGTCACTCCTTCGCGGCCGTTTCTATTCTGCGCAGTTGATTATGGTGGTCCCTTCATGATTCGTCATGGCGGTCAGAGATCTAGGAATCTGTCAAAATCCTATGTGTCTTTGTTCATTTGCTTAGCCACCAGGGCCATTCATTTGGAATTGGTTTCCGACCTTACGGCCAACGCATTTATAGCTGCCTTACGTCGTTTCATGGCGCGTAGGGGCATGCCTAGCCAGTTATATTCTGATAATGGCACGAACTTTAGGAAGGCCCGCAACGTTTTGCATGACCTTTACAATCTTTGGCATAATAAGGATGCCACCTCATCAATCCAATCCTTTACGACCTCTCATGGTATTAAATGGTCATTTATTCCGCCCTCGTCACCTCATTTTGGTGGTCTTTGTGAGAGCGGTATAAAGAGTTTAAAGTATCATTTGCGCCGCGTGGTCGGCAAGTCTATACTCACTTTCGAGGAGTTTACGACGGTTTTGTCTCAGGTAGAGGCATGTCTAAATTCACGTCCATTATTTGCCGTTTCATCGGATGTAAACGACCCAGTGCCACTTACCCCTGGCCATTTTTTAGTTTGCGCACCATTAACGGCGATACCTGATCCTGACTTATCTCACGTTCCCATCTCTCGTCTTGGACGTTGGCAACTTCTCCAGACGTTTGTCCAAGTCATTTGGAAATCTTGGTCTCGCGATTACTTACATCAAATACAACAACTTCACAAATGGAAATTCGCAAAGGAAAACGTTTCCATTGGTAACCTGGTTTTGCTGATCGAGGATAACTTGCCTCCATTAGCATGGAAATTTGGTGTAATTACCGCCACATTTCCCGGCCCAGACAAATTAATTAGAGTAGTTGACATTCGCACGCCTACTGGCACCTATCGCAGACCAATTCATAAGTTATGTTTGGTCCCTGCGAGGGACGAACAGTAAAAAAGAGTTTATTTTCCTTTGTATGTACTTGTCAAACACACATAAATCTGATGTTCTAAGAAGATTTTGTTAGTTATAAGCACCTTTGTTTTTAGCATAAGCTTTAATTTGTATATTTTTAATTCAGAAACTGTTTGTTTTACTTAAGCAAGTGTCAGTTTATTTAATATGCAAAGCTTCAATTATTTTTTGTATTTTCGTGTATACAACATTTGATTTATGCCTCATGTCTTTGCTTAGTATTGTTCTTATGTAATAATTTTGTTATATAATATTCACATGGTCTGTAGCTATACAAACCATGTATGCATTTTCTTGCACATTTTTTGTCAATATGTGTGATATTTTATTACTCGCAATTGTTCAACAAATGCATTACATTTTGCATAAACACATTTGCTGTATTTGTCACTTATGCTATTGTGCCTTGTATTCATGTATTTGTAATTATCTAAACCGATTTCTATTGTATTTATTATGTATAACTTTGTATCTATGAAAAACACATTGGTTTACCCGCATCTACTCTCTATAACCATACGCCACGCATATATTTTTATATTGTGTATTTTGTATTTTGTGATCACGTATTGCACAATTATTATTCATGCTTTTAATTATGACATACATGTCATTACACCTTGTGCTTGCAATCATTCAACAATGTATAATCTGTTTTCACATGTCAATTTATTGTGCATTCCTGAAACTGTCAGGTATAGCATGCATCATTTAATTATTATATTAAAGCGTTATGCTAAGTCTATGTTTTTACATGTATAATTTTGTAATAATTTTTGTCTATTCATTTTACACTCAATACTATTGTACAAGTCAACTGGCCTTGACTGGTTTAAGCTAACCATCATGACTTGCATAAAATATTTGCAATTTGTATCGGCCCCATCATGTGATGAGTCACCGATTATTCATTATCAAACATTGTCAAACTACGTATATTCATGTTTTATATTGTATACATACAACCTATATTAGCAATACATTGCTAATTCTTGCATTTATACTCATGTATAAATCAGTTTGCAAGCCAACTGTGGCCTGCTCAACTCTTATCATCATCATTCAAGTTTTATCTTTAAACAGTTAATGTTATAACTGTTATCTAACATCTCAATCTCAAGGTTCAACACAATTTATTGAGGTTGACATTTATTACTAAGAACACATTGTGTTTTCGTATAATAAATTATTAAAATGTATTAAAAAATCTTCTGATTTTTTGCGGGCACTTATGGACAGTAATGTGGTAATTTTCATATTAAAAGGTTGGCTAATCTGTACTCTCGATATTACGTTTATCACGTTCAGGCTGAAACACAGTTCAACGTGCATCGGCGGGCAGCGGACGTAAGCGCGTTTGCTGCTTGTTCTGTCATTTATTCATTCTTTCTTGTCGTCGAGACAATTTATGTAGGCCTTAGGCCCTACAGTAATCATTACTGTAGTTTGGGGTGCCGCGTACTCGCGCCTCAATTCATCACAACATTTCATGTAGCTTGGAGTGCCGCGTACTCGCGCCTCAATACTGCTAATATGCATCATTTTAACCGACTTCGTTTTCTTTAAAAATTCAAATGTCTATCAGGCATAGCCAACCTTACTATGCCGATTAAATTGTAATCAAAAATTAATAAATGTATCAAATACAGTACACGGTCATCATTATTCAGCATCCTGGCAATAACATCATAAAACATTATTCTCCCTAACATTTTTTTGGTCTTCACGGGACGGATTTTACAGCTGCACTCGATTGGTTTGAACTCACACCGAACACTGTAAATGGCCACAATATATTAGCTTAATACTTAGACGAGTCAACTCTCCATCTTGCAAAGGGTTCCACTGTATCTCAGTACTTAACAACATTAACCTCCGTCTTTGGAGGAGCACTTTATGTCTCTCGCCCTCTAATCCACAGCCATAGGCTATATATTTTTATATATCCACCGGAAATTTATTTTATGTAGTCTCGGAATCTAACGATAAACGCTCGGATCAGTCGGAAGAGGAATACGTGAAGTTTGAGAGAAACAGTCACGGTTGGCGGTAGGAAATGAAATCCAGGAGATATTCAATTTCATTTTTATAATTTTAGAACAAAGACTTAAAAACAAAAGAGAATGCAATGCATGCAGAAGTTGCATATAGACAGACTAACAAATTAATTTAATTATATCAATAAAATCCACGAAAAGAAATTTTGATTAACAACAATAATTTATGATAGATTTAAGTTTTATTTATGTTGAAATTCAGATTAGTAACAAATGACATAGACTAGTAGATAATAAATTTTACTAACTTTTATGATTATGTAACTACAGATTAGAGATTAGAGATATATACATTAAAATATTTATCACACTACACTGAAATTAACAATATTAAAAAAGAAAAAATATATGTAACATATGTTCCAATATGTTGTAAAGTATGCTACCTTTAGAAAATTATTAATATAGTTATGTTCTGAAAAACTTATATACTGTTTTAAATGTTATACAATATAGAAATAGAATATTCCATTCAATTGACGTACTAGTTGAAGTTGTCACGTGCAAGTTAGGTAAAAGGGATTATGGTACATTTCACTTCTTCATTACATTGAAAGATATGATGCTTTAACAATTTTCATTTAAAAACTTAAGCTCCCTGAGACCACTGAAATTCTTGTGCAGATTCTGTACTCAAACTTTATTAAACTTTATTAAACTTACTTAACCGTACTTAACTATTAAACTTTAGCATCCTAAATTTTTCGCATTCATATACACTATGGCGATGGTGGTTGACATTGCCAACACGTGATAATTAAAGTCCGTAATCTTTACTACCTCCGTAGTCTTGAAGATCACTTACTATCAGCTCTATGACCTTCAACACTTACATATGAAGGTGGTCGGGAACGTTCACCGTCAACAGTTACATAGGAAGGTGGACGCGAGCGTTCACTTCCACCGTCTCCACTACTGCCTCCATTAGGTCCGCCTCCGCTCTGATGGGGAATATTCGAATCTTCGGATCGCGGTATTTGAGGTAGCGGCCTTACAGGTCTTCTTGTGGGTGATGAAGACGACCCACCTCCTCCGTTATTTCCAGCAGGACCTCCACTAGACCCGCCCTGACGGGGTGCTTGAGGAAGCGGCCTTATGGGTCTTCTTGTGGGTGATGAACGGCCAGATCCGCTAGGTTCCCCCTGCAGGGGTGTAGTCGAACCCCCGTTGTGCGGCCTTCGTGGCCCCGGTCGCGGCCCAGTGGGTCTTCCAACTGGCCTACGTGGGTTGTCAGCTGCTTCTGCATAAACACTCAGCGACACCAAAAGTACGACCGCCAGCTGGAATTATTTAAACATATTGTTATTGAAATTCATTATCAAAATCAAGACCAACAGAGTATGAGCCACGATTATTAGCTGAAGCAACCAGTATTGTTATTAGCTTTTTGTTTTAATACTGTTAACAGACAAGGAGGTAAAAGTTGAAAAATAAATTAATTTAAACTAATTACAAACATTTGAAAATTTCGGTAAACTGTTATCAAATATTTTTGTTAAAATTCAAATCAAATAATTAAAACACACTTGCTGTATTGTAAGAACTATAAAAACTGTCGACTGAAATGTGCATTAATATGGTAACTGCATCTGTAACTGTGACGGCTTTGAACATTTTGCAGGCTTTTGTAGTTTTACAAACTCTATGAAAACCTGGCCGGGCCCGTTTTTCAAGGTTCTGTGGATTTAGCGTCATAAAACGTGCAAAGTTACTGACTCTGCTAAATTTTGATTTCAGGAGAAATATAAACGTAATTATAAAAGGTTAACGTAATTCTGAGAAGGTGAAAACTAATGCATAGAGTCTGACAGCTTTGAAGGGAAATAAGTAGGTCTATCTTTGGTAAAATAATACAAAACTAATGCATAGTGTCTGACAGCTTTGAAGGGAAATAAGTATCTTTGGTAAAATAATACAAAACTAATGCATAGTGTCTGACAGCTTTGAAGCGAAATAAGTAACTTTGGTAAAATAATACAACATAATTTGGACACGGTATCAGAAATTATTAACAGAATAAGATGAGAGCGTTTTGAGTTTGGAAAACTGAACAGCATTTTGCAGATAGATTATGTGTTTAAAATGGGGCCTTTGTGTTTGAAATTGTAGATTGTTAATATTTGTGTTGCCTGTGACGAAGTACGAATTAGAAACACAAGAAATGAGCAATTGAAAGTTGCAGAACATGCGATATGCAGACAAACGTAAAGAAAACTATGCTAAATATAAATGGAAAATATAACATTTAAAATAGGTACTTGATCAACTTGAATATATGATGCCGTTTACAGAAACAAAAATATAAATTGGTCGTGACAGTTGGCACGTAAATTATACACGATCTATAAGATTGGTAGATTAGAAAGTTAAAATGATGCCTTTGTTTGGGGTCTTGAGTAAGTTTTACTAAATACAATTTAAGCATTAAAAACCAGTGAAGTTGCGTAATTTTCACGGATTGTGCATGACTGAATTATGATTTTTTTAATCATTTCTCACAGAGTACAGGTAAGTGTTAGTGATGATGATGATGATTGTGATGATGACCATTATAAACACGTATACACTAATTACTTACTTATGCACGTACTTACTTACACGTATACGTTATGTACTTATTTCCTTAAACATTTTTCAGCGAATGATCATTAGTTACTACACTATTATTATATTATTGTATTTTATTGTTGTTACGATATATTAATTATATCATTAAAATACTATTATTTTGTGTTTCTTAATGGTTTAAGTAATTTCTGAATTGAAGCAAGATTTCTGAAGTTGGCACAAACGATTCAACTGTAAAGATGATCGTAATTGTATACTTACAGCAGTTACCTTGAACATGTTGAGCCCTTATGTGGAGTATTATACAATTTGAATGAACTACACCGGAAACTTTTTCTTTTATATGCTACAAGCTGTTCAATTCCCTCCCCTAATAAGTCATTAACACGCTGTGAGTCAATGACTTCATAAACCTATAGGAAACCCCTGACTCTTCAATAATAAGGAATATCCTACGGCATTAGCTATAAATACATTTACTTAAGTTTAGTATACGTCGTCTATAACCATCGTGTGAGCCGACAATTCATAAACAGGGAAAACGTATTTGCAGATTATGTTACTTTAACCAAACTTTTCCGTAAGTAACACACTCAGGATGCGAAAAAAATAAATATATTTCAGACGAACCGAAAAAAGTTATGGTAATATCAATATATAGAAGAGTAAAGGGGGACAATTGCAATAATTGTAGTTGTATTGTTATCCACAACGTTGGATGCAAAATATATGTCAAGATAATTAATAACACTTATTGTAATCACGCAGTTCTATCCATACTCCAAAGTTTGGTTTTCTTTAATGAGAATTTCAGTCATTTTCGGATAAAAATGAATTGTCCAATCGCTCATGCCATAATTACTTAGACTTCTCTAGAGAATGTTTCTATGGGGGTTGCTCCAACCTTACAGTATTTTTCTGTAGACGTTATCTGCCTTAGCCGAAACGTTCAGAATTTAAGGTCCCAGAAACACACCTTTTATTCCATTTTCGACTGCTACATACCTCACTCACACGGAACGCCATACGTTAATATTCCGTGCAATGGGGTGTTGAAGTAACTTATCAAGTACAAAAATATCGTGTGTATTCGTCAACATAATTTCAGATTTTTAAGATGCTCATTAACAAAGGACGAGGAAAAAAGTATTAATAAATTTAAGTAGTTACAAGCGACCATTGCTGGAATTTATTTGGGAAAGATTTAAATAAGACAAGTAATTTACCAGAGTCGTAAGATAATAGGATGGTGTAAGTCCTTAGAGTAGCATCGTAACTTGTCTAGGGGATTCTACAAAAGTTTTGGCAACAGATGGTGGAATTGGTACTTACAAATATAGGCTCTGTATGATTTTGAGACATAGCCTATGATTTTAAGATATAGGCTCTGAGGAGGATTCGAAAAGAGGATTAACATCCTAAGTAGAAATGGAGTATCTGAGACTAAGTACTAGTCTTCGTACTAGAATGGAAGATCGACCATTATGGCAGCAAGAGGTACTGTAGTTGAGCGAATAGACAGGCTAAGGTTAAAATAATTTGGGGAAGTGATAAGAATGCCAGGATACTGCCAAAAAAGGTGCTTTAGTGGAAGCCTTCAGGACAAAAAAGAGGACTACCACATGGTCTTAAAATGAAAGATTTGGGAATATTGTGTCCACTTGAAATCTGAAAGACAGCGGTGTCTCTGATAAATTTGAAGAAGAGTGACCTTCTGTAGAATACGTTGTCTGTACAATACGTCTGTGTTACGTTGTCTTAAGGTCAGTAATATAAGAAAACGTTACTCCTTGAAACTATTAACAAATTGTTGGCAAGAAAGTAAACAACTCTATAACTTTGCAAATATTATTCGACAGTCACTAAGCTTTTGTCTATAGATTTTTTGGGTTTGTTCATTATAAATATGACGTCAGAATTTATTAATTCAAGTTGTATGCAATGGGGAGGAGAAAACCCGTAGAAACCTTTGAAATACCCTAACGGTATCTGTTTATGTATTAGTAGGAGTAAATACTAAATTAACAATGAAATAAAAGTACTGTATAAAATGGCTGAACCTAAATGATCAAACATAGACATATTAAAATTTAAAGTATTTTACTTTAAGTTTAAATTTTACACTTAAATTAAAATTTAAATTAATACACTTCTAGTATCTGCGCATGTAAGAGACTTATATATTTTTAATTAATAAAATAATTCTGCATATATACAAATTAATTTATTTTTTCTAAGAGCTTGTTTAGAACAAATTATTATAAAATAAGACACTTTGATATTAAACTAGCATCTGTAGCACCATTTTCATCTTGAGTTTTGTTCATATGAGTGTTTGGCAAGCAAGCCATTAATATTGCACACCGTTCGATCAAGCAGCGGTGGAATGAAATTCATTTTTCGATTCACAAGCAGTGCCACGTCCTAGTTTACACGAACCAAAACCAGAAAATATTGACCTTCTAACCCGTTCCACAATTGTACTTGTAGACAAAGATCCATTTTGATCTTTTCAATTGTCCCTTTTGAAATAGACTCAAGGCTGGGTTAAGTATAGGTACTAATGAAGCGAGTTGTGCACAATTTATTTTAGCGAATATAGCTTTAATAAAAGAATTAAACCTATATTAATGTAAAGAATTAATATTTTTCGGTGTCGTGTATAACTACTGAAGGCGCCTTTCCAAACGTTCTTTCACTCCGTGGCTTTGTTTTAGAAAAGTTTTGTAAGACCAGTTACATTTTGTAGTTTCAAAAAATTAAATTGCATATACCTTCTTAATTCTTTTACAAAATACTGACGAAGTGTGCATATAGTAAACGCCTATAATCTAAAGTTATAACATCATATTCTTTACATGGAAGGAGCAGTTTTTCTAAACTTTGAGGTGAAAATATAGCTTTCAAAATTTTCCTCCTTGACAGTTTCAGAAAATAAATTTACTTATTGTTAAAACTATTAGTAAAACTAGCACATCAATACTCACAAACAACAAAACAATATGTTTAGATTTTTATATTTATTGTGGTCTCCATAATTAATCTGTCAACACCAGCCTTAATTTAAAAAAAATAAAATGTTATTTTATGAGAAATTTCGTTTTAACAAAATATTAATCTTATTTCGTCTTTGTTATTTACAATAATTTTTCCGGATCAGCTTTGAGAGGCACGTCTTTGTGGAATATATTACCAATAAATAAATACCTAATTGATGATATCTTGCAAACTGATTTCCTTTACCATTTTGATAACCATCAATTACTACAAATAATTCTGCCACATTTCATACATATTGCGTAAATTTTTCGATCTAAATTTTATTTGACGCTACGGAATTTCAGTCCCCTTTCAGTCACACAAGTAAATTTCTTGGTAGGCTATCACAAACGTTAACCACACGTTGCTTTAGCAGTCTTCCGCATTCAAAAATCGTCAAAGGTAGCCATGGGGTAAGGAGTAATTTCGTACGTTATGTAGGCCTATGTTTTAATTTCGTCACCTGACTATTTTTAATAAGCAAGTACATTAAAACATAAAATTTGAATCAAATTAGAACTAATGTTTATGCATTTACATTTTACAGCAGACAGTTTAATAACATTATTTTTTAATTAATTTTGCTTTCAGTATTTTTAATAAATACTTTTTGATAAAAATTAATTTTTTCATCACTTGTTATTCTAACTACAATCGGTATAATGTTTTTCTATTTATTCACAGCACTATCGACGTTTATTAAGCTAGCAGACTGAGTATGCCAGACTACAAAACCTAACTAAATTTTTTAACTAATTTGTTGCTATTTTGTAATAATCAAATAAAATTTAACTTCTAAGTGTAACTACTTTTATGTAGTTGTTTCTAATGTGTGGCCATAGGGACTCAGTTTTATTATGGGATTTAAATATAATTTCTTTACTACGTTAATATTTGATAGTTTTTATAACTACATTAAATTGTAAAAAATACCATAAGCCACACTTCACATCAACGCATGCGCTACTGTTGAAGACAGACATGAAAATTGTAATTATTTTTACTTTATAATTCTATTGTAGTTTTTAGTAATTTTGTAAGGAACGTTGCTTTGAATGTTCTGTAAATTATTTTCAGTGATAACTATACTGAAATGTCGCCCTATGTTGTGCATAGTTTGAGATGAAAGGTATAATAAATCACTGACTACCACAAATCCGTCAACATTAACGAAACTGTAGAAGTTATAATCACTGGAAAAAGCGAAACAAAGTGGACTTACCAGAATTTGTAAATACATTAAGATATAAAATTTATAATAACATGATAAACGAGCAAACAGACGTGGATGGACATGGCGCAATCCACGCTGTACAAAATTACGTATATAACAAGCAGTGTCAGTTAAAAATGGTTGATTTAAAACAAAACGCGTTTTCTAACAGTAAATAGATACATAGGCCTAAATTTTGTATACTCGGAAACGTATAAAAATTGAATTTTGAAACGAATACAAAAACATGTCACACGAAGTAATTCAAAAATAATATTCTTAGAGAAATTTTTTTATTTTGATTAAAGTAATTATTTTTTAATTCCGTTGTGTATTTGTTAATATCTCTATGTATTTAAAAATTTCATCGTAAATAATATTTGTACTTTTGATATTTCAAAATAATTTAATTTAAATATTTTACTGTAGTGGGTTTCAAATATACTTCTGTGTTTGGTACATTAGAGATCATTTGATCATTTTCTGATCCGTGACAAATAGATCAAGTATACACTTCCAGAGAAATATTATCCTTGTCGACAATTTCAGATTCGGGTCTAATATCTTTGGAATGAATAGTTGGTTATTATATTGGTTATTATTATTTATCTGTGACGGAAGTTATATATTAGGTAAATACCAAAGAGTTTAGCCATTTTAAACTTTTTATATTGTTAATTTATTTATCGTCGTTAGTGAAAATCATTGAAATTGATGTATTAGCAATTACCGACGCAGAAAACTTTATTACGGCGGTACCCATTCTGTATTTGTTCCGAAATTGTAACAGGGTGACAGCTACGTATGCTGACGACGCTGCTGTACTAGTGCAATTCATAATGTAGAAACAGCAACACATAGTCTACAGTTAGTACTTAATAATGTTAACACATAGACAAAAAGCAGCGTAGTAAACTCAATGGGACGAAATCTAATCATGTCTGTTTCACCAATAGGAAAATAGAGTAAATAAAAGTTCCAACAAATCAGAAAATAATTGCAAATGTAAGTTCAGAATAGTATTTGGGCATGATTCTAAGTAATAGGTGGAACGTACATTAAAGATGAATCTTGAAGAACTTAGAATACAATTCAAGAAAATATAGTGGCTATTTAAAAGTAACTCTGAGCTGTCGCTACATAATAAGCTGTTATTATACAAACAAGTTTTAAAATCAGTGTAGGCTTATAATGTAAATCTTTGCGTTTACATGGCTGGAATAATTCCATTTTTCAAAATAAAGTGCTTCGAAGCACTTTTGGTGCATTGTGGTAGGCAAGAAATGGTAACATAGATCGAAACATAAAAATGCCTAAGGTTACTGACGAGATTAAACGGGTTGCGGCTAAATGTAAACAAGACTTCATAAAAATAAAGATAATGATGTTCTCTTTGGACGGGTATAAAATGGAGTATTTAAAGAGATGTCTACACAAGAAAAACGTGTAAACTATAGTGAAGAGTCTGCCAGTAGTAGCACATTCTGCATACTGCTGACAAATGTATTACAATAAAATTTCTTGATTTTAACTGGCTGGAATATAAATTTAAAAAATTGGGAAAGGTTGCCAGCTGGCAAAGTGTAGAGTGCGGTACTCCCAATGCGCTACAAACTATGAAAGAGATCGAGAGGGTTCTTTATTCCATACTACATGATTGTTTTATTTTTGAGAATAGTGTACAGTGGCGTATCGAAAGGAGTCACTGATGGTTAACACTTTATAGATCGCCAATGGAATCTTCTGGATAAAATCTACGCCTTTCAATTACTAGCAGTACCAGCTTCCTGGTGGCCTGCATATGATATACGCAGTTACCCATAACTGGAAAATTCATACAGTCACCAATATCTTCCCCTCCATTTATAATCAATCACCTACCATCCTAGACAAATCTTGGTTAATAACCTCCATATGGGAAATTATACACAATAATAATGGTAGGATATCGTTACGGAAATCGGTAGGCAGTTCGGAAATAAAAATATATGTGAAAACAATACGAAAGGAATATGAGAGTAAGGAGTTAAAAATAGAGAAATGTAGAAGCTATGGATGCAAAAATAAAATCATGAACCCACAAAAATGAGCAAGAGAATAAATGAATAGGCTAATAGTAAAATTTATTAATCCTCATTAGTTAAAAGGATGCCTTTAATCAAAAGTTAGAAGGATGCGTTGAATGCATCGTTGAATTGCTAGACATTTACATGAACTGAATACGGGATGTCTGCTCTATGACAAAGTACTCTACCTACCCCTAATAGTTTAACTGTCGAAGTGAATTCATGTATTAGGAATATGACTCTTCAGCGGCATAGTATAGCAAATTGGGTGTACGTTTACACATTTCCACATCTTTTACCCATCTCGCGATGTGTTGTGGATAATGGCTTGGAGCTGACCAGGAAAACGCATTCTGTTAGTTATCATAAAACTCACATTTAGGCCTCGAAACAAATAATAATCCATTTTCCTGTATTAAACCCCATAAAACGTTACTCGAGTGCGAGCATTAGTTAGTTTTCCTGCTAGTTGGTTATTAACAAGGAAACATGAGATTCTGAATAGGGAAAATAATTAGTGATATTTAGTTGCAGTAAACACATTTCTAAACACAGTAAACAGGTATAATTATCTTGGCGATTCCTACAAAACAAATACGTAAACTCTCTCTCGCACACACGCGCACGACAGGATCAAGGGCTGTCAAAATTACGATTAAAAATTTCGACACATATTTAAGTACAGTGATTAATAATTTCATTACTCCTACATATTTACTAACGTTCATATTTATAAATAATTAAATTTCTTATTTCTTTGAGCCGATTTAAAATTCAACAAAACTAGACTGTTCGTTGAATAACACTAAACAAATTCAGTTTACACGTAACACTAAATTATAAGCGAATGTTCAACTCATTTTTATTCACTGTTCGGTAAAATCAAACTTTTGTCTTATAACGTATTTAAAATTGCATAGGTATAACAATTTCAAATAAAGTTTTTTAATGCTTTTTTTTGACGATATGGCATATCGAATTCCTGTTCTGTTATCCTACGACACGAATTTTCCGGTCGATAAGCCCGACCGGCATCGGTCCTTAAACTCCAGATCGTCTATAGGTCCCCTGGCTGTTACAGACGTCTGCAGGCACTAACTGCGTTAAATATTTCAAAAAGTTTTACTTGAGAGTTGCACACACTCGCTTTTGTTGAACGATCCAAAAACGCATTTAGCAAGCAAGCATCTGGTGGTTCTTTAAGTGGTTGTTTTTGATATAAAAATAATTAACATCTGTCTTAACGGAGTATTCTACCAAACCACCAGTTCTACTAATATTCGCTAAAGCCTATTCCCGGCTCCAGCAAATTCTATTTGCGTTTCTTAATTGTTTTTTCGCCTGGCCTATGTAAAATTTGTTGCAGTCTTGAATTTCGTTTAATATTTTCAATTGTTTATTATATACGTCTTTGTTGTATGAGTTATTTGTAAATATACATAGATATTTTTGTGTGCGTGCGCGGTTCTCATGCTGGCTTGTTAGTATGCTTATGTATTGTATACCACAAGCGCACACGCGGGAGCGCTCACACACACACATGCGGTCCAAAAGTAGAAACACAAAGACGAAAGTTACTGAAAAACATATATTTAATATTTTTGTAAAACTTACAAAAATTATTAAAAATAGGTGCCAATTATTTGAATACAATTATGCTGTTACGCTACTTACAATTGTATACTGCAAATTATTTGTAATTGTGTACAGTTTTAATTCTATTACAAAGATTATTTTTCAAAGTTTAGTGTTCCAAAGCTCTGAGTCTGCGTAAAAAACATTATATTTGGTAATTTGCGGAAGAGAAGAAGCATATACTGGGAGGCCACATGGTCTTTTCAGCCAGTTAGTCGTTCTACACTATCCGATCCATTCCTGAAAGTTTCTACTGAGGAAGTCCTTACTTCTAAACTGTAAAATAGAGTTTCAAATAAAATAGTACACACCAGTGTGTGTGTGTGTGTGTGCGCGCGCGCGCGTGTTTTTGTCTGTGTTGAGTGTGTGGACGTGTATAATGTAAGTCCAAAGATTCTCGCAGCAATAACTATGATAAAAATAGTTAGATTCTTTTGCGTTTATATTAATTGTTTTGCATCCATCGTTTGACGTACTTATTATATACTTTTCACAGACTGAGAAGAAGCGAGACCGGTATATTAAATTTAAAAATTCAATACAAAATGAAAATAAAAATATGAGAATATAATTCAAACAGACTTCGTGAAAAACACAGAAATTAAATGAATGTGCGAGCTTATTCAGTATAAGTTTTCTACAGTTGCAAAGAACTAAGATGGTTAGGGATGCTAGAAGAAACAAATGTAAGAGATTTCAGATACCTACGGAACAGAAACATGAAGAAGGTAGGAGATTAGACCAAGAATACGATGCAAGAGAATACGTTATGTCGGATATATATAAAGGATACTACATAGGCCTATGTATCGGTAAATAAACCTGGGAATGAGTTCTAACACCAGAAGAAATCGAGAAAATTTACACAAATTCACATACCAGTCTGTAGAAATAAAGAGTAAAGGACTGACTTTGTCCTTCATGGGAAATAGGGTCTTAAGATCACTACCACGAACGGCTATAATTACTTAAAAGATTTAGCTGTTCCTATAAATCCTATAGCTATTATATTATTACATGTACTTGTACAGTATAACATATGCCTAATACTTAAGTACACACATATATTAAACGTAAGAAAATAATATCACATGTTATCTGCGGGTTATAGAGTTTATTTTATTTCACAATTTGTCGTATAATGTCTGAATTAAAATCACAACTGTACTATGTTAGATTGTAAACAGAACCGCAAATTCTTCATTGAAATTGAAACATTTTCGTCGATTTCGGTTAGAGAGTATTAATTGTGTTAATGAGACGGCTGATTCCTCACGACTGGTGATATGAGTGGCTTTGATTATTTGTCCCACCCATCGCCTCCATACACATGTGTATCTGGACGAGTCCCAGCTGGCCGCGTCGGTTGATCAGGTTGACTCGGGGGTCCATCCGGTCGGCCACCTGGCGGCGGCCTTTGATTTCCCGGTCGACCACCAGGCGGCGGTCTACCCGGTCGACCACCAGCCGGCGGTCTACCCGGACGACCACCAGCCGGCGGTCTACCCGGACGACCACCAGCCGGCGGCCTTTGATTTCCCGGTCTACCGCCAGGGGGAGGTCTACCCGGCCGACCTCCAGGCGGCGGCCTTTGATTTCCCGGTCGACCACCAGGTCTCGAAGGCCTTATGGATCCTCCCCGAGCTTCTGCTGTATCAATGTCTTCAGCTGCAAGGACAATATGAATAACCACCAGCAGTACCAGGGACAACTGTAATAATAATAACAATAATAATAGTAACGATAATAATGATAATAACAATAATATCTTAAATTAACAAAACGTTAAAAAAAACATTGTAATTTTTGTAGGAGCAAAATTCAAGACCTTCACCATTCTAGACCTCCGCACAGAGTGGCATCCTACAGGGTTTTTTATAATTCTAACCCTTTGGTACGATAATCATAATTCATGTAATTTACAGAATAAAACAGTCGATTAATACAGTCAAAGAGAGCAGGCGTGTCTTCAAAGAAAGCAAATACGTTCTGATTCTTAATACTAAATTTAGTGATGACAATATTCATTAAAGTAAAAATGTTATCAACATTGCTGAAAAATGCTACAAAACTATCAGAAACAAGGAAACAATTATTTTAATATTTTTACATTTCAGTTCATCTTGAAATCTTGAAAGTAGGCAGATAAAGGCAATTAAAACGAAGCCAAGTTTTATTTTACCTGTGATGAGAAAAGTTGTTTTATAAAATTCATTTAATGTTTACTGAATTTTATTTAAGGCAAAAAGTCGTAATTTTCAGTATGTAATTAGAGTACTCGGGGAAATAACTAGAAATAAGTTTATATTAATTGGACAATTATTAGACAGCATTTTAAAGTAGAAGTTTCTCCACAGATAGATTTCCATTTAAGTGATGAATCAATTCTATGGAAAAAATAAAAAGTACTGACTGCTCAATGAAAGCAGCTAAATTTTAGTGTAACTGATGTTCATATTGATGTAAAATCTCGTGTATAGAAATTTTTACTACTGACCGTAAAAAATCGAGGCACATTGTAAGCTTAACGAATAAACAAGAAATGCATTTAGTTTTTCACAAGATTAACCAGGTCGCATAGTGGGCCTACATATTGAATTTTAAAGTAAACAATGTAAACCTTGTAATCGTTATACTTACACTTACATTTAGTCAGTCAGTCTTCTTATGGTATTGAATAAAATTCGTTTATAATTACAAGAAGTGGTCTTCCGGGACCGTTTCGAACTGTTACTCTCGTTGATCGACTATAGGCCGCTTAATATATGTACATTACCTATAGTAGTTTTCTGTCTTCTGTCTCACTATCATTCTGTCACTATCATATGGTCATCATCATCACCACTCTAAGGACTACGCCTTAGAACTATTCCGGAACCCACCTCCTCCTCGGTCCACCGACATCTCTCTTCCCAGTAGGGTGATAACCAAATAACACCCGCTGCAGAAACCAGATGGCCCAGATACTGTACTTCCTTCTGGAATAGAGAACACTTCTTCGGGCTCAGCTTCAGTTAGGCACCTGTGAATTCTAGTTAGAACCTCCCTAAGGTTTTCCAAATGGTCTTTGAAAGTCTTCCCGATGACTATGACATCGTCTAAATAAACAAGGAAAGTTTTCCATGTCAGGCCTCGGAGTACCAGGTACATCAATCTTTCACATGTTGCCGGTGTATTACAGAGTCCAAATGGCACGACGTTAAATTGGAATAAGCCACTTGGGGTTGAGAAAACGGTTTTTCCTTGTCTTCTTGATGAAGACCCATTTGCCAACATCCTCTCTTCAGGTCCAATGTGGAAAACCACTGTGCTCCGGACAACGTGTCGAGTGTATCGTCAACGCGAGGTAATGGATAGCAGTCTTTCTTTGTAACGTCATTTAACCTCCGGTAGTCTACGCTGAAACGCAATCCATCATCCTTCTTCACCACCAGCACTACAGGAGAAGACCAACCACTTGACGAAGGTTCGATTACTCCCTCTGTCAACATGTCCTGATCTAACCGAGACATTTCCTCTTGCTAAGATAATGGAGGCCTTCGAGGAGGTTGGCGTATCAGTGTTGTGTCCCCGGTATTGATGCGATGTTGTACAAGAGAGGTTCTTCCCAGTGACTGTCCCCGAACTGCAAAAGAATCTTTGAGTTCATGTAAAAACCGTCTGAGTTCTTTTACCTCACTCCTTGAGAGGTCGTTAGAAGATCTGTTCAATAATTCCTGCAGTTCCTCTGGTAATTTGGAAGTATCTGAAGCACAACTGGATCTTCGTTGCGTCATTCCGGCTACCCAGGCCACAGGAGTCAATTTGCCTAGGAGCGTATTGCTTTGTAAAGTGACAGCTTTACCCAAAATATTCGCCACTCTAATAGGTACTTTTCCGGTTTCCTCAGGATTTACTAAATTTCTGGTAATTAGTATGCCCGGTGTGCTGGCTACCTGGGGTTCGAATATAGAGCACTGGTTGCCCCTAGTATCTACCTCGGTTCTAACCATGATGATCTTTTCAGAGTTCGGCGGAACAGTTACAGAAATTGGTTTATGACGACCAACGATTTTTCTAATGTCGTCATTGTGGAGAGCATTACCTTTTCGCCTCCAATTCTCAAGACATTGTTTTTGAAGTCGACTATAAATCCGTATGCGTTCATAACGTCCACACCAAGAATTGCGTCATCCACAATGTCTGCAACCAATACTTGATGATTAAACTCAAGTCGACCGAGCCGTAAAGCCATAAACATTAAATGAATTTTATAAAAAAACTTTTCTCATCACAGGTAAAATAAAACTTGGCTTCGTTTTAATTGCCTTTAGCTGTCTACTTTCAATTGTTACAAACTGAGGTGCGAGAAGTCTATTTTTATCAAAACGTACACGGATGTATGCATTTTATATCGATTTTTATTTCATAGCCAACTGTTACACGCCAAAGTGTGAAGTGTCCCCTCGATAGTTACAGGATGTAACGTTTAGCAACCTAGTGTAACGCCTTCAAGCTCGTATTGCTGTTGCCGCGGGTGATAATAAGTCTGTGTCAAAGTAATTTCAATTACAGAAGTCAAAATCTTTTATAATAAAAAAAAAAATTGAATTTAACGCAGAAATTGTTTAAGGCTTTACACTGAAATATAAAGTAAATGATTTGTACACAAAACTCTTAAACAAAACTCAAGAAAAAAATACTTAAAAATTTTTAACAAATTTTAAACGGTATGTCTAAAATATTTTCAACACAAGAGTAAAGTATAGACAACATTTATGGTTAACTATAGTTTTCTGCCAGCATGCAGCATTTATGCTAAACTGCTAAGCCATTAGCATATATCATTACGTTTTATAAAACGAAAGTTATAGTCACCAATCACCAGTAATTAGGCTGAAACGTCAATAATTACTTCTACGCAGGATAGTGTGGAGTACAATTCGGAAGACTGCAAAGATAATAATAATGGCTCCCATGTGTACCACCTGAAGAAGTGTAGAACTGCATAGATACATGCCAAAATGTAAAGATATATTATAACAACGATTTGGATATTCATTTTATAACTACTGAATTGCTGAAGTCAACATATATAACAGATTTAAAAAACGATGACTTGAACCTTCAAAATGTGGGCATACAAAGGTTATGTTGGTTACTTTTTATGGAGATACTTTTTATGTTGGTTATGTCCCTGGCATGAAAAGGAGTAAACAAAGCTACATAAGCTAGAAATAAGGGGATAAAGAAAACAAGCAAAACTCTAAACAGAAGATACTTAGCTATGAATCAGAAGTACACTGTACTATGCGTCGTATTGCTAAGGGAAAATATAGTCTGACACATCATGACATTGACAGCATGAATCAGTAATCACCGACATAACACAGATGGCATTTCGTAGGAGGGTAATAAAGGATGCCTATAACGTAGAATGTACTTTACTCAATGTGTAAAGTATTACACATCTTCTTTCCTGTGTTGTATCACTAAAATAGGTATTAGGAATAGTCTTAATAAGTCATGAAACAAAGTTGTAATTGATTCTTGCTAACCGCTGGACGTTCCATAGTTTCTTTTATCAGTACAGAAGAAATAAACCGTTTATAGCAGAAACGCTTTTAACGATATATCGTTTCTAGCGATTCAACTTCCAACTTCCGATTAGTCGTACTGCTATATATAGGATACAGATATAAAGGTCTCTCGGATACACTATCAAAATTTCCTTAGATATTATTATAACCGATTAAGAGGCGGCTTAAAGTAAGTTATAGAGAACTAGAGAAGTACCAATCTTAATTTTAATAAAATATTAATGGCGATAATTAATATTATATATATATAATTATTATTCTTACATTTCATTGATTCAGAGTAAATTGTATATTAATTACAGTAGACTAAATGTTTGCTAACTGAACAAAAGACTTTCACGGTCTGCACAAACCTACATATTCACTGTGCACGAACCTTGCCTGTATCTACTACACAGTAGTTTGACAGCCGCCCAAATATTTCTGTTGCCCATAAGACAGCATTAGAGCTGCAACGTGTGCAGCTCGCAGTTGCCTCCGTTCCGCTCTTCCTCTCTGTTTGACAACGGCGAAGAAGGAGGGAAGATAATCTTACAGTTAATCTTATTTCCTAATAGAAGTAAGGATTATCATCTGCGACTGTGCGTTGTAAATTTGTTTAAAGAATAGAAGTTTTTTGAAACTAAATTATAAAAGTATTTAAAAAATAATTGTTTACAACTTAATGAATGAAATGTATAATACTATATAGTAAGGATAGGAAAACATAAAACAAACTTAATTTTAAAAGCCGTATCGTTCTTTATTATTAACATAATTTTCAGTAGAATGCCAATAATTTTACCTCCGATCCGCCACTGAATCAATTATTGTTTTCAGCACATTTCCTACATAAAATAGGATATCCTACATATGATGTCAATTTTGAGTGAAATATTTACGAAAGCACCAAAAGACCACTTTAAAATGTCTAGTGGTTGGACAAATAACAGTAAAACGTTGCCATTAAGAGCGCTGACAAAAGTATGTCATCGAAATTTGTAAAGTATTTTTTTTAGAGTTGAAAATGACTAATTGATTTTACAAACTACAATGAAAGACGACTGTTAAAATTCTATCAAAATATTAGTCTACAGAAATAGTAATTACTTCAAAATTTTAAAATTTAAAATTTAAATTTAAAAACTAAATTAATTTGATTGGAGAGAAAAAATATATAAGAGAAAAAACTTACAATAGTGAACTTATGCATATTCCACTCCGTGCTTCTGTTTTTTAAACATCTGTTAACAGCAAAAACAGGTTAAGAAATTTTCCATTTATATGAACGGAACAGCTTCTTCCCCTCCTAAGATATGTCGCTAATATGCTGTGGTTGACTGAACTGATAGGCCTAAAGAGAAACGTACTGCCCAATGATCGTAATGGGCATCTATCGTAGATTCCCCTCGGCGTTAACTGTCAGTAAATATTTTATAAGTTCATTAAACCCCAATTCACGTCACATATGCAACGTCAGAGTTTCCAAAGTAGTTTTAAGAAAGTAAACAACTATAATGGCCTTATTTGTTCAATCCAACTCCAGTCGGCCAGTAATAACAATAGGATCTATTTACTGATCTTCAGTCGTCAATTTAGATAGATTATGTGTCAGTACCTATTACGTTTCATTTTACCTAACGTTTTTTGTAAAACTAACTTCATGCCACAACTCATTAACTCTGCCTGTACTTTCATCAATTTTTGAGCGTCCAAAATTTTTAGCAGACTATTAAAGTACGGTCTAATTTGTTTTAGAATGTTCAAATATGTTACGTTAGTAGAGGGTTAGGATTGTGTTTTCTATTAAGTTAGCAAAATACACTGTTCTCGATTTTGGTGGCTATCGAATTAGTCGTACAGGATCGGATCGTTCACAGCTACTGACAATCTAAGAAAAATTAGATAAACAACCAATTACAATTGCCTTAATCTATAGTTTCTAAGAAGAAAATAACCGGCTACTGAGCCTATTCACTAGCGAATTTATTTAGACGATATCAAAAGCTGACGTATTAAAAACAAAGTGTTGCCTTATCACATGATGGTAAGGGGCTAAATGTAACGTTCTGTTAAAGTTTATTACTATTTTTCCTTGCCGCCATTACTGTTGAGGTAGGCGACTATTACAGTGTATTCATGTGTGTGTGACTGAGAGTGCTTCCGCTGTTACTCGTCCATTATGAATAGGGAGGGCCTGTTAAAAGTAAAAGGATAAATAAGCTGTTGGATGCCATAAATCCAATGATTAATGTTCTCCGCACTGACTAGCTAGCTGATTTGCAGAGGAACAAACTGACGATGTGTGTTTGTCAAATCTTTTAAATGACTCCATTTTACTTACCTCTCTATGTCTGTTAAGGTGTATAATGTTGTCTCATTTATATGGTTTTCAGATACGGTAGGAACATCCGATCACGTTCCACCCAACCCAAAGTACCGCGTCCATTAGTTTTGGACAACAACGTGTAAAATATGCAGCTTGATAGTGGCCTGCATAGGACATGCACAGTTGCCCATAACTGGCGAATCTTATACTACCATTAGCGTCTCCCCACCTTTATCGTCAATCACCTCCCATCATAGAAAAAACTACAACCTCCAATGATCATACAAATTCCAATCTACAACCTCCATTTTGGTCAATAAACTCAATATTGAAAATGCTAGCTACGCCGCTGAAAACGTATTTTAGAAAAAGGTAACTGTCCACTTCGAAAATTACAAAAATGCGTAAGAAACAATTCGAAACAGATTTGAGAACAAGGAGTTAAAAAGTAGAAAAATATAGATAATATAGATTGAAATTTGAAAATTTGAAAATAAACATAGAAAAAGGAGTAAAGGTATACAAAATTTAAAACTCGTCATTCCCGCGTCAAGATGCGTTAAAATTGCTCTTATGCTAAATGTTTACAAGAACTAACTGCACACGGGCTACTCTATGGCAAAGTACTGTACAGAATATTTAACATTCCAGGTGAAGTCATGCTTGTAAAGTAACTACGCTGTTATTTATTTTCAGTGGATATAGCTACTATAGCTATAAATAGCCGACTATAGCTACTATAATCTACTGAGTTAATACGTTAGGCTATAATTAGCGAATGTTTGTGAAGCAAATACACGTTAATTACATAGGCCTATACATCTTCTAGAGTTTGTAAATAAATGTACACTATACGAGTCTGTAGACCCGATTTAAAAACCGTATGTACATTAAGCAGGAATTTCAATATATTCTTCAAATCCGATAAAACATAGATTCTAATAGGAACACAAATATGGTAAATTTATAGCAAAACCCGTATATATGTTCTATTGGATGCTGTCCTTAGTGTCAGGAATATAAATCTTCTTCAATATAAGAAATTTGGGGTTACGTCTACATCTTTTACGTTTTTTATCCCTTTCGTTAAGTGTCATGGATAATGACTTGAAGTTGACCAGGAAAAACGAAAATCTGTTAGTTGTTATAAAACATCTTCGGGCCACGAGCAAATAATACGCCACTTTACCCTTACTAAACCCCATCCAATATCCAATGTCATAAGAGTGAGAATTCGATAGTTTTCCTATTAGTTGGTTATTAACAAGGAAAACATGAATAAAGAAGATGGCTGAATGATATTTAATTGGGGTTAGTAGCAAGATTTTTAACACAATAAACCGGCATCATTAATCTGACAATTTGTACAAAACATGCTTTGACACACACGCACACATATAAATATACATAAGTGTGCATATGACATGACCAAGGGCTGCTTTTGTAAAATAAATTGCGACATTCATTTCATATGGTGATTAATAATTTCATTATTCCAACATATTTATATATATATATATATATTTATATTGTAACGGTCAGTTAATATAATCCTCCTTATGTATCCCGTGAATGTGGAAGGCCCCACTTCTGAGCGTCAATATGTAATATCAAAACAAATTAGTATCTCTTACAAATAAAGTATAACCTGTTTTATTTTTAAATAGAGGATTATTCATCTGAACCTCAGGTCAACATACAATTTACATATAGAACAGACAATACAACTTTGATGCATGAGACTCGGTATTACAGTGTTGTTAATGTCTGTTGAATGTTTGTGTGTCCTTTTAAACTACTATTAACTACAACAAAAAACTCTTATGGGTGTAATTAACAACCATTTTCTTAATAGTGCACTAACGCAAGTCACAATTATTATTATTATTTATTTGTTTATTGTTTATTCAGTTATTGTTTTTGTGGTATGATCTCACCAACTTTGCAGGTTTCACAATGGATTCATTCGTTGATTCCGCTCCTGGACACCTGGTTTTCCGCTCTCTCTCTATCAAAACATCACTCCTCTAGGTCCCGGGTTGGTTCTCCTGGTCATCTCAGCTTCCACCGGTCCTCAATTTCTATCCACTCAGCAGTCACTTATCTTAAACGTTCTCTTGCAATTCACAATTTTTTTAACAATTATAATCTTCTTCACTCAAAACATTAATTTCATTAGTTAAAGGCCATGGCTATATTTTTTATGGGTCACAGGTTCGGTGTACCATTTCTAATTAGTAGTATTCTGTTGACCTTTACTTTATTTTTCCTTCGTAACTATATTATTATAAGTTTTTTAACGTAAGAGTTTCTATCTTTTAAATTATTTACACTTGGTTTGATCTCACTATATGGGCTACATAGCTGTTTCATATAGATTATATGTTTCATTCAATGCTCATATTATAATAATGTTTAATCACTTTCCTTATACATGATTTTTTCCTTTTTAAAGTCTATCACTGTTATTTTCACTTTCTAGCACTATCACACAACCTAACTTATATAATTATAGTTTGATTTATTATATTTGTAAAATTTATAACATTCACTGTTTGTAGTTCAATGATACAAAACAACTGTCTGAGGCACGCAGACCTCCTCATAGTTTTAATCTAATGCTTATGAACTAACAAATGTCTTTTTACTTATTTTCTAAGTTTAACATTTGTACCTTATGATTCTATTAATTAATCATTATTTACATGTTAACGAGTATGTTATGTTTTATGTTTGGTGAAACGACACGTTACATAAAGCCCCCCGTTTAAGACAAGTTATTTCAGTAATGGTATTTTTAGGAGTTACTGAAATAAATGGCAAAAATCTACAAAAACTGTCTTCACTTTTCATAAAACCTCTTTATCTCGGTTTAGTTATATATTCCTTGGGGTATTGCTACAATGAGGTTGGTAATTGACAAACTACTCTTTCCTATAGTATCTTCTTTTATCATGCGCTGGATTTACTTTCTTACAGCTTTCTTGAACAACTGTTTAACCGGATATTATTTAAATTCTTCGCTTTATTCGGTGAGTTGGAGAATACGATGCAGTAGTTATTGTAATTGTTCACTAACCTCTTCTTTTGTGCCACACTCATGATCTCTGTATATCCTTTTCCTTGGAATGCCCTGATTTCCTGCAGTCTTTCCTGCCATGATTCTGGTCTGTTACGGTTTATTTGTTTCCTATGGGTACCCTAACATTTTCCCTAACTTAGTATGAATTCCTGTCCTGAGGGGCACTTGTGCTTCCTATTATCTCAGCGGATCATTCATAATTGGAGAGTGGCGCCGTAGCATACAACACTCTGTTTATACCGTAAAGAGTACCCTTGGGTTACTAATAACACCATAGGAATTCCTATTCCTTCTCTCGTAACATTCAGGTTTATTTGCTGCTTTTGGGTTTTATATTATTTACCTGTGGCTCCTATAATTGTATCTGGTTTATGGACAGCGTGCATATTCTCTCCGTTTTATTCTCCTGCATTTCGTTTCATTCCTGAAGTGTTCGCTCATGTTTTAATCAAGACTGTTGTCAGCACCCCCTGTAGTGTTTACTTTGATGTACTCTATGTCTCAGTTGGTTTTCGCTTTACCCTGTTTCCTTTCTAATGAATCCCTTGATATATTTTTCTAAATAATATTTTGTCTTAATTAATTGTTAGTTTAATACTTTTTTCCTTCTTATTTTTCTGTTTATATTCCCCTTTTGTTCCTTATCAGCTTTTTCTTCAGTTTTGGTTATGTTTTCTTAATTATCATTATTTTTTCTTAAGTCTGGAGTGATTATTTATTTTATTTTTGTTTTAATTATCATTATTTTCTTCTTCCTTTCTTAACTGGTTTGCCTTGTCGGTAGTCAGAAAATCAGTCCCTTTTTACAATATTGTTCCTACTTGGTTTATCCGTTTTCGGTATCTGCCACGATCCGGGTTCTTCTGGTGTGCAGAACTATTTCCTTCCTTGTGGTATAGGTCTCTGCTACCTCATACACCAATTCTTCTAATACCACCTTTTCACTAGTATTCAGTTCTATATTAATCACTCTATCATCTGTTTTCCTAAACAAATATGTCGATGGTATATCAACTATCGGTGGTATCACTGATATCTTATCATGTATTTTTATTTCAATTATATTTACCTTGAATATCATTTTTCTGAAGTCCTTACTCACTGTTTAGTTTTGTGAGTCCTTTCTATAATTTCTGTTAAGCTTCTCCTACCATTTTTAAAATTTATTATCTCTCTATGGTCGGTAATAGGGAGATTAAGTACATTTACTAGTCCACTGTTCATCACCTCCAAATTTTCTCTTGTATTTATTTGTTTCTTTGGATGTATTCTTCTTATTTTCTTTATCTTCTTTTCTAGTGGCTTAGTATTCTCCTTGTTCCTGTTATGTTTATTGTCAGGTAATAATTCAATTGTCTCTTCTTTATTTTCTATTTCTTTACTACCTTCTATTTTCTGGCTTACACTACTGTCATTTTGCTCTCTTAAAACATCAATTTTAGTTTCTAAATGTTCATTGGCCCTTTTTAAAGTCCCATCAATGCATTCAATTGTCTCTGCAGTTGGCTGTGTTACAGCTTCATTGCGCTGGTCACTTTTTTGGTTAAGTATTTTATCAATGTGTTCTATTTTTTCATTGAGAGTTTCCCTTAACTCCTTGTTAGAGTTCTCAATTTTCTTATTAATTTGCCTAAAATCTTCCTTAGTACCCTCTTTAATGCTGTCCATCTTTTCATTCATCTGTCTTAAACTTTCTTCATTTCGTTCAAACTTTTCGTTTTGTTTTCTAAAGTTCTCATTATTTTCTTCATTCAATTGTCTTAAACTCTCATCATTCCTGTCCAATCTTTCATTCATTTGTTTAAACACTTCTTGGATACTATCCATTTTCTTGTTAAGTGTTTCGATATTCTTTTCATTATTTTTATCTATTTTTTCAATATCCTCCTTCATTTGTCTTAAACTCTCATTAGTTTCATTTTTATTCCTATCTAATCTTTTGGTTATTTTTTCCTCCTGTTTCTTGCAATTTTCTTTAATTAATTCCCATAATTTTTGTAAATCCAGGCCTCCTCTGGCTTCTTCATTGGCACCCGCCTGTTCTTCCATTTCGCTGTCTTTGACTGTTTCTTCTTCTTGTTCCCGCTTATCTTCTTCTGTCTCTGGCTTTTGTCCTCTCTTCTGAGAAGCTTCTCGTCGTCGCATGTTTTAGTCTTCTAGCAGTTGCCAGCTAAAATTAGGTCAATCTTTATTTCACTAATTGTGTTTCGGTTAGTTGGTTTTGCCTAATTTCAGGTCTACCGGTTGGGCGCCAATTTGTTACGTTCAGTTTTCTGACGTTAGCCCCACCGTTGGGTTCGCCAATTTGTAACGTTCAGTTAATATAATCCTCCTTATGTAGCCCGTGAATGTGGAAGGCCCCACTTCTGAGCGTCAATATGTAATATCAAAACAAATTAGTATCTCTTACTAATAAAGTATAACCTGTTTTATTTTTAAATAGAGGATTATTCATCTGAACCTCAGGGTCAACATACAATTTACATATAGAACAGACAATACAACTTTGATGCATGAGACTCGGTATTACAGTGTTGTTAATGTCTGTTGAATGTTTGTGTGTCCTTTTAAACTACTATTAACTACAACAAAAACTCTTGTAATTAACAACCATTTTCTTAATAGTGCACTAACGCAAGTCACAATTATTATTATTATTTATTTGTTTATTGTTTATTCAGTTATTGTTTTTGTGGTATGATCTCACCAACTTTGCAGGTTTCACAATGGATTCATTCGTTGATTCCGCTCCTGGACACCTGGTTTTCCGCTCTCTCTCTATCAAAACATCACTCCTCTAGGTCCCGGGTTGGTTCTCCTGGTCATCTCAGCTTCCACCGGTCCTCAATTTCTATCCACTCAGCAGTCACTTATCTTAAACGTTCTCTTTGCAATTCACAATTTTTTTAACAATTATAATCTTCTTCACTCAAAACATTAATTTCATTAGTTAAAGGCCATGGCTATATTTTTTATGGGTCACAGGTTCGGTGTACCATTTCTAATTAGTAGTATTCTGTTGACCTTTACTTTATTTTTCCTTCGTAACTATATTATTATAAGTTTTTTAACGTAAGAGTTTCTATCTTTTAAATTATTTACACTTGGTTTGATCTCACTATATGGGCTACATAGCTGTTTCATATAGATTATATGTTTCATTCAATGCTCATATTATAATAATGTTTAATCACTTTCCTTATACATGATTTTTTCCTTTTTAAAGTCTATCACTGTTATTTTCACTTTCTAGCACTATCACACAACCTAACTTATATAATTATAGTTTGATTTATTATATTTGTAAAATTATAACATTCACTGTTTGTAGTTCAATGATACAAAACAACTGTCTGAGGCACGCAGACCTCCTCATAGTTTTAATCTAATGCTTATGAACTAACAAATGTCTTTTTACTTATTTTCTAAGTTTAACATTTGTACCTTATGATTCTATTAATTAATCATTATTTACATGTTAACGAGTATGTTATGTTTTATGTTTGGTGAAACGACACGTTACATAAAGCCCCCCGTTTAAGACAAGTTATTTCAGTAATTGTATTTTTAGGAGTTACTGAAATAAATGGCAAAAATCTACAAAAACTGTCTTCACTTTTCATAAAACCTCTTTATCTCGGTTTAGTTATATATTCCTTGGGGTATTGCTACAATGAGGTTGGTAATTGACAAACTACTCTTTCCTATAGTATCTTCTTTTATCATGCGCTGGATTTACTTTCTTACAGCTTTCTTGAACAACTGTTTAACCGGATATTATTTAAATTCTTCGCTTTATTCGGTGAGTTGGAGAATACGATGCAGTAGTTATTGTAATTGTTCACTAACCTCTTCTTTTGTGCCACACTCATGATCTCTGTATATCCTTTTCCTTGGAATGCCCTGATTTCCTGCAGTCTTTCCTGCCATGATTCTGGTCTGTTACGGTTTATTTGTTTCCTATGGGTACCCTAACATTTTCCCTAACTTAGTATGAATTCCTGTCCTGAGGGGCACTTGTGCTTCCTATTATCTCAGCGGATCATTCATAATTGGAGAGTGGCGCCGTAGCATACAACACTCTGTTTATACCGTAAAGAGTAACCCTTGGGTTACTAATAACACCATAGGAATTCCTATTCCTTCTCTCGTAACATTCAGGTTTATTTGCTGCTTTTGGGTTTTATATTATTTACCTGTGGCTCCTATAATTGTATCTGGTTTATGGACAGCGTGCATATTCTCTCCGTTTTATTCTCCTGCATTTCGTTTCATTCCTGAAGTGTTCGCTCATGTTTTAATCAAGACTGTTGTCAGCACCCCCTGTAGTGTTTACTTTGATGTACTCTATGTCTCAGTTGGTTTTCGCTTTACCCTGTTTCCTTTCTAATGAATCCCTTGATATATTTTTCTAAATAATATTTTGTCTTAATTAATTGTTAGTTTAATACTTTTTTCCTTCTTATTTTTCTGTTTATATTCCCCCTTTGTTCCTTATCAGCTTTTTCTTCAGTTTTGGTTGTTTTCTTAATTATCATTATTTTTTCTTAAGTCTGGAGTGATTATTTATTTTATTTTTGTTTTAATTATCATTATTTTCTTCTTCCTTTCTTAACTGGTTTGCCTTGTCGGTAGTCAGAAAATCAGTCCCTTTTTACAATATTGTTCCTACTTGGTTTATCCGTTTTCGGTATCTGCCACGATCCGGGTTCTTCTGGTGTGCAGAACTATTTCCTTCCTTGTGGTATAGGTCTCTGCTACCTCATACACCAATTCTTCTAATACCACCTTTTTACTAGTATTCAGTTCTATATTAATCACTCTATCATCTGTTTTCCTAAACAAATATGTCGATGGTATATCAACTATCGGTGGTATCACTGATATCTTATCATGTATTTTTATTTCAATTATATTTACCTTGAATATCATTTTTCTGAAGTCCTTACTCACTGTTTAGTTTTGTGAGTCCTTTCTATAATTTCTGTTAAGCTTCTCCTACCATTTTTAAAATTTATTATCTCTCTATGGTCGGTAATAGGGAGATTAAGTACATTTACTAGTCCACTGTTCATCACCTCCAAATTTTCTCTTGTATTTATTGGTTTCTTTGGATGTATTCTTCTTATTTTCTTTATCTTCTTTTCTAGTGGCTTAGTATTCTCCTTGTTCCTGTTATGTTTATTGTCAGGTAATAATTCAATTGTCTCTTCTTTATTTTCTATTTCTTTACTACCTTCTATTTTCTGGCTTACACTACTGTCATTTTGCTCTCTTAAAACATCAATTTTATTTTCTAAATGTTCATTGGCCCTTTTTAAAGTCCCATCAATGCATTCAATTGTCTCTGCAGTTGGCTGTGTTACAGCTTCATTGCGCTGGTCACTTTTTTGGTTAAGTATTTTATCAATGTGTTCTATTTTTTCATTGAGAGTTTCCCTTAACTCCTTGTTAGAGTTCTCAATTTTCTTATTAATTTGCCTAAAATCTTCCTTAGTACCCTCTTTAATGCTGTCCATCTTTTCATTCATCTGTCTTAAACTTTCTTCATTTCGTTCAAACTTTTCGTTTTGTTTTCTAAAGTTCTCATTATTTTCTTCATTCAATTGTCTTAAACTCTCATCATTCCTGTCCAATCTTTCATTCATTTGTTTAAACACTTCTTGGATACTATCCATTTTCTTGTTAAGTGTTTCGATATTCTTTTCATTATTTTTATCTATTTTTTCAATATCCTCCTTCATTTGTCTTAAACTCTCATTAGTTTCATTTTTATTCCTATCCAATCTTTTGGTTATTTTTTCCTCCTGTTTCTTGGAATTTTCTTTAATTAATTCCCATAATTTTTGTAAATCCAGGCCTCCTCTGGCTTCTTCATTGGCACCCGCCTGTTCTTCCATTTCGCTGTCTTTGACTGTTTCTTCTTCTTGTTCCCGCTTATCTTCTTCTGTCTCTGGCTTTTGTCCTCTCTTCTGAGAAGCTTCTCGTCGTCGCATGTTTTAGTCTTCTAGCAGTTGCCAGCTAAAATTAGGTCAATCTTTATTTCACTAATTGTGTTTCGGTTAGTTGGTTTTGCCTAATTTCAGGTCTACCGGTTGGGCGCCAATTTGTTACGTTCAGTTTTCTGACGTTAGCCCCACCGTTGGGTTCGCCAATTTGTAACGTTCAGTTAATATAATCCTCCTTATGTAGCCCGTGAATGTGGAAGGCCCCACTTCTGAGCGTCAATATGTAATATCAAAACAAATTAGTATCTCTTACTAATAAAGTATAACCTGTTTTATTTTTAAATAGAGGATTATTCATCTGAACCTCAGGGTCAACATACAATTTACATATAGAACAGACAATACAACTTTGATGCATGAGACTCGGTATTACAGTGTTGTTAATGTCTGTTGAATGTTTGTGTGTCCTTTTAAACTACTATTAACTACAACAAAAACTCTTGTAATTAACAACCATTTTCTTAATAGTGCACTAACGCAAGTCACAATTATTATTATTATTTATTTGTTTATTGTTTATTCAGTTATTGTTTTTGTGGTATGATCTCACCAACTTTGCAGGTTTCACAATGGATTCATTCGTTGATTCCGCTCCTGGACACCTGGTTTTCCGCTCTCTCTCTATCAAAACATCACTCCTCTAGGTCCCGGGTTGGTTCTCCTGGTCATCTCAGCTTCCACCGGTCCTCAATTTCTATCCACTCAGCAGTCACTTATCTTAAACGTTCTCTTTGCAATTCACAATTTTTTTAACAATTATAATCTTCTTCACTCAAAACATTAATTTCATTAGTTAAAGGCCATGGCTATATTTTTTTTGGGTCACAGGTTCGGTGTACCATTTCTAATTAGTAGTATTCTGTTGACCTTTACTTTATTTTTCCTTCGTAACTATATTATTATAAGTTTTTTAACGTAAGAGTTTCTATCTTTTAAATTATTTACACTTGGTTTGATCTCACTATATGGGCTACATAGCTGTTTCATATAGATTATATGTTTCATTCAATGCTCATATTATAATAATGTTTAATCACTTTCCTTATACATGATTTTTTCCTTTTTAAAGTCTATCACTGTTATTTTCACTTTCTAGCACTATCACACAACCTAACTTATATAATTATAGTTTGATTTATTATATTTGTAAAATTTATAACATTCACTGTTTGTAGTTCAATGATACAAAACAACTGTCTGAGGCACGCAGACCTCCTCATAGTTTTAATCTAATGCTTATGAACTAACAAATGTCTTTTTACTTATTTTCTAAGTTTAACATTTGTACCTTATGATTCTATTAATTAATCATTATTTACATGTTAACGAGTATGTTATGTTTTATGTTTGGTGAAACACGTTACATAAAGCCCCCCGTTTAATACAAGTTATTTCAGTAATGGTATTTTTAGGAGTTACTGAAATAAATGGCAAAAATCTACAAAAACTGTCTTCACTTTTCATAAAACCTCTTTATCTCGGTTTAGTTATATATTCCTTGGGGTATTGCTACAATGAGGTTGGTAATTGACAAACTACTCTTTCCTATAGTATCTTCTTTTATCATGCGCTGGATTTACTTTCTTACAGCTTTCTTGAACAACTGTTTAACCGGATATTATTTAAATTCTTCGCTTTATTCGGTGAGTTGGAGAATACGATGCAGTAGTTATTGTAATTGTTCACTAACCTCTTCTTTTGTGCCACACTCATGATCTCTGTATATCCTTTTCCTTGGAATGCCCTGATTTCCTGCAGTCTTTCCTGCCATGATTCTGGTCTGTTACGGTTTATTTGTTTCCTATGGGTACCCTAACATTTTCCCTAACTTAGTATGAATTCCTGTCCTGAGGGGCACTTGTGCTTCCTATTATCTCAGCGGATCATTCATAATTGGAGAGTGGCGCCGTAGCATACAACACTCTGTTTATACCGTAAAGAGTAACCCTTGGGTTACTAATAACACCATAGGAATTCCTATTCCTTCTCTCGTAACATTCAGGTTTATTTGCTGCTTTTGGGTTTTATATTATTTACCTGTGGCTCCTATAATTGTATCTGGTTTATGGACAGCGTGCATATTCTCTCCGTTTTATTCTCCTGCATTTCGTTTCATTCCTGAAGTGTTCGCTCATGTTTTAATCAAGACTGTTGTCAGCACCCCCTGTAGTGTTTACTTTGATGTACTCTATGTCTCAGTTGGTTTTCGCTTTACCCTGTTTCCTTTCTAATGAATCCCTTGATATATTTTTCTAAATAATATTTTGTCTTAATTAATTGTTAGTTTAATACTTTTTTCCTTCTTATTTTTCTGTTTATATTCCCCTTTTGTTCCTTATCAGCTTTTTCTTCAGTTTTGGTTGTTTTCTTAATTATCATTATTTTTTCTTAAGTCTGGAGTGATTATTTATTTTATTTTTGTTTTAATTATCATTATTTTCTTCTTCCTTTCTTAACTGGTTTGCCTTGTCGGTAGTCAGAAAATCAGTCCCTTTTTACAATATTGTTCCTACTTGGTTTATCCGTTTTCGGTATCTGCCACGATCCGGGTTCTTCTGGTGTGCAGAACTATTTCCTTCCTTGTGGTATAGGTCTCTGCTACCTCATACACCAATTCTTCTAATACCACCTTTTCACTAGTATTCAGTTCTATATTAATCACTCTATCATCTGTTTTCCTAAACAAATATGTCGATGGTATATCAACTATCGGTGGTATCACTGATATCTTATCATGTATTTTTATTTCAATTATATTTACCTTGAATATCATTTTTCTGAAGTCCTTACTCACTGTTTAGTTTTGTGAGTCCTTTCTATAATTTCTGTTAAGCTTCTCCTACCATTTTTAAAATTTATTATCTCTCTATGGTCGGTAATAGGGAGATTAAGTACATTTACTAGTCCACTGTTCATCACCTCCAAATTTTCTCTTGTATTTATTGGTTTCTTTGGATGTATTCTTCTTATTTTCTTTATCTTCTTTTCTAGTGGCTTAGTATTCTCCTTGTTCCTGTTATGTTTATTGTCAGGTAATAATTCAATTGTCTCTTCTTTATTTTCTATTTCTTTACTACCTTCTATTTTCTGGCTTACACTACTGTCATTTTGCTCTCTTAAAACATCAATTTTAGTTTCTAAATGTTCATTGGCCCTTTTTAAAGTCCCATCAATGCATTCAATTGTCTCTGCAGTTGGCTGTGTTACAGCTTCATTGCGCTGGTCACTTTTTTGGTTAAGTATTTTATCAATGTGTTCTATTTTTTCATTGAGAGTTTCCCTTAACTCCTTGTTAGAGTTCTCAATTTTCTTATTAATTTGCCTAAAATCTTCCTTAGTACCCTCTTTAATGCTGTCCATCTTTTCATTCATCTGTCTTAAACTTTCTTCATTTCGTTCAAACTTTTCGTTTTGTTTTCTAAAGTTCTCATTATTTTCTTCATTCAATTGTCTTAAACTCTCATCATTCCTGTCCAATCTTTCATTCATTTGTTTAAACACTTCTTGGATACTATCCATTTTCTTGTTAAGTGTTTCGATATTCTTTTCATTATTTTTATCTATTTTTTCAATATCCTCCTTCATTTGTCTTAAACTCTCATTAGTTTCATTTTTATTCCTATCTAATCTTTTGGTTATTTTTTCCTCTTGTTTCTTGGAATTTTCTTTAATTAATTCCCATAATTTTTGTAAATCCAGGCCTCCTCTGGCTTCTTCATTGGCACCCGCCTGTTCTTCCATTTCGCTGTCTTTGACTGTTTCTTCTTCTTGTTCCCGCTTATCTTCTTCTGTCTCTGGCTTTTGTCCTCTCTTCTGAGAAGCTTCTCGTCGTCGCATGTTTTAGTCTTCTAGCAGTTGCCAGCTAAAATTAGGTCAATCTTTATTTCACTAATTGTGTTTCGGTTAGTTGGTTTTGCCTAATTTCAGGTCTACCGGTTGAGCGCCAATTTGTTACGTTCAGTTTTCTGACGTTAGCCCCACCGTTGGGTTCGCCAATTTGTAACGTTCAGTTAATATAATCCTCCTTATGTAGCCCGTGAATGTGGAAGGCCCCACTTCTGAGCGTCAATATGTAATATCAAAACAAATTAGTATCTCTTACTAATAAAGTATAACCTGTTTTATTTTTAAATAGAGGATTATTCATCTGAACCTCAGGGTCAACATACAATTTACATATAGAACAGACAATACAACTTTGATGCATGAGACTCGGTATTACAGTGTTGTTAATGTCTGTTGAATGTTTGTGTGTCCTTTTAAACTACTATTAACTACAACAAAAACTCTTGTAATTAACAACCATTTTCTTAATAGTGCACTAACGCAAGTCACAATTATTATTATTATTTATTTGTTTATTGTTTATTCAGTTATTGTTTTTGTGGTATGATCTCACCAACTTTGCAGGTTTCACAATGGATTCATTCGTTGATTCCGCTCCTGGACACCTGGTTTTCCGCTCTCTCTCTATCAAAACATCACTCCTCTAGGTCCCGGGTTGGTTCTCCTGGTCATCTCAGCTTCCACCGGTCCTCAATTTCTATCCACTCAGCAGTCACTTATCTTAAACGTTCTCTTTGCAATTCACAATTTTTTTAACAATTATAATCTTCTTCACTCAAAACATTAATTTCATTAGTTAAAGGCCATGGCTATATTTTTTATGGGTCACAGGTTCGGTGTACCATTTCTAATTAGTAGTATTCTGTTGACCTTTACTTTATTTTTCCTTCGTAACTATATTATTATAAGTTTTTTAACGTAAGAGTTTCTATCTTTTAAATTATTTACACTTGGTTTGATCTCACTATATGGGCTACATAGCTGTTTCATATAGATTATATGTTTCATTCAATGCTCATATTATAATAATGTTTAATCACTTTCCTTATACATGATTTTTTCCTTTTTAAAGTCTATCACTGTTATTTTCACTTTCTAGCACTATCACACAACCTAACTTATATAATTATAGTTTGATTTATTATATTTGTAAAATTATAACATTCACTGTTTGTAGTTCAATGATACAAAACAACTGTCTGAGGCACGCAGACCTCCTCATAGTTTTAATCTAATGCTTATGAACTAACAAATGTCTTTTTACTTATTTTCTAAGTTTAACATTTGTACCTTATGATTCTATTAATTAATCATTATTTACATGTTAACGAGTATGTTATGTTTTATGTTTGGTGAAACGACACGTTACATAAAGCCCCCCGTTTAATACAAGTTATTTCAGTAATGGTATTTTTAGGAGTTACTGAAATAAATGGCAAAAATCTACAAAAACTGTCTTCACTTTTCATAAAACCTCTTTATCTCGGTTTAGTTATATATTCCTTGGGGTATTGCTACAATGAGGTTGGTAATTGACAAACTACTCTTTCCTATAGTATCTTCTTTTATCATGCGCTGGATTTACTTTCTTACAGCTTTCTTGAACAACTGTTTAACCGGATATTATTTAAATTCTTCGCTTTATTCGGTGAGTTGGAGAATACGATGCAGTAGTTATTGTAATTGTTCACTAACCTCTTCTTTTGTGCCACACTCATGATCTCTGTATATCCTTTTCCTTGGAATGCCCTGATTTCCTGCAGTCTTTCCTGCCATGATTCTGGTCTGTTACGGTTTATTTGTTTCCTATGGGTACCCTAACATTTTCCCTAACTTAGTATGAATTCCTGTCCTGAGGGGCACTTGTGCTTCCTATTATCTCAGCGGATCATTCATAATTGGAGAGTGGCGCCGTAGCATACAACACTCTGTTTATACCGTAAAGAGTAACCCTTGGGTTACTAATAACACCATAGGAATTCCTATTCCTTCTCTCGTAACATTCAGGTTTATTTGCTGCTTTTGGGTTTTATATTATTTACCTGTGGCTCCTATAATTGTATCTGGTTTATGGACAGCGTGCATATTCTCTCCGTTTTATTCTCCTGCATTTCGTTTCATTCCTGAAGTGTTCGCTCATGTTTTAATCAAGACTGTTGTCAGCACCCCCTGTAGTGTTTACTTTGATGTACTCTATGTCTCAGTTGGTTTTCGCTTTACCCTGTTTCCTTTCTAATGAATCCCTTGATATATTTTTCTAAATAATATTTTGTCTTAATTAATTGTTAGTTTAATACTTTTTCCCTTCTTATTTTCCTGTTTATATTCCCCTTTTGTTCCTTATCAGCTTTTTCTTCAGTTTTGGTTGTTTTCTTAATTATCATTATTTTTTCTTAAGTCTGGAGTGATTATTTATTTTATTTTTGTTTTAATTATCATTATTTTCTTCTTCCTTTCTTAACTGGTTTGCCTTGTCGGTAGTCAGAAAATCAGTCCCTTTTTACAATATTGTTCCTACTTGGTTTATCCGTTTTCGGTATCTGCCACGATCCGGGTTCTTCTGGTGTGCAGAACTATTTCCTTCCTTGTGGTATAGGTCTCTGCTACCTCATACACCAATTCTTCTAATACCACCTTTTCACTAGTATTCAGTTCTATATTAATCACTCTATCATCTGTTTTCCTAAACAAATATGTCGATGGTATATCAACTATCGGTGGTATCACTGATATCTTATCATGTATTTTTATTTCAATTATATTTACCTTGAATATCATTTTTCTGAAGTCCTTACTCACTGTTTAGTTTTGTGAGTCCTTTCTATAATTTCTGTTAAGCTTCTCCTACCATTTTTAAAATTTATTATCTCTCTATGGTCGGTAATAGGGAGATTAAGTACATTTACTAGTCCACTGTTCATCACCTCCAAATTTTCTCTTGTATTTATTGGTTTCTTTGGATGTATTCTTCTTATTTTCTTTATCTTCTTTTCTAGTGGCTTAGTATTCTCCTTGTTCCTGTTATGTTTATTGTCAGGTAATAATTCAATTGTCTCTTCTTTATTTTCTATTTCTTTACTACCTTCTATTTTCTGGCTTACACTACTGTCATTTTGCTCTCTTAAAACATCAATTTTAGTTTCTAAATGTTCATTGGCCCTTTTTAAAGTCCCATCAATGCATTCAATTGTCTCTGCAGTTGGCTGTGTTACAGCTTCATTGCGCTGGTCACTTTTTTGGTTAAGTATTTTATCAATGTGTTCTATTTTTTCATTGAGAGTTTCCCTTAACTCCTTGTTAGAGTTCTCAATTTTCTTATTAATTTGCCTAAAATCTTCCTTAGTACCCTCTTTAATGCTGTCCATCTTTTCATTCATCTGTCTTAAACTTTCTTCATTTCGTTCAAACTTTTCGTTTTGTTTTCTAAAGTTCTCATTATTTTCTTCATTCAATTGTCTTAAACTCTCATCATTCCTGTCCAATCTTTCATTCATTTGTTTAAACACTTCTTGGATACTATCCATTTTCTTGTTAAGTGTTTCGATATTCTTTTCATTATTTTTATCTATTTTTTCAATATCCTCCTTCATTTGTCTTAAACTCTCATTAGTTTCATTTTTATTCCTATCTAATCTTTTGGTTATTTTTTCCTCCTGTTTCTTGGAATTTTCTTTAATTAATTCCCATAATTTTTGTAAATCCAGGCCTCCTCTGGCTTCTTCATTGGCACCCGCCTGTTCTTCCATTTCGCTGTCTTTGACTGTTTCTTCTTCTTGTTCCCGCTTATCTTCTTCTGTCTCTGGCTTTTGTCCTCTCTTCTGAGAAGCTTCTCGTCGTCGCATGTTTTAGTCTTCTAGCAGTTGCCAGCTAAAATTAGGTCAATCTTTATTTCACTAATTGTGTTTCGGTTAGTTGGTTTTGCCTAATTTCAGGTCTACCGGTTGAGCGCCAATTTGTTACGTTCAGTTTTCTGACGTTAGCCCCACCGTTGGGTTCGCCAATTTGTAACGTTCAGTTAATATAATCCTCCTTATGTAGCCCGTGAATGTGGAAGGCCCCACTTCTGAGCGTCAATATGTAATATCAAAACAAATTAGTATCTCTTACTAATAAAGTATAACCTGTTTTATTTTTAAATAGAGGATTATTCATCTGAACCTCAGGGTCAACATACAATTTACATATAGAACAGACAATACAACTTTGATGCATGAGACTCGGTATTACAGTGTTGTTAATGTCTGTTGAATGTTTGTGTGTCCTTTTAAACTACTATTAACTACAACAAAAACTCTTGTAATTAACAACCATTTTCTTAATAGTGCACTAACGCAAGTCACAATTATTATTATTATTTATTTGTTTACTGTTTATTCAGTTATTGTTTTTGTGGTATGATCTCACCAACTTTGCAGGTTTCACAATGGATTCATTCGTTGATTCCGCTCCTGGACACCTGGTTTTCCGCTCTCTCTCTATCAAAACATCACTCCTCTAGGTCCCGGGTTGGTTCTCCTGGTCATCTCAGCTTCCACCGGTCCTCAATTTCTATCCACTCAGCAGTCACTTATCTTAAACGTTCTCTTTGCAATTCACAATTTTTTTAACAATTATAATCTTCTTCACTCAAAACATTAATTTCATTAGTTAAAGGCCATGGCTATATTTTTTATGGGTCACAGGTTCGGTGTACCATTTCTAATTAGTAGTATTCTGTTGACCTTTACTTTATTTTTCCTTCGTAACTATATTATTATAAGTTTTTTAACGTAAGAGTTTCTATCTTTTAAATTATTTACTCTTGGTTTGATCTCACTATATGGGCTACATAGCTGTTTCATATAGATTATATGTTTCATTCAATGCTCATATTACAATAATGTTTAATCACTTTCCTTATACATGATTTTTTTCCTTTTTAAAGTCTATCACTGTTATTTTCACTTTCTAGCACTATCACACAACCTAACTTATATAATTATAGTTTGATTTATTATATTTGTAAAATTTATAACATTCACTGTTTGTAGTTCAATGATACAAAACAACTGTCTGAGGCACGCAGACCTCCTCATAGTTTTAATCTAATGCTTATGAACTAACAAATGTCTTTTTACTTATTTTCTAATTTAACATTTGTACCTTATGATTCTATTAATTAATCATTATTTACATGTTAACGAGTATGTTATGTTTTATGTTTGGTGAAACACGTTACATAAAGCCCCCCGTTTAATACAAGTTATTTCAGTAATGGTATTTTTAGGAGTTACTGAAATAAATGGCAAAAATCTACAAAAACTGTCTTCACTTTTCATAAAACCTCTTTATCTCGGTTTAGTTATATATTCCTTGGGGTATTGCTACAATGAGGTTGGTAATTGACAAACTACTCTTTCCTATAGTATCTTCTTTTATCATGCGCTGGATTTACTTTCTTACAGCTTTCTTGAACAACTGTTTAACCGGATATTATTTAAATTCTTCGCTTTATTCGGTGAGTTGGAGAATACGATGCAGTAGTTATTGTAATTGTTCACTAACCTCTTCTTTTGTGCCACACTCATGATCTCTGTATATCCTTTTCCTTGGAATGCCCTGATTTCCTGCAGTCTTTCCTGCCATGATTCTGGTCTGTTACGGTTTATTTGTTTCCTATGGGTACCCTAACATTTTCCCTAACTTAGTATGAATTCCTGTCCTGAGGGGCACTTGTGCTTCCTATTATCTCAGCGGATCATTCATAATTGGAGAGTGGCGCCGTAGCATACAACACTCTGTTTATACCGTAAAGAGTAACCCTTGGGTTACTAATAACACCATAGGAATTCCTATTCCTTCTCTCGTAACATTCAGGTTTATTTGCTGCTTTTGGGTTTTATATTATTTACCTGTGGCTCCTATAATTGTATCTGGTTTATGGACAGCGTGCATATTCTCTCCGTTTTATTCTCCTGCATTTCGTTTCATTCCTGAAGTGTTCGCTCATGTTTTAATCAAGACTGTTGTCAGCACCCCCTGTAGTGTTTACTTTGATGTACTCTATGTCTCAGTTGGTTTTCGCTTTACCCTGTTTCCTTTCTAATGAATCCCTTGATATATTTTTCTAAATAATATTTTGTCTTAATTAATTGTTAGTTTAATACTTTTTTCCTTCTTATTTTTCTGTTTATATTCCCCTTTTGTTCCTTATCAGCTTTTTCTTCAGTTTTGGTTATGTTTTCTTAATTATCATTATTTTTTCTTAAGTCTGGAGTGATTATTTATTTTATTTTTGTTTTAATTATCATTATTTTCTTCTTCCTTTCTTAACTGGTTTGCCTTGTCGGTAGTCAGAAAATCAGTCCCTTTTTACAATATTGTTCCTACTTGGTTTATCCGTTTTCGGTATCTGCCACGATCCGGGTTCTTCTGGTGTGCAGAACTATTTCCTTCCTTGTGGTATAGGTCTCTGCTACCTCATACACCAATTCTTCTAATACCACCTTTTCACTAGTATTCAGTTCTATATTAATCACTCTATCATCTGTTTTCCTAAACAAATATGTCGATGGTATATCAACTATCGGTGGTATCACTGATATCTTATCATGTATTTTTATTTCAATTATATTTACCTTGAATATCATTTTTCTGAAGTCCTTACTCACTGTTTAGTTTTGTGAGTCCTTTCTATAATTTCTGTTAAGCTTCTCCTACCATTTTTAAAATTTATTATCTCTCTATGGTCGGTAATAGGGAGATTAAGTACATTTACTAGTCCACTGTTCATCACCTCCAAATTTTCTCTTGTATTTATTGGTTTCTTTGGATGTATTCTTCTTATTTTCTTTATCTTCTTTTCTAGTGGCTTAGTATTCTCCTTGTTCCTGTTATGTTTATTGTCAGGTAATAATTCAATTGTCTCTTCTTTATTTTCTATTTCTTTACTACCTTCTATTTTCTGGCTTACACTACTGTCATTTTGCTCTCTTAAAACATCAATTTTAGTTTCTAAATGTTCATTGGCCCTTTTTAAAGTCCCATCAATGCATTCAATTGTCTCTGCAGTTGGCTGTGTTACAGCTTCATTGCGCTGGTCACTTTTTTGGTTAAGTATTTTATCAATGTGTTCTATTTTTTCATTGAGAGTTTCCCTTAACTCCTTGTTAGAGTTCTCAATTTTCTTATTAATTTGCCTAAAATCTTCCTTAGTACCCTCTTTAATGCTGTCCATCTTTTCATTCATCTGTCTTAAACTTTCTTCATTTCGTTCAAACTTTTCGTTTTGTTTTCTAAAGTTCTCATTATTTTCTTCATTCAATTGTCTTAAACTCTCATCATTCCTGTCCAATCTTTCATTCATTTGTTTAAACACTTCTTGGATACTATCCATTTTCTTGTTAAGTGTTTCGATATTCTTTTCATTATTTTTATCTATTTTTTCAATATCCTCCTTCATTTGTCTTAAACTCTCATTAGTTTCATTTTTATTCCTATCTAATCTTTTGGTTATTTTTTCCTCTTGTTTCTTGGAATTTTCTTTAATTAATTCCCATAATTTTTGTAAATCCAGGCCTCCTCTGGCTTCTTCATTGGCACCCGCCTGTTCTTCCATTTCGCTGTCTTTGACTGTTTCTTCTTCTTGTTCCCGCTTATCTTCTTCTGTCTCTGGCTTTTGTCCTCTCTTCTGAGAAGCTTCTCGTCGTCGCATGTTTTAGTCTTCTAGCAGTTGCCAGCTAAAATTAGGTCAATCTTTATTTCACTAATTGTGTTTCGGTTAGTTGGTTTTGCCTAATTTCAGGTCTACCGGTTGAGCGCCAATTTGTTACGTTCAGTTTTCTGACGTTAGCCCCACCGTTGGGTTCGCCAATTTGTAACGTTCAGTTAATATAATCCTCCTTATGTAGCCCGTGAATGTGGAAGGCCCCACTTCTGAGCGTCAATATGTAATATCAAAACAAATTAGTATCTCTTACTAATAAAGTATAACCTGTTTTATTTTTAAATAGAGGATTATTCATCTGAACCTCAGGGTCAACATACAATTTACATATAGAACAGACAATACAACTTTGATGCATGAGACTCGGTATTACAGTGTTGTTAATGTCTGTTGAATGTTTGTGTGTCCTTTTAAACTACTATTAACTACAACAAAAACTCTTGTAATTAACAACCATTTTCTTAATAGTGCACTAACGCAAGTCACAATTATTATTATTATTTATTTGTTTATTGTTTATTCAGTTATTGTTTTTGTGGTATGATCTCACCAACTTTGCAGGTTTCACAATGGATTCATTCGTTGATTCCGCTCCTGGACACCTGGTTTTCCGCTCTCTCTCTATCAAAACATCACTCCTCTAGGTCCCGGGTTGGTTCTCCTGGTCATCTCAGCTTCCACCGGTCCTCAATTTCTATCCACTCAGCAGTCACTTATCTTAAACGTTCTCTTTGCAATTCACAATTTTTTTAACAATTATAATCTTCTTCACTCAAAACATTAATTTCATTAGTTAAAGGCCATGGCTATATTTTTTATGGGTCACAGGTTCGGTGTACCATTTCTAATTAGTAGTATTCTGTTGACCTTTACTTTATTTTTCCTTCGTAACTATATTATTATAAGTTTTTTAACGTAAGAGTTTCTATCTTTTAAATTATTTACACTTGGTTTGATCTCACTATATGGGCTACATAGCTGTTTCATATAGATTATATGTTTCATTCAATGCTCATATTATAATAATGTTTAATCACTTTCCTTATACATGATTTTTTCCTTTTTAAAGTCTATCACTGTTATTTTCACTTTCTAGCACTATCACACAACCTAACTTATATAATTATAGTTTGATTTATTATATTTGTAAAATTATAACATTCACTGTTTGTAGTTCAATGATACAAAACAACTGTCTGAGGCACGCAGACCTCCTCATAGTTTTAATCTAATGCTTATGAACTAACAAATGTCTTTTTACTTATTTTCTAAGTTTAACATTTGTACCTTATGATTCTATTAATTAATCATTATTTACATGTTAACGAGTATGTTATGTTTTATGTTTGGTGAAACGACACGTTACATAAAGCCCCCCGTTTAATACAAGTTATTTCAGTAATGGTATTTTTAGGAGTTACTGAAATAAATGGCAAAAATCTACAAAAACTGTCTTCACTTTTCATAAAACCTCTTTATCTCGGTTTAGTTATATATTCCTTGGGGTATTGCTACAATGAGGTTGGTAATTGACAAACTACTCTTTCCTATAGTATCTTCTTTTATCATGCGCTGGATTTACTTTCTTACAGCTTTCTTGAACAACTGTTTAACCGGATATTATTTAAATTCTTCGCTTTATTCGGTGAGTTGGAGAATACGATGCAGTAGTTATTGTAATTGTTCACTAACCTCTTCTTTTGTGCCACACTCATGATCTCTGTATATCCTTTTCCTTGGAATGCCCTGATTTCCTGCAGTCTTTCCTGCCATGATTCTGGTCTGTTACGGTTTATTTGTTTCCTATGGGTACCCTAACATTTTCCCTAACTTAGTATGAATTCCTGTCCTGAGGGGCACTTGTGCTTCCTATTATCTCAGCGGATCATTCATAATTGGAGAGTGGCGCCGTAGCATACAACACTCTGTTTATACCGTAAAGAGTAACCCTTGGGTTACTAATAACACCATAGGAATTCCTATTCCTTCTCTCGTAACATTCAGGTTTATTTGCTGCTTTTGGGTTTTATATTATTTACCTGTGGCTCCTATAATTGTATCTGGTTTATGGACAGCGTGCATATTCTCTCCGTTTTATTCTCCTGCATTTCGTTTCATTCCTGAAGTGTTCGCTCATGTTTTAATCAAGACTGTTGTCAGCACCCCCTGTAGTGTTTACTTTGATGTACTCTATGTCTCAGTTGGTTTTCGCTTTACCCTGTTTCCTTTCTAATGAATCCCTTGATATATTTTTCTAAATAATATTTTGTCTTAATTAATTGTTAGTTTAATACTTTTTTCCTTCTTATTTTTCTGTTTATATTCCCCTTTTGTTCCTTATCAGCTTTTTCTTCAGTTTTGGTTGTTTTCTTAATTATCATTATTTTTTCTTAAGTCTGGAGTGATTATTTATTTTATTTTTGTTTTAATTATCATTATTTTCTTCTTCCTTTCTTAACTGGTTTGCCTTGTCGGTAGTCAGAAAATCAGTCCCTTTTTACAATATTGTTCCTACTTGGTTTATCCGTTTTCGGTATCTGCCACGATCCGGGTTCTTCTGGTGTGCAGAACTATTTCCTTCCTTGTGGTATAGGTCTCTGCTACCTCATACACCAATTCTTCTAATACCACCTTTTCACTAGTATTCAGTTCTATATTAATCACTCTATCATCTGTTTTCCTAAACAAATATGTCAATGGTATATCAACTATCGGTGGTATCACTGATATCTTATCATGTATTTTTATTTCAATTATATTTACCTTGAATATCATTTTTCTGAAGTCCTTACTCACTGTTTAGTTTTGTGAGTCCTTTCTATAATTTCTGTTAAGCTTCTCCTACCATTTTTAAAATTTATTATCTCTCTATGGTCGGTAATAGGGAGATTAAGTACATTTACTAGTCCACTGTTCATCACCTCCAAATTTTCTCTTGTATTTATTGGTTTCTTTGGATGTATTCTTCTTATTTTCTTTATCTTCTTTTCTAGTGGCTTAGTATTCTCCTTGTTCCTGTTATGTTTATTGTCAGGTAATAATTCAATTGTCTCTTCTTTATTTTCTATTTCTTTACTACCTTCTATTTTCTGGCTTACACTACTGTCATTTTGCTCTCTTAAAACATCAATTTTAGTTTCTAAATGTTCATTGGCCCTTTTTAAAGTCCCATCAATGCATTCAATTGTCTCTGCAGTTGGCTGTGTTACAGCTTCATTGCGCTGGTCACTTTTTTGGTTAAGTATTTTATCAATGTGTTCTATTTTTTCATTGAGAGTTTCCCTTAACTCCTTGTTAGAGTTCTCAATTTTCTTATTAATTTGCCTAAAATCTTCCTTAGTACCCTCTTTAATGCTGTCCATCTTTTCATTCATCTGTCTTAAACTTTCTTCATTTCGTTCAAACTTTTCGTTTTGTTTTCTAAAGTTCTCATTATTTTCTTCATTCAATTGTCTTAAACTCTCATCATTCCTGTCCAATCTTTCATTCATTTGTTTAAACACTTCTTGGATACTATCCATTTTCTTGTTAAGTGTTTCGATATTCTTTTCATTATTTTTATCTATTTTTTCAATATCCTCCTTCATTTGTCTTAAACTCTCATTAGTTTCATTTTTATTCCTATCCAATCTTTTGGTTATTTTTTCCTCCTGTTTCTTGCAATTTTCTTTAATTAATTCCCATAATTTTTGTAAATCCAGGCCTCCTCTGGCTTCTTCATTGGCACCCGCCTGTTCTTCCATTTCGCTGTCTTTGACTGTTTCTTCTTCTTGTTCCCGCTTATCTTCTTCTGTCTCTGGCTTTTGTCCTCTCTTCTGAGAAGCTTCTCGTCGTCGCATGTTTTAGTCTTCTAGCAGTTGCCAGCTAAAATTAGGTCAATCTTTATTTCACTAATTGTGTTTCGGTTAGTTGGTTTTGCCTAATTTCAGGTCTACCGGTTGGGCGCCAATTTGTTACGTTCAGTTTTCTGACGTTAGCCCCACCGTTGGGTTCGCCAATTTGTAACGTTCAGTTAATATAATCCTCCTTATGTAGCCCGTGAATGTGGAAGGCCCCACTTCTGAGCGTCAATATGTAATATCAAAACAAATTAGTATCTCTTACTAATAAAGTATAACCTGTTTTATTTTTAAATAGAGGATTATTCATCTGAACCTCAGGGTCAACATACAATTTACATATAGAACAGACAATACAACTTTGATGCATGAGACTCGGTATTACAGTGTTGTTAATGTCTGTTGAATGTTTGTGTGTCCTTTTAAACTACTATTAACTACAACAAAAACTCTTGTAATTAACAACCATTTTCTTAATAGTGCACTAACGCAAGTCACAATTATTATTATTATTTATTTGTTTATTGTTTATTCAGTTATTGTTTTTGTGGTATGATCTCACCAACTTTGCAGGTTTCACAATGGATTCATTCGTTGATTCCGCTCCTGGACACCTGGTTTTCCGCTCTCTCTCTATCAAAACATCACTCCTCTAGGTCCCGGGTTGGTTCTCCTGGTCATCTCAGCTTCCACCGGTCCTCAATTTCTATCCACTCAGCAGTCACTTATCTTAAACGTTCTCTTTGCAATTCACAATTTTTTTAACAATTATAATCTTCTTCACTCAAAACATTAATTTCATTAGTTAAAGGCCATGGCTATATTTTTTATGGGTCACAGGTTCGGTGTACCATTTCTAATTAGTAGTATTCTGTTGACCTTTACTTTATTTTTCCTTCGTAACTATATTATTATAAGTTTTTTAACGTAAGAGTTTCTATCTTTTAAATTATTTACACTTGGTTTGATCTCACTATATGGGCTACATAGCTGTTTCATATAGATTATATGTTTCATTCAATGCTCATATTATAATAATGTTTAATCACTTTCCTTATACATGATTTTTTCCTTTTTAAAGTCTATCACTGTTATTTCACTTTCTAGCACTATCACACAACCTAACTTATATAATTATAGTTTGATTTATTATATTTGTAAAATTATAACATTCACTGTTTGTAGTTCAATGATACAAAACAACTGTCTGAGGCACGCAGACCTCCTCATAGTTTTAATCTAATGCTTATGAACTAACAAATGTCTTTTTACTTATTTTCTAAGTTTAACATTTGTACCTTATGATTCTATTAATTAATCATTATTTACATGTTAACGAGTATGTTATGTTTTATGTTTGGTGAAACGACACGTTACATAAAGCCCCCCGTTTAAGACAAGTTATTTCAGTAATGGTATTTTTAGGAGTTACTGAAATAAATGGCAAAAATCTACAAAAACTGTCTTCACTTTTCATAAAACCTCTTTATCTCGGTTTAGTTATATATTCCTTGTGGTATTGCTACAATGAGGTTGGTAATTGACAAACTACTCTTTCCTATAGTATCTTCTTTTATCATGCGCTGGATTTACTTTCTTACAGCTTTCTTGAACAACTGTTTAACCGGATATTATTTAAATTCTTCGCTTTATTCGGTGAGTTGGAGAATACGATGCAGTAGTTATTGTAATTGTTCACTAACCTCTTCTTTTGTGCCACACTCATGATCTCTGTATATCCTTTTCCTTGGAATGCCCTGATTTCCTGCAGTCTTTCCTGCCATGATTCTGGTCTGTTACGGTTTATTTGTTTCCTATGGGTACCCTAACATTTTCCCTAACTTAGTATGAATTCCTGTCCTGAGGGGCACTTGTGCTTCCTATTATCTCAGCGGATCATTCATAATTGGAGAGTGGCGCCGTAGCATACAACACTCTGTTTATACCGTAAAGAGTAACCCTTGGGTTACTAATAACACCATAGGAATTCCTATTCCTTCTCTCGTAACATTCAGGTTTATTTGCTGCTTTTGGGTTTTATATTATTTACCTGTGGCTCCTATAATTGTATCTGGTTTATGGACAGCGTGCATATTCTCTCCGTTTTATTCTCCTGCATTTCGTTTCATTCCTGAAGTGTTCGCTCATGTTTTAATCAAGACTGTTGTCAGCACCCCCTGTAGTGTTTACTTTGATGTACTCTATGTCTCAGTTGGTTTTCGCTTTACCCTGTTTCCTTTCTAATGAATCCCTTGATATATTTTTCTAAATAATATTTTGTCTTAATTAATTGTTAGTTTAATACTTTTTTCCTTCTTATTTTTCTGTTTATATTCCCCTTTTGTTCCTTATCAGCTTTTTCTTCAGTTTTGGTTGTTTTCTTAATTATCATTATTTTTTCTTAAGTCTGGAGTGATTATTTATTTTATTTTTGTTTTAATTATCATTATTTTCTTCTTCCTTTCTTAACTGGTTTGCCTTGTCGGTAGTCAGAAAATCAGTCCCTTTTTACAATATTGTTCCTACTTGGTTTATCCGTTTTCGGTATCTGCCACGATCCGGGTTCTTCTGGTGTGCAGAACTATTTCCTTCCTTGTGGTATAGGTCTCTGCTACCTCATACACCAATTCTTCTAATACCACCTTTTCACTAGTATTCAGTTCTATATTAATCACTCTATCATCTGTTTTCCTAAACAAATATGTCGATGGTATATCAACTATCGGTGGTATCACTGATATCTTATCATGTATTTTTATTTCAATTATATTTACCTTGAATATCATTTTTCTGAAGTCCTTACTCACTGTTTAGTTTTGTGAGTCCTTTCTATAATTTCTGTTAAGCTTCTCCTACCATTTTTAAAATTTATTATCTCTCTATGGTCGGTAATAGGGAGATTAAGTACATTTACTAGTCCACTGTTCATCACCTCCAAATTTTCTCTTGTATTTATTGGTTTCTTTGGATGTATTCTTCTTATTTTCTTTATCTTCTTTTCTAGTGGCTTAGTATTCTCCTTGTTCCTGTTATGTTTATTGTCAGGTAATAATTCAATTGTCTCTTCTTTATTTTCTATTTCTTTACTACCTTCTATTTTCTGGCTTACACTACTGTCATTTTGCTCTCTTAAAACATCAATTTTATTTTCTAAATGTTCATTGGCCCTTTTTAAAGTCCCATCAATGCATTCAATTGTCTCTGCAGTTGGCTGTGTTACAGCTTCATTGCGCTGGTCACTTTTTTGGTTAAGTATTTTATCAATGTGTTCTATTTTTTCATTGAGAGTTTCCCTTAACTCCTTGTTAGAGTTCTCAATTTTCTTATTAATTTGCCTAAAATCTTCCTTAGTACCGTCTTTAATGCTGTCCATCTTTTCATTCATCTGTCTTAAACTTTCTTCATTTCGTTCAAACTTTTCGTTTTGTTTTCTAAAGTTCTCATTATTTTCTTCATTCAATTGTCTTAAACTCTCATCATTCCTGTCCAATCTTTCATTCATTTGTTTAAACACTTCTTGGATACTATCCATTTTCTTGTTAAGTGTTTCGATATTCTTTTCATTATTTTTATCTATTTTTTCAATATCCTCCTTCATTTGTCTTAAACTCTCATTAGTTTCATTTTTATTCCTATCCAATCTTTTGGTTATTTTTTCCTCCTGTTTCTTGGAATTTTCTTTAATTAATTCCCATAATTTTTGTAAATCCAGGCCTCCTCTGGCTTCTTCATTGGCACCCGCCTGTTCTTCCATTTCGCTGTCTTTGACTGTTTCTTCTTCTTGTTCCCGCTTATCTTCTTCTGTCTCTGGCTTTTGTCCTCTCTTCTGAGAAGCTTCTCGTCGTCGCATGTTTTAGTCTTCTAGCAGTTGCCAGCTAAAATTAGGTCAATCTTTATTTCACTAATTGTGTTTCGGTTAGTTGGTTTTGCCTAATTTCAGGTCTACCGGTTGGGCGCCAATTTGTTACGTTCAGTTTTCTGACGTTAGCCCCACCGTTGGGTTCGCCAATTTGTAACGTTCAGTTAATATAATCCTCCTTATGTAGCCCGTGAATGTGGAAGGCCCCACTTCTGAGCGTCAATATGTAATATCAAAACAAATTAGTATCTCTTACTAATAAAGTATAACCTGTTTTATTTTTAAATAGAGGATTATTCATCTGAACCTCAGGGTCAACATACAATTTACATATAGAACAGACAATACAACTTTGATGCATGAGACTCGGTATTACAGTGTTGTTAATGTCTGTTGAATGTTTGTGTGTCCTTTTAAACTACTATTAACTACAACAAAAACTCTTGTAATTAACAACCATTTTCTTAATAGTGCACTAACGCAAGTCACAATTATTATTATTATTTATTTGTTTATTGTTTATTCAGTTATTGTTTTTGTGGTATGATCTCACCAACTTTGCAGGTTTCACAATGGATTCATTCGTTGATTCCGCTCCTGGACACCTGGTTTTCCGCTCTCTCTCTATCAAAACATCACTCCTCTAGGTCCCGGGTTGGTTCTCCTGGTCATCTCAGCTTCCACCGGTCCTCAATTTCTATCCACTCAGCAGTCACTTATCTTAAACGTTCTCTTGCAATTCACAATTTTTTTAACAATTATAATCTTCTTCACTCAAAACATTAATTTCATTAGTTAAAGGCCATGGCTATATTTTTTATGGGTCACAGGTTCGGTGTACCATTTCTAATTAGTAGTATTCTATTGACCTTTACTTTATTTTTCCTTCGTAACTATATTATTATAAGTTTTTTAACGTAAGAGTTTCTATCTTTTAAATTATTTACACTTGGTTTGATCTCACTATATGGGCTACATAGCTGTTTCATATAGATTATATGTTTCATTCAATGCTCATATTATAATAATGTTTAATCACTTTCCTTATACATGATTTTTTCCTTTTTAAAGTCTATCACTGTTATTTTCACTTTCTAGCACTATCACACAACCTAACTTATATAATTATAGTTTGATTTATTATATTTGTAAAATTTATAACATTCACTGTTTGTAGTTCAATGATACAAAACAACTGTCTGAGGCACGCAGACCTCCTCATAGTTTTAATCTAATGCTTATGAACTAACAAATGTCTTTTTACTTATTTTCTAAGTTTAACATTTGTACCTTATGATTCTATTAATTAATCATTATTTACATGTTAACGAGTATGTTATGTTTTATGTTTGGTGAAACGACACGTTACATAAAGCCCCCCGTTTAAGACAAGTTATTTCAGTAATGGTATTTTTAGGAGTTACTGAAATAAATGGCAAAAATCTACAAAAACTGTCTTCACTTTTCATAAAACCTCTTTATCTCGGTTTAGTTATATATTCCTTGGGGTATTGCTACAATGATGTTGGTAATTGACAAACTACTCTTTCCTATAGTATCTTCTTTTATCATGCGCTGGATTTACTTTCTTACAGCTTTCTTGAACAACTGTTTAACCGGATATTATTTAAATTCTTCGCTTTATTCGGTGAGTTGGAGAATACGATGCAGTAGTTATTGTAATTGTTCACTAACCTCTTCTTTTGTGCCACACTCATGATCTCTGTATATCCTTTTCCTTGGAATGCCCTGATTTCCTGCAGTCTTTCCTGCCATGTTTCTGGTCTGTTACGGTTTATTTGTTTCCTATGGGTACCCTAACATTTTCCCTAACTTAGTATGAATTCCTGTCCTGAGGGGCACTTGTGCTTCCTATTATCTCAGCGGATCATTCATAATTGGAGAGTGGCGCCGTAGCATACAACACTCTGTTTATACCTTAAAGAGTAACCCTTGGGTTACTAATAACACCATAGGAATTCCTATTCCTTCTCTCGTAACATTCAGGTTTATTTGCTGCTTTTGGGTTTTATATTATTTACCTGTGGCTCCTATAATTGTATCTGGTTTATGGACAGCGTGCATATTCTCTCCGTTTTATTCTCCTGCATTTCGTTTCATTCCTGAAGTGTTCGCTCATGTTTTAATCAAGACTGTTGTCAGCACCCCCTGTAGTGTTTACTTTGATGTACTCTATGTCTCAGTTGGTTTTCGCTTTACCCTGTTTTCTTTCTAATGAATCCCTTGATATATTTTTCTAAATAATATTTTGTCTTAATTAATTGTTAGTTTAATACTTTTTTCCTTCTTATTTTTCTGTTTATATTCCCCTTTTGTTCCTTATCAGCTTTTTCTTCAGTTTTGGTTATGTTTTCTTAATTATCATTATTTTTTCTTAAGTCTAGAGTGATTATTTATTTTATTTTTGTTTTAATTATCATTATTTTCTTCTTCCTTTCTTAACTGGTTTGCCTTGTCGGTAGTCAGAAAATCAGTCCCTTTTTACAATATTGTTCCTACTTGGTTTATCCGTTTTCGGTATCTGCCACGATCCGGGTTCTTCTGGTGTGCAGAACTATTTCCTTCCTTGTGGTATAGGTCTCTGCTACCTCATACACCAATTCTTCTAATACCACCTTTTCACTAGTATTCAGTCCTATATTAATCACTCTATCATCTGTTTTCCTAAACAAATATGTCGATGGTATATCAACTATCGGTGGTATCACTGATATCTTATCATGTATTTTTATTTCAATTATATTTACCTTGAATATCATTTTTCTGAAGTCCTTACTCACTGTTTAGTTTTGTGAGTCCTTTCTATAATTTCTGTTAAGCTTCTCCTACAATTTTTAAAATTTATTATCTCTCTATGGTCGGTAATAGGGAGATTAAGTACATTTACTAGTCCACTGTTCATCATCTCCAAATTTTCTCTTGTATTTATTGGTTTCTTTGGATGTATTCTTCTTATTTTCTTTATCTTCTTTTCTAGTGGCTTAGTATTCTCCTTGTTCCTGTTATGTTTATTGTCAGGTAATAATTCAATTGTCTCTTCTTTATTTTCTATTTCTTTACTACCTTCTATTTTCTGGCTTACACTACTGTCATTTTGCTCTCTTAAAACATCAATTTTATTTTCTAAATGTTCATTGGCCCTTTTTAAAGTCCCATCAATGCATTCAATTGTCTCTGCAGTTGGCTGTGTTACAGCTTCATTGCGCTGGTCACTTTTTTGGTTAAGTATTTTATCAATGTGTTCTATTTTGTCATTGAGAGTTTCCCTTAACTCCTTGTTAGAGTTCTCAATTTTCTTATTAATTTGCCTAAAATCTTCCTTAGTACCCTCTTTAATGCTGTCCATCTTTTCATTCATCTGTCTTAAACTTTCTTCATTTCGTTCAAACTTTTCGTTTTGTTTTCTAAAGTTCTCATTATTTTCTTCATTCAATTGTCTTAAACTCTCATCATTCCTGTCCAATCTTTCATTCATTTGTTTAAACACTTCTTGGATACTATCCATTTTCTTGTTAAGTGTTTCGATATTCTTTTCATTATTTTTATCTATTTTTTCAATATCCTCCTTCATTTGTCTTAAACTCTCATTAGTTTCATTTTTATTCCTATCCAATCTTTTGGTTATTTTTTCCTCCTGTTTCTTGCAATTTTCTTTAATTAATTCCCATAATTTTTGTAAATCCAGGCCTCCTCTGGCTTCTTCATTGGCACCCGCCTGTTCTTCCATTTCGCTGTCTTTGACTGTTTCTTCTTCTTGTTCCCGCTTATCTTCTTCTGTCTCTGGCTTTTGTCCTCTCTTCTGAGAAGCTTCTCGTCGTCGCATGTTTTAGTCTTCTAGCAGTTGCCAGCTAAAATTAGGTCAATCTTTATTTCACTAATTGTGTTTCGGTTAGTTGGTTTTGCCTAATTTCAGGTCTACCGGTTGGGCGCCAATTTGTTACGTTCAGTTTTCTGACGTTAGCTCCACCGTTGGGTTCGCCAATTTGTAACGTTCAGTTAATATAATCCTCCTTATGTATCCCGTGAATGTGGAAGGCCCCACTTCTGAGCGTCAATATGTAATATCAAAACAAATTAGTATCTCTTACTAATAAAGTATAACCTGTTTCATTTTTAAATAGAGGATTATTCATCTGAACCTCAGGGTCAACATACAATTTACATATAGAACAGACAATACAACTTTGATGCATGAGACTCGGTATTACAGTGTTGTTAATGTCTGTTGAATGTTTGTGGGTCCTTTTAAAGTACTATTAACTACAACAAAAAACTCTTATAATTAACAACCATTTTCATAATAGTGCACTAACGCAAGTCAAAATTATTATTATTATTTATTTGTTTATTGTTTATTCAGTTATTGTTTTTGTGGTATGATCTCACCAACTTTGCAGGTTTCACAATGGATTCATTCGTTGATTCCGCTCCTGGACACCTGGTTTTCCGCTCTCTCTCTCTCTATCAAAACATCACTCCTCTAGGTCCCGGGTTGGTTCTCCTGGTCATCTCAGCTTCCACCGGTCCTCAATTTCTATCCGCTCAGCAGTCACTTATCTTAAACGTTCTCTTGCAATTCACAATTTTTTTAACAATCATAATCTTCTTCACTCAAAACATTAATTTCATTAGTTAAAGGCCATGGCTATATTTTTTATGGGTCACAGGTTCGGTGTACCATTTCTAATTAGTAGTATTCTATTGACCTTTACTTTATTTTTCCTTCGTAACTATATTATTATAAGTTTTTTAACGTGAGAGTTTCTATCTTTTAAATTATTTACACTTGGTTTGATCTCACTATATGGGCTACATAGCTGTTTCATATAGATTATATGTTTCATTCAATGCTCATATTATAATAATGTTTAATCACTTTCCTTATACATGATTTTTTCCTTTTTAAAGTCTATCACTGTTATTTTCACTTTCTAGCACTATCACACAACCTAACTTATATAATTATAGTTTGATTTATTATATTTGTAAAATTTATAACATTCACTGTTTGTAGTTCAATGATACAAAACTACTGTCTGAGGCACGCAGACCTCCTCATAGTTTTAATCTAATGCTTATGAACTAACAAATGTCTTTTTACTTATTTTCTAAGTTTAACATTTGTACCTTATGATTCTATTAATTAATCATTATTTACATGTTAACGAGTATGTTATGTTTTATGTTTGGTGAAACGACACGTTACAATATATATATATATATATAAATAAACATTCTCTTTTATAAACAAATTGAAATTTTATTGCTCTCTAGGGCAATTTAAAATTCAACAAAACTAGACTTCTTATTCAATAAATTTAAACAAAGGATGTTGATTTCTGTTTTTACACAAAAACAAATGTTCAATTTTATTTACTGTTCTATAAAACTAAATTTTTGTCTTTTAACGTATTTAAAATTGGATATTCAGTAACGACCTCAAATATAGTTTTTTCCTTACTAAACGATTCCTTACAAATTCCTCTTTAATTATCCCACATCACGAGTATACCGGTCGAGAATTCGATCTATCCTGTCTTTGAACTCCGTTCTCCTTCAGGGTCGTCTACAGATTTTAAGTCTGTTACGGAAGTTTAGCTCTGCTGAAAGTCTCAGACGCTTTGTGTGACAGTTGCACACGCTTCCCTTCAATGACGGAATCATCACGCATCTCTTGTACACTAATCCACTCTCTATATCAGTTCCACACATGCATTCCTTTTGGTTCCTTTAAGCACAAGTAGCACATGTAGCACATACATTCTTGTCTTAAGGAATATTCTACCAAACCACGTGTTTCTCTAAAGCCTATTACCACGAATTATTTAAATAAGTCATTAACAAATGTATACGTTTGAAAATAAATAGTATCTATCGTTACTGCAAATATGATTTAATTTTTTACAGCGTATTTGAAACAATGTACTTGGGCTTATCTGAACAGTGTATCTAGAAAATCCTTCCTTCGTAAGCAATAAAATTACATTTAACTAGACACAATTTTTACTAAACATTTTACATTCCTTCATTTTCTATCACTATAGCCGAAACCTAATGTTAAACCTGCCTACAGACATATAACATATCCTCCATTCTTTTCAAATGTTGCAACCATTCCTGGCGGTATTTATGAATTGTGTAGTTTACAGAATTTTGTCTGTAGATCATGCCTAATGTCCTCAGTACCCAAACGGTTTCACCTTTTACAAGCCTTTCTTTATCATAGAAAACTAATTACTAAATAATGAACTAGGTTTATAATCCTCTTTGCAGCACCCACGATTTGCACCCATACATTAATAAGCACACTGCCATTGTTTTTAATCCTACAGACAATCCTATATACAATATATTCAGTCACTGATATTAGAAAATTTAATTCTTTAAAGGCTACTCTAGATAGTATGATTTTAACATATGCATACAAAATAAAACACTTTTTTCTGTATAAATATCGCCCAGTTGGCTGAACCACATTACAGATTAAGGATATGTCTTATAAAGAATTTTGTTGTAAGATCTTTAGTGTATTAGTCGTCATTCCAGCCTAATTCTTAACTAACTTAAGTCTCTAAATCTCCAAATGTAACCCTAATCAAAATCGCTAATCTATATTTCATGTTTTAATTTGGTTTTTATCAAATGAATTGTGTTCTTTTCTTCCCTGTTAGTTCTAGTATTTTTCTCAGCTATTATAAATATCCAGAACGATAGTAGAATGCTTGATAATAAATAGTATTAATAAAATAATTAGAAGTAATAGGATAAAATTAGAAAATAAGACATTGTAGGACCATGAAGATATAATTTTATATGTGAGTGAAGTGTTGTGTAATGTAGGTAGCGAATAAAATGTTAGGGAAGTATATTCATGTGCTACAAAGATGTGTTCTAGAAAATTCAAGAAAGAGGATGGTGGAAAACACGTGGCCGCTACTGAATACATTAGAGTAAATTGAAACGACGCCTACGTGCATAGCGGGGGTGACGTCACTCGGCAGCGCAGCTATATACATTCAGCTGATTATAAAAGGAGTAGCCAGTCTTCTCCTCTCTCTCTGAAAGCTCTCTCTCTGAAAGTACGTCAGCGAAGGTGGTCGCAGTGGGAAGCGATTCCAGACAACGTTAATTCCAGACGTCCTTGGGTCCGTAAAGTCGTGTAGCAGCGATTGTCGGCAGGAAACCATCACGGAGTGCGAGATATTCGACTACCGTTCCTGAGCATCGTTTGCTGATAGTAGCGGCTGGAATACGGAGACCTGGAGAAAGGCACTACCTGGAGGCGGTTGCTGGAACGTGGAACCGAGACGACGGATCGCTGGAGGCCGGATCGAGATCGTCGACCGGGAGGACAGAGAGGACGACCAAGCAGGGAAGCAAAATTTAAAATAATTATCAAATTGTAAAACTTTTAAACAGCACGTAAAAGAACATTAATTTAAAATAATTTTGTTTACAAAAAAAAAGGCTTTGAACACTTAATTAAATTTACAGAACTGTTTAAAGCAAGAAAGCATTAATTTAAAGAACATTTTAATACAAAGTGTGTACCAGAAATAACAATAAATGTATTAAATTTCACTAATTGTGCATTCATTTCTGCAAGTCTGGTCTGGGCTAGAACCTGTTACCTTGCAGAAAATGGCGCTCGCATCGATGAGGCAGTAAAATTGCAAGCCAAATAAAGTAAAATATAGCCAGAAAATAGTGCTTGCAACTTTATGGCATTGAACTGTTAGCCCAATAAATTAAAATAAAATTTGATTGCAAATTAGTGAAAAATACAATTATTGAAAATTATATGTTAGAATAGGAACTGTATATTTTATGTGATTAATTAAGGACAAGTAAGAACATTTTAGTTAATTTTTATGTGTGTGTTAGTTAGGACTGTGAATATTAGGATTAATTAATTATTCGAACTGTTAGTGCTAAATAAAAACACGAACTGTTAGTTATTTTTACACGAACTAAATAAAAACTGTATAACTAATTTTATAAGTAAAGAAAAAAAAGATGGGGGAATTGGCTGAAGTTAAGCGTTTGATACAAGAGATCACAGCAGACATGAAAAAAATTCATAACGAACTTATAGCGGACATGCGAAAACATGATGCCGAAAATAAGAAACGTGATGACGAGAGTAAAACTGAAATGCGTGAACTTAAAGCGGACATACAAACACTACTGACCGAGATCAATAAATCGTTAACAGAGCAATTGGATCTATACAAAAAACAATGGGAAGAGGTAACGCCCGTATCGAAAGTTCAATACACATACGACACGCATCAGCCATCAGATGAACCGGATAAAACACACCAGAATACCGTTACAAGCTGTCAAGGTCACATACGAACTAATACACCGCTATTTAACCAACAAGAAACGGAATTAGAACCAATTGAAAATAATAATACGTACTCACCTACAGTATTAGAAGACGTGGATACTGAACCAAAAGCACTAATCCATAAACACCATTATAGCACTAGTACAGATTTGGATAAAGACAGTACGATCACTATAAGTCATAGCACTACATGTAGTAATAACATAGTTGAATGTGGGGATGCTTGTTACAAAACTAGTGGTATCCATCCATGTGATTTGTGTGAAACATTGTTAGAAAGTGACAAGGATCACTCGAAAAAAATTGAACGTAATACTATATCCCCTACACTCGATGCACATACAAAGAATGTTAAAGCACAGTCTGACACAGAACTAGAAATATCAGCTGTGAATGAAAATTGTATTCAAAGAAATAATAATTACTTTGATAAAAAAAATAATAATTTAAAAAATTAAAAAACACGACTGCCAAAAAAATAAATAAATAAATAAAAAATAAATTGATAAAAACACTAAATAAAAAAAATAAATAAAAATAATATTTAGTAAAAATCACAAAATCTAAATAAAGTCGATTTAAAAAGCCAAAAACAAGGTATTGAAATTCAGCTCTGATCAGATTTAACGAAAATGTTATGAATGATTAAACGCATAGTAATTTTATTTGATTTAAATTACTTTTCGATGTTGAATATATATCAATGCGTCATATGAAGACTACAATTTTAAAAAATTTTGCTGCTAAAATTTTGCTCTTCAATTTTAATTTTCAATGCAGTCGGGGGCTGTTTAATGAGAAGAACAAATCTATTTAGAAACAGCCCCCGACTGCATTGAAAATTAAAATTGAAGAGCAAAATTTTATCAGCAATATTTTTTATAATTGTAGTCTTCATATGATGCATTGATATATATTCAACATCGAAAAGTAATTTAAATCTAATAAAATTACTATGCGTTTAATCATTCATAACATTTTCGTTAAATCTGATCAGAGCTGAATTTCAATACCTTGTATTTGGCTTTTTAAATCGACTTTATTTAGATTTTGTGATTTTTACTAAATATTATTTTATTTAGTTTTTTTTATTTAGTGTTTTTATCAATTTATTTTTTATTTATTTATTTATTTTTTTGGCAGTCGTGTTTTTTAATTTTTTAAATTATTTTTTTTTTATTTTATTCCTTTTTGTGTTTAAAAAGAGTATAATGGGAATGTGCAGTGTGTGCGTGCGTGTGTGCGTGTGTGCGTGCGTGTGTGCGTGCGTGTGTGTGAAGTGCAAAAAAATTTCAATTTTTACATAGTTTTATTTAGAAACTTTATTATGTACATAGTATTATTAGCGTATGAACTTATAAACTTATAAATATAGTATAACTTTATTTTATATACTATTATATAACTAGTATAATACAAACATTTCGATAAATTGTTTTATAAATTATATAATTATTTAAATAATTTCATTTATTAAAAATGATAAAGAAAAAGCTTTGGTCTACAGATTTCTGAGTCGATTTAATTCCTCAAGTGAGTTTTCATCGTGCGGTTCATGCAACAATTTTCGTGGATCCAGACAACTTATTGCTAATCCCTCTAATGTTTTCACACGACTTAGTGCGACGTAGGCCTGACCCTTGGCAAAAATATTACTACTCAAATCAATGACTGCTTTGTCTAAAGTAGTGCCTTGGAGTTTATGTACTGTTACAGCCCAACACAATATTAATGGCAGCATACGTCGTTCTACTTTGCCCTGGCCTCGCAAAGCATCATATTCAACAGTGGTGGGCTCTATCTTTACTCCAATACCAGCAGTATTTCCCCTAATTGATCTGTCATCAATTTCTACAAATACGGCTTGTGGAAGCTCACCAGGTTGAAGCTGATCTCGACGTAGTGCAGGCCACTCAATTTTTCTAATGATGCCGATTGCTCCGTTGACCAGACCATGATTAACATTAGTGTTTTTTCGCAACATTACTCTAGATCCGACTCCGATTACTAAAGAGTATGGAATATCTCCAGTTTTGTTTGCATCCGTTTGTATGAAGTCTTTCTTTAACTTTTGTCCGTAATTCTTAGCTTCGACAGACACATCCACCGCTGCAATATCGTAAACTTTAGATGATGTTTTCAACTTTTCAGTCATCATAGCATTATATTCTTCTACCTGTTTAGTGGTTGGGAAAATACGCAGACACTCGCCATCAGCAAATTCATCTGTCAAAGGAACTCTTCGACGATCTAAAATTTCTAGCTGCTGCATGGTGAGTTGGCCGACTCGTAAATTATTTAGAATGTCTATAAAAGTAGTGTCGTTAGCTTGCCGCATATTTTGAGGTAATTCACAGAAACTAAACAGTGTCCAAAAATTTATTTCAGCTGATAAGTAATGAGGCTGCTTGAAGCAGTAGGTACCACCAACTGCTTTTGATACAGGTGGCAACTGCATTAGATCGCCAAACAAAATAATATTGACACCCCGGAAGAGAGCATCATTCATTTTAAGCTGTTGCAACCTTAAGTGAATATTTCTTAGGGTAGTATAGGGTACCATTGAGATTTCGTCAATGATTAGCCAATTAATATGCTTCCACCTTAGCCGTTCCCTTTGAAGACGCTCATCAGTAAGAGGGCGAAGAGCTGTCACCTTGCCTTTTTCGATAGGAAGGGCAAAAGTAGAGTGCAACGTGCTACCTCCAATCAATCTTGCAGCGACACCTGTGGGCGCTGCTACCGTAACAGCTCTGCTTGCATGTAAATGAGAAAGACGACGAATCTGTTCTACAATAATTTTCAGAGTAAAGGTTTTGCCGGTGCCTGCACCTCCAGTAACGAACACACGTAATGGCTCAGTATTATTTTCACTTGGAAGCAATCTGTCTGAAATCATTTTGAACAATTGGCGCTGCTGAAAATTCATTAAGTTTACTGTTGCGGCATATTGTTGATCCGTCATTTCATGTATTTCAGGTTCACCATATTTCGCAGAGAGAAATATATAACGCAAACCAATATATATATAGATATACTTTCAGATCAGCTGTTCTCTGTTTCTCACGGATTGCACATCTATACGCTCACACAATAGCGCGCTAACATAGTATTAGTGAGCGTGGTCTTAAATCGCGAGCACTATCTGGAGTGAATTTTACAGAATACCTTCCACTAGCACCACCTGATGGACCAATAAACGAATAAAAAAAATCCTTAGAACCGATCACTTGTATTCACTTCCGGTAAAAACCGGAAGTCAACTCATGGTGATATATAGCCTATGACACTTCTGGTGAAGTAAGGAATCCATCGAGCCATCGAACATCAAAATCGGTAAAGCCGTTAAAAAGTTATAGTGGAACAAACATACATACATACATACATACATACCCTACCACTGAAAACATAACACTCCTTTTTAGCAGTCGTGTAAAAACACTACAATATTACCCACTAATAAATTACAGATTCAGACTGTGGATAAAAATAAAACACTAGCCACTGAACAAGTAGGTATTACATTAAAATATGATGACCGAAAATTAATAGTCCGGCGGTAATAATAATAAAACTCATGTGTATTGTTGTACTGGGAATCGATATTCTAACGAAATGTAAGGCTCAGATCGAGTTGGATAACGGTCTCAGGCATAGGGGTATAAGTAATCGTAAAATTCAGCTGTGGCGTAAAGATAACAATGTAAATAACGGCGAACGACCTACATATACTCTGAGTTTGATACGGCGGCTTAGCATTTCGATTAAATTTAACCAGACAAAGAATACTGATAATTATTTAAATCCACAACAAGCCAAATTATTAGAAAATGTCAGAGCAGCATGGGAAAAGTATTAATGTCATGAACTACCGAATCCATAAAAGAAAAAAAGCCCTGAGTAAAATAATAACAATAGTGATAATACGATGGAATGCACCTACGTTTATGCAACTCACTCATAGAAAACCACTATGTATGAATGAATGGACAGTATATTAGCTGAAGATTAATAGACATAATTGCCACATTGCATAGGGTTAAGAAAGACATGAAATGAAGAGTTAATTACGTTTTAGTTTGTTATGTTTTGGGTTATATTATTTGTTTAGAAGGTTATATTAGAAGAATGTTTAAGTTTAAAAAATTTTCGAAGAAAATAAATTTGTTTTATATTTAACCTGGAGGCTTATGCAACGTGACAAACTGTCTCAGTGTAGGTAAAAATGGAGAATAATAAGTATCAGCTACTATAAATATCCAGAACGATAGTAGAATGCTTGAAAATAAATAGTATTAACAAAATAATTAGATGTAATAGAATAAAATTAGAAAATAAGACATTGTAGAACCATGAAGATATAATTTTATATGTGAGTGAAGTGTTGTGTAATGTAGGTAGCGAATAGAATGTTAGGGAAGTATATTCATGTGTTACAAAGATGTGTTCTAGAAAATTCAAAAAAGAGGATGTTGGAAAACACGTGGCCGATACTGAATACATTGGAGTAAATTGAAACGACGCCTACGCGCATAGCGGCGGTGACGTCACCCGGCAGCGCAGCGATATACATTCAGCTGATTATAAAAGGAGTAGCCAGTCTTCTCCTCTCTCTCTCTGAAAGCACTCTCTCTGAAAGCTCTTTCTCTGAAAGCACTCTCTCTGAAAGCACTCTCTCTGAAAGTACGTCAGCGAAGGTGGTCGCAGTGGGAAGCGATTCCAGACAACGTTAATTCCAGACGTCCTTGGGTCCATAGAGTCGTGTAGCAGCGAGTGTCGGCAGGAAACCATCACGGAGTGCGAGATATTCGACTACCGTTCCTGAGCATCGTTTGCTGATAGTAGCGGCTGGAATACGGAGACCTGGAGCAAGGCACTGCCTGGAGGCGGTTGCTGGAACGTGGAACCGAGACGACGGATCGCTGGAGGCCGGATCGAGATCGTCGACCGGGAGACCAAGCAGGGAAGCAAAATTTAAAATAATTATCAAATTGTAAAACTTTAAACAGCACGTAAAAGAACATTAATTTAAAATAATTTTGTTTACAAAAAAAAAGGCTTTGAACACTTAATTAAATTTACAGAACTGTTTAAAGCAAGAAAGCATTAATTTAAAGAATATTTTTGTACAAAGTGTGTACCAGAAAGAACAATAAATGTATTAAATTTCACTAATTGTGCATTCATTTCTGCAAGTCTGGTCTGGGCTAGAACCTGTTACTTTGCAATATATATATTTTGATGATGTAACGAAATATTCAGAGCAACTAGTATTTATGAATTTTTTTATATAGCTTGATGATGTAATGAAATAGCCAGAGCTACTATGACAATACTATTTAATTGTATAGCTCAACTATTTGAGCAGGTTGTTAACATAACTGTACATATATACCTATATATATTTTGGTGATGCTCTGAAGTTCTGTAACTTATTATCGCACATGTAAAGATTTGCTTATGAAACACTAATAAAAACTGTTGTTATTAAAACCAGCGTTTTAATTGGAAGTTCTGTCACCATGGGCCCCGCATATTTTTTCTTCCGTCTAGACCTATGGTCTAGTTTTAAAATTTAAGTGACGCCCCTAAGAAAAAAAAAATTCTACAAAATTTTGGTGGTGGCGTTTCACTGTGCCATACGTCTTTTCTGTAAATTGTCTCTTTCAATACCGAGCTCGGCCAATATATCTTTACTTTTGCTTTTATTTTTGTTTAACTTTACGAGCTCTAACACATATCTTTCCATGACCAACACGGAACTTTTCAGCTATGCTTTCTGTTGCCGCAACAATTAGCATTTTTTGTTGTCTCTTTGTTCTCCCGTTTTTTTTTCATCTTATATCAAAGTCTCCGCTTCCATAGAATTGTCGGCTTCTTGGTTAATTATCGGTCACACATGGCTACACATGCTGTGCAAATTATCGTTTCCTTTAGACCAGCTCCGAGGATAATTAATCAACTGTAAATCCCTAGGCGTTCTTTATTCAAACGCCATTCGTCGTCCCGATTGTTCACACCGTTTGGAAAACATATCCAGTGTCTATTAAACAACAGGCCGCACACTCTGTATAAAAAGCATCACATACACTATTCATATAAATTAATACGCCAGGCGCTTATAAATAACAGAATATAGAAAATTCAAGCTCTTTCCGAGTCCTGCCAGATCTAGTAACAATAGAAACGTACCAACCTTGTACGCGACATCTTTAAATGCACAACAAATTCATCGCAACTTCTGTCATTGGACACTCCCGAGTATGACACATGTTGCAACATGAACGGTACTTTCGAGACACCTAAAAACTCAAGCAGAACCTACTACCCAAGAAATCAACAACATATCTCCTTTCCCTCCTCTCTTTTTTCAGTATACATATGCGCGCAGCTTCACATACGGATACCACAAAAGTCGCTTTACTGACAAAAACAAAAATTACAGAATTACTGACAAACCGCTATTTTTACTTACTTTTTATTAAAATTACTTCTTATTTCTTATTAACATTAAATGTTTAAAACATTTGTCATTTACCTAGTAGAATATACTTTTCTTTTTACAATATTCAAAATTATACTACACAATAATTTGTCATTGGTTAGCGTTTTTAATTCCGTTCCCAAGATTGTTGTATAGTGTTCCAATCCTCTGGGTTTTTATTTAAAAATATCATATTTCATAATTCACCGGAGTGAAGACGCATACAGTGAGAGATCACATGATCTTTGTGGCCAGTCAGATAAACTATGCCGTCCAATCCACTACTGACAGTTGATGCTGAGGAAGTCTTTAAACCTAATCTGTGACACGGGGAAACATCATTTTGTTGCCAAACAGTGGATTACTTTGTAACTTTGGTAAAGCTCTTACTTTTAATATTTCAAGATATGATTCTCCATTTAGAGTCTCATTAAAGGACTATGTACCTATGATGACGTCACTTTAAATATTCCTCCGTATATTTACATCAGAAACGTTAATCTGATCTTGAATGAGGTGAGGATTTAGTCACTTCGGTAAATACCCTTATGACAATTAATACAACAATTTACTTTAAAAATAGTAAATTACTATTGAATTACTGGATTAATACATCCAGTTTATGTGCTTTGGAAAAACTAGTTTTGCATCACACGTGCTTACAAATTAGTCGAATAATTGTAAAATTTTTATTAGAACCATTATCTGTAACAGTAACACTCTGTGGGCGGCCATTGTGACAACCGAAAAGGGTTCCATATCTGCCTGAGTGTATCTGGTCAGTGGTTGACCTGCCAACTCTAAAGCCTTCTCCTGTGATAGTCTCAACATAAATCACCAATTTGTCCCTAATTATTGTATTTAGTACTTTATATGTTAAACATAATCGTACATTATACTCCTTTGGTACATTAGTTATTTTGCAGTGACACTAACCCTGTAATTATAAAATACTGTAGAAGTATACACATTAATTAAAATTTAAATAATCATTAACAATTTCTGTACTCTGCACAGTAAAGCGACATTTTTGACACTCTGTATATAGGCCTGTGTATATAGTGTTAACATATTAATAATTAATTTGATATGCAAGTGTATATTTTTTTGGTTCCTTACTATTGTTTCGTAGACACAAACTGTATCATGAAAGTTTATAATATATTACTATATGTACACAAACACTCGCGCGCATGTGTATTACTTGTACTACATAGGTAGCCTACGCAATCGAGGGATTCAAGATTGTTTTTTCTTGGTAGCAACATGTTTCGAATAACAGACAGTATGCTCACCGTCAGCCATGTTCGTTTTTGTATTTCATCTGGTGAGGTACTTATGTGCTAGTCGGTTGCTAAAGAGCATAGGCTATATCAAGAAAAAACTCTAGCAACTAGTGTCGAATAATCAGCATACAGAAAACCTCCTTCAACTAATTTAATATTTCAAAATAATTCTAACCATCCATCTCAACATAAAATGGCAGAATTTAATTCCTTAATATACCGTATGTATAAAATCAAATTAAATGAAAAAAAAGAAACTAAGGAAGAAATGTTATCAAACAAGTAAAAGTAAAACTAAGCAGTAAAACGAATAAGTAAAAACTATTAATGTATTATGAAATAAATAAAATAAAACAAACTCACTAAGCAAACACTTAATAAAACTACATCTAAAAATCCTTGTATTACCGATAATACAAAACATACGACCTTTACTTTTTACGGAAATGTCGAAAACGCAGTACACTGTTTCAAGATACAAATTAAAAAATATCTTATAGGTCTAACACACATAATATTGTTTTTAGTAAAATAAAACCGAAAAATAAATCCAACGTTCAAATAAAAATGGAATATTCAAAATAGAATGTCTGGATGCAATAAATTCTATGTAGGTCAGACGAAGATAAAGCCACTAGATTCCTTCAACATAGCAATGCGTTTTTAAAACCAAATATTAACAAGCCTAATTTAGTCACACACTGTTTAAATAATAAACAACAATTCCCAGGCATTCAAAACGTCAGGTAATTAAAAACACACAAAAAGGTAAGAAAATTAATATCTGGAAAAATATGAATATTTAAAAACACAGCAATAATAATTTACTAATTAAAATAAAAATTCAAATAAAAACAAAGAAAGATAATTTACTTAAAATTATACACTTATTAAAATAATGAAAATGAAAAAACTAAATATTTTAATAAAACAACTGACTACGCAAACAAACATTACAACAATCGAAAATTTTAATCGAAATAAATCGATTCGTTCATTAAATTATGTTACAATAAGAACAAATCGATTTTTTGTTAATTAAAGAAACCTTGGAAGATACAGATGAATTCTGTGAAACGAGCGTCTGGTGAAACTACAACTATAATAATTTTTAAAAATGTACTTGCAGAGGTATTTATTATTTGAAAACATATTTATTTTGTGTGTGTGGGTTTTGATATTAAAACACTTTCAAAAATTTTCACATTTTTTATTTTGGAAAGCGTTTATGGGGACTGACAGAAATTTGCTTTCCTCAGTGCTTGGCAAAGCCCCTAAAAGCACTCTCAAAAATAAAAAGTAAGTATTTTGAAATAGTTGTTAAACATTAATATAACAACCTTCAAGAACGGTGAATGAAAGGAGAGCGAAACTGTGCTTTCGCGCGCGCGTGTGTGTGTGGTGCAACGTTACGATCTCATGCGTACGTGTTAGTGTGTTCAACGTGCAGGCCTATATCTCTAATACCTTTACATCCGCAACCAGGCCATGGGATCTGAGTCTGAAATACCTTAAAACAGTAGGTACGTCACAGTTAAAGGTTAATTACGTATATAGGAGAGAGTATCCTGAGTTGAAATAATTAAGACGAGTTTTAAAATATATTAAATTGTATTTTATTTATAAATCGAAACAAAAATTTGAAAGAATAATTTATGATACTTCTCGCAAAAGTGCATCAATAATAATTGTGGTATGTTATAATCATAACAATGTCTCAATAAATCTTAATAGGCTCTTAAGATCTTACATTTATAATTACAATCGTCGTATTGATATACAGTACCATAAAAATTAAATTTATTTGACTTTTGGTGCTGACAGACATTAAGATATCACACTGACAATCAACAATTTAACAATTTAAAATACTGATAGAGTTTTTCAAAGAACGTCCAAAAATGTAAATATTTAGTGTACTCAATTAAATCTTAGTATACTTTAGTTTGCATGAAACATTTCGTTATTATCAGTTTTACTATATAGAATTTGTACAAACTATTTACATATTTATTCTTTTCTAACATATTCTTTATTATCGTATACTTTTTCTTTATAACGTGCTCTTTATACTGTTTCTTGTGTGTGTGTGTGTGTGTGTGTGTGTGTGTGTGTGTGTGTGTGTGTGTGTGTGTGTGTGTGTGTGTGTGTGTGTGTGTGTGTGTGTGTGTGTGTGTGTGTGTGTGTGTGTGTGTGTGTGTGTGTGTGTGTGTGTTATTCGACACAAGATCACTCGATGCTGTTCATCACTCTATCCTGATGTGTGCTCATTGTGGCCCTCCTGAAGGTTGCGTGTGATCTGTGTCTGTCTGTCTAGCTTTCTATCTCACTCTCTCTTTCTCTCCCACTCTCTCGTGTGTGTATGGTGGCGAGGGGGTCGAGCCTCGTATGATGCCTCGACAAAACCCGCGAAACACGTGAGGTTCACAGTTGACGGTCTGATTTCGAAGAGAGAATGGTTTACCAGATGAGGGTAATTTATATAAACCTGCTATTTCATACCTGTCGAAAACTGATTAAACAGTTCCGAGCCTGACAAGGATTGTTACAACAGGCCTGGCGTCACGTTCAATAATGTGCAAAATATTTTTTTTTCTTGGCGATTTTCATCATCTATATAACATTCTTAGCAAATTCAACACTTACTTTTATTTCGCAACGCCTTGAATTTTATGAGAGTTTCCGAAGTTACTCCGTAATTATATGAGTAACTGGGTAATAAACAAGTAATTACTCTGTCACCTAACAGGCACATCCATTCGCACTACCATGAGTCCACGAGCGCGTGGCATACTGCCCAACCTGTTGGACGCGCCGTTAACTACTTTAACTAATTTCGCAAAAATCGAGGAAAGCTTATCGTTTTGAATGTACCAAGTTTTAAGTCCGTACCGGTTATACACAGACTAATGTTTTACAATATGCATAAACATGTCACCCCCTTACGATATCACATCAGGCAACATACTTGTCCTAAATTAATAACACAGTTTTCAGCTGAGCGCATGTTTTTTCACTTTTTTCAAATCCTAACGTATCGCCCATACCACGACAAGGCGTCCTTAGTGGCCTCAGGATGTCTTATCCCAGTATGGACAAAACTATTAGGTTTAAAACAAATAACAAAAAATGTGTGTTCAACCGAAAAACATTATTATTACTAAGGAAAACAAGAAAATTTACTAGCGAAATCGTTCAAGATTGTTAATTTTAAAACATTACAGGGTGTTCAGTAATCTTTTCCTATTTTATGGTTGTTATAATTTACATATGGTTGTTACAACTTGTATCCTTCACACACACACACCACAACTAATGTAATGTATTGTATTATTTATATTTGTATATTTATAAATGTATATTCATAGGCTATGTATAGATTAATCAATAAACTATTTATATATAGACCTATATATGTATGTATGAATATAACCTTATTTAAAACATGCGTAATTAAACGTAGTAAATATAGATTATTATGTTTACGCGCGAGGGAATATGTGTGCGTTTGTGCGTGCGTGCGTGCGTGCGTGCGTGTACGCGTTCGCACTGGTTTATTTAAATTTATTTCTGGCAGTTATGGCCAATTATGATAAAATTAATGAAATTATTCTGCGGGTACATAAACGCAGGAGGTTTTTGCCTTCTTCGTTTCATGAAATTATTATACGCTTCATCAAAGATTAAAGAGAATCGATATATTAATTTAAGAGAGCAGTACGAGTTCATTAATTTATACAAACAGATGAATTTGTAGTTCAAGGAGAGGCAGTGAGACACGCAGAAATTTAATGGTTACGTTACGTTTTAGTCACTTGCAAAGACTAAGGTGCTTTGCGGTGCGCACAGGAAACAACAGGAAAATATTAAAAACAACTAAATAGACGCGTGAAGACGGCTGGAGATTAGACCAAGAAACGATGGCACAAAAGAGATTCCGTCGGATAGATAAAGGATGTAACGTAGATTACTGGAGGGAGAAGTTAACACCAGAAAATTGGAGAAAATTATACATTAAGCAAAACCACATACCAATCCGTAGAAGTAAAGAGTAAAGCAAGTGGGTTTGTCATTGAAAGGAAAGGAAGGTAGGATCTTAAGATCACTATCAAGAGTAGGAGCAGTTTCTTAATATGATTTAAATCCTAAAGATACAATAATTTTATACATTAGATATGTTTGTACAATACATATCTAGTCCTTTTACGCGCATACATAGACATTAAATGTAGGAAAATAGTATCATACTTTATCTGCAGGTTCTGGAATCTAATTTGTTTCACAATTTATCGTACAATGTTTGGATTAGATTCACAACTGTAGTATGTTAGATTATGTAAATAGAAGCTACAAATTGTTCATCGAAGATGGACATTTCGATTCCACCATTTTTATTGTAGAGTATTAATTGTACGAGGTAATAGTATGTAAGGCTGCTGATTCTTCAGAAGTGATGATATGTGTGAAAGGTGGCTGTGATTAGTTTTCCGACTCCTCGCCTTCATTCCCATCGTTATAAGGACGGTTGCCAGCACCAGGCGGCGGCCTTAGATGACCTGGGAGGCGGCCTGGCCTTTGATTTCCCGGTCGACCACCAGGTGGCAGTCTACCCGGTCGGCCACCAGGTGGCGGTCTACCCGGTCTGCCACCAGGTGGTCGTCTTCCCGGTCGGCCACCAGGCGGCCGTCTACCCGGTCGGCCACCAGGCGGTGGTCTTCCCGGTCGGCCACCAGGCGGCGGTCTACCCGGTCGACCACTTGGCAGCATCCATTGGTTTCCCGGTCGACCATCAGACGGTGATTCATCCGGTCGGTCACCAGGTTGTGGCAACTGATTTCCCGGTCGGTCACCAGGCGGCGGTCTACCCGGGCGGCCACCAGGCGGTGGTCTTCCCGGTCGGCCACCAGGCGGTGGTCTTCCCGGTCGGCCACCAGCCGGCGGTCTACCCGGGCGGCCACCAGGCGGCGGTCTCCCCGGTCGACCTCCAGGTCTTGGCCTTGACCCTCCCCGACGTATGTCACCTGCTTCTGCAGTATCTGTATCTTCAACTGTGAGGACACAGTGAATAACTACCAGCAAAACTACAGCCACCTGTAATAAACAATAGTGTTAATATTATTAATAATATTTTATTAACATGAAATAAAATATAATGTTGACATAAACCCAAAACGAAGATTTAAGCTTGCTCTCAAGTCTCATAGGCTGAAAGCATCCGAGAGTTTGGCGTTTGTAGTTTTTCTTGGGTTTCCTTTGTTGAAAGCAATACGTGTCTAAAAGTCAGAATTTTATAACTACATAAACTATAGACACTCTAGCTTACAGTTTTTTAGTCTTTGTCATTTGGAAAATTGATAAGAAAATGTTAACTCAAACTTCTTCTCTTAAAGGAAAAGAAATCTAAATTTCTTTAAAATTTGGCAAATTTATAAATTTTGTACACCTTTAACCTTTTTAAGTATGAAGAAAGGTTGTTTGTCGTAGTGTATGAAGAAATATGTAAACAGATCAAATCAGTTCTTGCCTTGAGAAACTATAAATATATAATCAACTTGTAATTACTTCAGAAATTAGATTTCATTATTATATGGTTTTAATTAATCTGAAGCACGTTTCACTGACTGTATGAATATCTTCAGAGGTTTCAAATAAAATACGAATAACCAATTTGTTTAGATTTTAACATAGAATAATGAATAATCGATTTAATATTCATCTAAATTCCTAGTACGCTCCAAAATAGTAATAGACAATACAATTCTTGGATTTTGTTGTCCATGACGTGTCCGTTGATATGTATAATACTGTTGACTCAGAACACTAAGTTTTTGTTGATAAAAGTGTAAAATTTTTACCTTAAAGCCTGAACCAGTTTTTACTTATTTACAAGCTTCTTCAGAGGCTGCCACTAGGAGCGCTTTCCGTCTTGTTCTTGGTGATGGCGCCGTCGTTTGAAAGAGCTTGTGTGTGCGCGGTGAGATATGTTCGAATAGTACGTGTGATTTGAATTGTGTCTGTTCATTTAGGGTGTTTTGTGTTTTTATGTGTTTTTGTTTGTTTGTATATTTTTATTTGTTCAAGAGTAACAAACTGCTTAGCCTGTAACAAATTCTACATAGGCCAGACAGGACGTTGCTTCAAACAGAGATTCATTCAACACACAAAGGCACTACACTCCACCTTTGCAAACCACCTCATTGAAGCAAACCACACATACACAAACATAAACATAACATGGATATTGTACACGTACACATAAAAAGACACTCTTGATAATACGTTTGTAATAAGCAAACACCGGTTCAGGCTATAAGGTAAAAAGTTTACATTGTTGCAAATAAAAAACTTAGTGTGCCGAGTCAGTAGTATTATACTTACAATTATACAATAACATTTAGAGCTACCTAGGATGTGACGTAAGCTATGAATGTGAAAACGATATCGATAATAAAATAAACAGGTACCAGAGGATGTGTGGCACAATTCACAAGACTCTGGAAAGAAACTACGAAAAGATACAGAATTGAAATTTTATATTAATGGCGCCACCAGTATTGATGTGCGGGAGTGCATCTCACCCAAAACGAATTGAAGCTGCTGAAATGAAATTCTTTAGGAGAGTAAAGGATACACCCTTAAAGATCACATAAGAAATGCTGAGATAAGGCAACAGCTGAATATATACTCGATAAACGATAAAATTAAACAAAATAAAGAAAACTGAATACATACTTAAATAGAATGTGTGGCTCGAGAATACCAAAAAAGATAATCCAGTATAAGCCTCTTGGAGAACGAGATAGAAGCAGACCAAGAAAACGGTGGCTGTGAAGACGGAACAGACCAATCCTTGAAGTTAAGAAGAAGAAGAAGAAGAAGAAGAAGAAGAAGAAGAAGAAGAAGAATGTAATATAATTGTAAATATTAAACGTCAAATATTTTAACGTGACACTGATTTTTAGCTTCACACTGAAATATACACTCCGTGATTTTTACATATAACTGTAAACGAAACTCAAGGAAATAATGCTTAATAATTTTCAAGTAATTTTGAACGGTATCTCCAACATTTTTTCAACAAAAGAGTAAACTATAGACAGCATTTATGGTAAACTATACTATTCTCCCAGTATGCGGTATTTAGCATTAAACTGTAAGCCATTAGCACATAGGGGCTTATCAATCGATTTTATAAAACAAAAGGTATAGTCACTAACTACCTGTAATTAGGCAGAAACATCAACGTTGAATTGAACAATTCGCCTAATATAGACACAGACTTGCATAACTATTTTAGTATTTAAAATCTAAGACCGTCTTCAGAATCCCATCCTAATAACCGTAGAACAGCAGAATGAAAGCTATCTACTTTCGTTATACCAATTGCAGTACAATTACGAAGACCGCGTAGATACGAAGGTCAAAATTTTAAGACAATTTATGTTAACGATTTAGGCATGTTAAAAGAATTGTTACATTGTTGGAATTAACTTGGGATATTTTAAAAACAATGACTTGAACCGTCAAAACGCGGACGTGTAAAGTATTGGGTATTCTTTTGACACAAGAAAAGAAATCAAACGTAGCTGAGTTAGCTAGAACTACATTGTAACAAGAAAATAAGTGGTTAAACATAAAATACTTAACCATTACCATTTCACTGCTTCGTACACTGCGTGATATTGTATTACTATGAGAGAATATATAGGCGGACGCATCAAGAAATTGACAGCACAAAACAGGAATCAAAACAGTAATCACCAACATGAACACAGATGGCACTTCGTAAGAGGATAAGAGGATAATGAAGTATGCTTATGACATAGAATATAGGCCTACATTACTTAGTACATATGTAGGCTACTTTGGTGAGTTTCATCACTAAAATAATTGTTGGCGTTTTTATCACTAAAATAAATTTATGAAGTAAAGTTGTCATTGTTTATTACCAACCGCTGGGCGCTCCATAATTTGCTTTAGCAATGCAGCATAAGCATATCATTTACAACAGTATGGGTTTTAACGATGTGTCGCTTCTAGTGTTCTAGCTTTCAATTGCCGGTAAGTCGTAGTCCTATATATTATAACATACAGATACGGTATACAATCAAGAGATCTATCTCCTCTAATATTGTTATAACCGATATAGACACGGCTTTACAATAAGAACTACACAGCTCTAGAACCACCAGTAGTATCACAATATAATTATAGTTATATCTATATATTAATTTTTCTTACATTTCGTTCCTTCTGAGTGAATTGCATTTTAATCATAGTAGACTAAATGTTTGCTAACTGAACAAAAGACTTCCAAGGTGTGCACAAACCAACATGTTAACTGCAGTCACCGTCGTGATCTGTGCATGAGCCTTGTACTACATATTAGCTTGACAGCCGGACAAATGTTTCTCTTGCCTATAAGACAGCAATAGGGTATCAACTAGTTGAGCTCGCAGTTGCCTCCGTTCCGCTCTCCCTCGCTGTTTGACACGTGCGAAGAAAGGAACAGGTAAGCTTACAGACAATGCTGTTTCCTAATAAAAGTAACGTTATGCTGTGTAACTGTGCGTTTTACACTTGTTTAAACGTTTTAAGTTTGTTCAAAACTAAAATGTAAAATTATTTTAAAAGCAATATTTTACAACACAACGGATGACACTGATTTTACGAAAAAGGTAAAGACTGGAAAACGTGAAATAAACGTAATAAAAATTTGTATCGATTTTTTTATTTTTCATTTAGTTTTGAACAGACAAACTTTCGAGCCGCCACTAATCAGATTTCTGCTTCCTGTGTTTTGCATATTTTCTATATATACTAAGCATATATTACATGCTGCACTTAAACATTACAGGAACATAAAGACATCTTTTAATCTAGCGTTTGGGCAAATAACAGTAACAACTTCAAAATTTAGATTACTGGCAAGCAATATGTGACACAGAAATTTGTGAAGTATTTCTTTCTGGAGTTAAAAATAAATCATAGTATTTTAAAAACTACTATGCACGAAAACTGACAATGTCTCAAAATATTAGTAGACATAAATAGTGATTATTTTAAAAATTTTAAATTGAACTAATTTGGCTGGAGAAAAATAATGTTAATAAACTTACAAAAGTAAACTTGTTCATATTCCACACTGTGCTGATGTCTTGTGTATATCTGTTGACAGCAACAGCAAACTAGGGAATCTTCCATTTGTATATCTATTTATCTTGTTCCCCTCTCAAAATATGTTGCGCTAATATGTCGTGGTTGAGTGACCTGATAAACACCTGCCTATCTATCGTAATGAAGCATTCCCCTCGGCGTTGACTGTCTGTAAATATTTAAGAGTTCGTTAAATACAGATGTAAGATACTCAACTTTATATAGATTCCTAAGTAATCTGTTTAGCAATGTAAACAATCTCTTTAAACATTTGTTATGACATAATGTGTTCTAGCCATTGCCAGTAATAACGCTTAGGATCCGTTAATTTAAGATAGTTTCATCAATTTGGACGAACTATGTGTCAGTATTCATATCGATATACTTTAGATAACCTTTTTGTAAACTAACTTCGTACAGGAGATCGTTAATTCTGCCTGTACAGCAGGTTTTAATTTTTTTCTATCATGTTCAAATACATTAGCTATCGGACAGTTGTAAAGCATCTACCTAACGAGGCAGAGATATTAGCACCACACGTGTTGAAAATCAAAGACAAATTAGATAATCAAATTAGTTAAAATAACTAATTAAAGAATTACTTTAGAAAACAAATTAAAACAACAAATCGGTTAAAATTATCTTAATTCGTTGATTCTAATAACAAAATGGTGGCTACTAATTTCGACAGCAGATTCACTGACAATAGCATATAGCCGATATCGGTAGCTGATATATTTAACAACAGACTACCTTGTCACATAATGTACTATCGAGGTCTTACTTAAGGGCCAAATGTACTGTTCAGTTACAACTTGAGATAAGTTTTCCTTGCTACCGTTAGTGGTAATGAATTACGAGATATTTGTATACATTTAACATTTATACACTTTACGTGTTTTAAGGTGTGTGTTATTGTATAGTTGTATTTTGAATTTAGAATTCTTGCAAAAGTTTAGCACTTTTGGTACACAACGGGTCTAACAGGTTTACATGGTTTAAGAAATTTAGACCATTTAGTATAGAGGCTCTATTGTTATTTGTGACTTAGTCTTTTGGTATTGTCTGTGGATCAATAAAAAGTAACTTGTTCGGTGTCACCATTTGCTTTGATTTATAGTTAGATATTGCTTGGGGTTCCTTATTCGTTTTGTTGCAAATACCGGAATTACTACAAAAATGAAAGTATCAACAAATATGTGTAGAAAGCAGAACGAACACACACGTGTGTGTGCGTGTGCGTGTGTTTGTGTGACAGTGTGCGTATTATTCTCACTTACTTTAGACATGTTCCGGATATTATTTGTATCCAATCATTTTGATGAAGTAACTAGTTGTACAGCACAATTAGTTGTTACTATATACTGTAACAACTAATGTAGCCAATAATGATGGTTAACAATACCTGAGGCATTCGTTAGGCACATTATTCAAATGTTAGTTCAATAACTATAATATTATATTTCAGTTTTATGGACTAATTTGATCCCAACTCGATTCAGTTTTATGGCATTCACACATGACCCAACTCGATTTACAGCTGTACTCGATTTGACATCTTCATTACAATTAACTATTCCTAACTACGACAAATTGGTTTATTCCTAACAACTAAGTACCAAGCAAAAATTGGAGTTGCAATAAATAATATGTCTTTGAACATTTGAAGGATATTATGCCGCACTACTACAAGCCTAAATATTGATTACAGGCTAAATACACACCTTCTGTAAAAACAGCGTCCTTTTAAGATATGTTTGTAAATTTACACCATTCGTTAAGAAATAACCATATTTATTTTCATCCGGTTGAGAATAAATGTTGGCCTATAAATAACATTCTCGTTTGAGAATAATGTAACAGAATAGTAAGATATTGTGATATGTAAAAGATATTGCATATTTTTTAAGATTACAAAAACTTACAGCAATAAGCTGGTTTTCTTCCGAAAATATTTAACTTGTTCACTTTAACAAAATGGTCGTCTACTTATTTACAAAAAGCGAAACCCTTCTCCCTCTTCTAACATACTAATGACGTAGTTCGAATACATGAAGCCTGAAGAGACCGCAGTTTGTTTGTTCTAGTATAGCAATTAACAAGTAACTAACTTTGTCTACACTGACCCCATTTCCATTTGTTTCCAGCTGATTTCGTTCACAATCTTAAACGAGGAAAACATTTTTATTTTCATATTATGTTATTACCTAAGAATAACTATGGGGCTTAGAGGTGTTTTATCACTACACGCATGCTTAGGTTCAATATCCTTTGGAGGGTAAATATTATCTTTTATTTACTCGGTCACTTTTTTTGTATGGCGATGTGTCTCGTGAAAAGTTGTACTTGTTCACTTACCGTCAGATTCGACATTGAACTATAGATATCTGCGAGAGAATCTCTGAACGCGCGCGCGCGCGCGCACACACACATACACAGTTCTTGCTTATTTTAGTAGAACGTAATCAATTGTCGGGTATCCGCCTTTAGACAGAGAGACGCAACTAACCCTTTCGGGAGATTTTAAAGTCGAAGGATAGGTTTATTAAGGTCCAGTTTTCACACACACACACACACACACACACACACACACACACACACACACATTTTTATAACGTTCGATATGTGTAAATAAAACCATTTCTAAAAAAATACTTTTTTACGTTCAATAGGTTTTACGTTCAGTCTGCATGATGACTCGAAACTTCACCCTCTACGTACTAAGTTTTATTGTTATTTCTTCAAAACTGGATAAGTAGAACCGAACATTACTCAAAAACTAATATGCCGTCATTAAAATTTTAACATTGCAATACCTTGTGTATACAAATAGTGCTCGTTTTTTTGCATAATCGGTACAGCTGGGACAGACGTTAGTATTTATAAATTTATGGTAGTTATTCATTAGTTAACAATTTCAAAGATTTTTATTCCGCTAGTTTTGTACACACACGTCTTTATTGTTGACATAACTGTGAATTAAAATAGCATATTAAATTAAACTTGTTATTTTTCTCATTTTTAACTGTCATTAATTATAACGTAAGCAAGAAAGTATGGAGAAGAAAGCCCTTCAAGGTTTGTTTATTCCTCCAGTTCGATAATGCATAGATGCGTCATACAGCTTGAGTAAGAGAATACATGCAAAAATAATCCATCGTCACTTCTATTAATGTACTACAAGACATAGTCTTTTATAGTAAATTGTTTACTCCGGTACTGTCGACTTGGTGAGCCGAACATTAGGTTTGTACATCAAACGCACAAGAGTAACAAACAAAATGTGTAGATTTTCATCAAATGATCTAGGAAATGGCTCTGTAATATTTTTATAAAAATAATTCCAAAACGATTATAGATAGAAGAAAATACATACGAGTCTCTATTAAAAAAATAAAACAACCATAAGCTTTGTCGAACGATTACAAGTGTATATAGCTGATCAGAATAGCCTTTATCACAAATAACAATAATCCGATATTCATTAATAAAAAATTCCAGATTTTCTTACAAGACGTTCAGAGTATAAACGAATTTACTAACGCACGAAACATTAACTAAATATGACGTCTATTGGACACGGCTTACAATTATTGTCCAATACTCGACGCATTCTGTACCATTTTTGTATCCATCTGTTACATCTTATACGCTTTTGACAGTTGCAAACTGTACCAAAAGTTTTGGAACCTGATAATTCCCGTCTTTCATCTCGTTTTTCCTACCTTTAGTTTCTTCGCTTCTACACACTGGATCTTCCCAATATACCAGTAGACGTACTCATCGGTATCCTTCGTGTGGGACGTACAGATCTCCTTCAGCGATAACTGGCTCAGTTTTACTGTTGACAGCAGTTAGAGAATCTTCTTGTCGATTAGAGAAATGTTTTTTATATTACGTTCTAATAACTTTTACTTTACGTTACATCTATCAAATATTCTTGTTGTTGTTTCACGTACTGGTAGTGAAAAGTACTGGCGGTTGTCGACCTCACATTAATCCATACACAAACCCTCACATAACGTTCTTATGTGCAGTTGGCAGTACATCACATGAATCGAACTGTCCCCTGGATGAGTACTTGGTGTTACAAACGTTTCAATAAAACACAGTGCCCGGCGTTTCCTGCCGGACGCTACTGGATTCTGTCAATTTTACATGTACCCCGCGCAGCCGATAAACACCGGTCCCACGCATGGGGAAATTTTGATGATTCCGCTGCCGGAGTTTCATCGCTCAATATTTGAATTGCCATTACAACCACTTTACGGAAACAAACAAGTCATATTGTAATACTGTCGTAATCGGACTGTATGCATCATTATGAAACCAAATTAGTATGCATTATAGTATGGTTCGGAAGCTGGTGAAGCAAATGAATAAAAATTTTTGGGTAGATATTAAAAAAAATAACATAAAAGGTGGAGAAATAGAAAACGTATGTTAGGGTGACAATTGAGCAATTTTATAAATAACAAACTGATATTATTTAAGAATGATTCCAACGCGAACAACATTCATGTTTCGACCTTTACAAAGACCTCATGCGTAATTGCATGCCTTGTAACGGAAAAGTCCAGAACACAACAGCAATGCTCGTCAACTGCAGTTCCGTTGCTTTCAAAGGACTAAACGTCAAACAAAAATATATGATAAGAACAGTGAAGCTTCATAACTTTTCTTGTGGTAGGCGAATTTATTGAATAATTGGTTCTTCGGAACTAACGGCAATAGGAGTTTTAGGGAATTAATAATATATTTTTAAAAACCTTAATAATATATCTCTGCTTACTCCAATGACCAATGATTTCGAAACGTGTTCGATGAACACTAGAAATATAAAAAGACAATTTAAACTGGACAATGAACACTAGAAATATAAAATGACAATTTAAACTGGACAAAACTGCAGAAAGACTTTATCGTACAAATAAAGTGAAGGAACAGTAAACGAATTAAATAATATGGATAAGGAAGGAAACTAGAATATATTGGGAGTATAGAAAGTAATAGTATGAATTTAATTAGCATTTGGTTAGACATAAAGGGACAGACGAACAAGCAGAATGGAGCTCAAGAGACGCCAACAGTGTACAAGGAAAGCTGTTTGCAAGATGTTGTTTAAATGTAACTGTGGGAGAGTAAACTGTTCATAATTTTCTCAGACGGAAAAGTATTGGAAGGCGCGAGGTAGCGAATGCTAATGTTGATGTTGATGATATACGTCAATAGAAACTAAAATCACCACCATCAACCATCATTACCATCCGAGGGATCGCTGGAGTGTCCAGCTCTAATCTTTGCCTATCTGAGACCAGAACAAACCATCCTTAGTTTAATCCGTGGAGATGATGATGATAACAAACTAACATTGTTTAAGGTATAATAATAAACGTTTCACCCATTGAAAAAAAAGACTCAGTTGCGAAAGGACTCCGAAATTTTGATTCACTGGAGGAAGTACGTCCTTCGAGAGAGTGTGTGTGTGTGTGTCGGCTGTTTTATTACTTTCTTTACGCCTTAGTCTCTGATGCTCTGATGTCTTCTTCAATTAAGTATATCGGTTTCTATTATAGCGATTCCACAGAGAATGTTGCGACTTAAACATGCCTTTGAGGAAGACCTCAGACCAGAAGTAAAAATACGAACGTAATCACATCGCAGACAGCCAACAACACAAGATACAACGAGCTATATATGGAAATCTACAAGTGTGTGTGCATAAACGTATGAACTTTATGTACATCTGAACTTAAACGTATGTTGTAAATTTGGCAGTAGTTGGCATATATATCGTCAGTTAAGTATATCGGTTTCTATTATAGCGATTCCACAGAGAATGTTGCGACTTAAACATGTCTTTGAGGAAGACCTCAGACCAGAAGTAAAAATACGAACGTAATCACATCGCAGACAGCCAACAACACAAGATACAACAAGCTATATATGGAAATCTACAAGTGTGTGTGGATAAACGTATGAACTTTATGTACATCTGAACTTAAACGTATGTTGTAAATTTGGCAGTAGTTGGCATATATATAGTCAGTTTCGTCAGTTATAAACTAATGTATTTTGGACTCAATACACAACAAGCCTGAAGCCTAATCCTTCTAGATAATGTAATGAAGATCAATTTGTATGGCTACATCTATTAGTTAAAGAGATGTGTGTTTATTTTTGTATGTAGCATATACAACATTTGTACAAGTACAATATACGATGCCCGTTATTGTAATCAAATTCGTTTCCTGAATGTTGTATAGCCCTTCAACATTATCAGGAAATCGATAAAGTCTAGAGATATCCTGCAGAAAATAATGTAAAGAAAAAGTTGAGAAAATGTTAGTGCTCGTGTCATCATCATACTGTCCTAGAACGTTCTGTGTAAGGTTTCTAACAAGGGAATGAATTATGCAGGAGAGACTTTGCTTCAAATTTTCAATTTACCGTAGCCCCTTGCCTGAGCACTTGTGTGTGCCATTCCGCATATATTATTGGACTAGTTTTCCCAACAGAGGTAATGGAGCGAGATAACAACAACAATAGTATGTAACGAGGTTTGCAAGAAAACTGTTGGAGCGAGCGCGGAACAGGGAAAGAAGATGAAATGATAGTGGTAGGGGTGGGTTGGGTAGTGTTTGGGTCAGTTGGGTGGAGCGATTTCAAAGTTCTGGTCCACCCCAATATCTCCTAGTCAAAAACGCTAGTTTCAAGCTCTCAATTTTCTTATATTTAGATATTTATAATCAATGTATTTATTTAGTATCTGAATAATGTATATGTTTATTAATGTTTAACGTCTCTAACAAAAAAGTCTGTACTTTGGTAGACGACACTTTGCTTAAAAGCGGAAGAATTAACATGTGTACTTTAACGTTAATAAATATAAATTAACAATTGTAATATCAATTATTAATTTCAATTTTAATGGAAATTATGTTTCATTACAGTAAAATTAACATGAACTACATATGCATCAAGGATGTGAATTAATGCTATAGTGACATTATGACTACTTCTGCGATTTTAAACCATCTTCAAATGTTATACAAAACTAATTCTGGGGAACAATATTTTGTCAAGGTATGATAAATTCTATTCGTGTTCAACTCAAAAATATAAATTTTCTTCTTACAATTTTTACATATAATAAAGTTAAATTTATTGTTTTGGAAGTTCAGCAAGAGTTAACTAAATTTATTGTTAAATTAATGCGTTAATTATATTTCCGTGTATATTTACAGATTTTTAAATGTTCTTTAGATCACTTGTTATGTTCTAATAACGTCATAGTTTTCAAAGAGTTAGGTGTGATTAATTACGTAACATTTGTAAACAAATTTGTAAGAGACACACAGATTTAAACACATATGTAGAAAGTTGTCATTCAACATTAATTTCTATTTCTGGTGAATGTATTTTCTTATCGTATTACAAAGTAAAGTTTCTAACTTAATTACAAGGTAATGTTTATGTTTTCTACTTATTAAGCAGATATTGGATTTACATTTTCTAGTCTTGAACAGAATAGAATAATGATGTCTAGCATGAATATATCAGTGAAACACTATGCAATGTTGGTAGCCATTGTAAATGTAATTATGTGTACGTTAAGTAATTAATGTAAATATTGGAAAATAAATTTAGAAGGACTATATGATTCTGCATATAACACAGACACGTGAACTTACATATTTGTACGTTTTATCAATGTTTGTCACTATTTATGAACATGTGGGTGTATAACTATTATAAAACATGCATGCATTATAAAACACACTGTAGCCCAGTTATTCAAAATTGCTAACTTGTTCCAGGACAGTACCATCTATAACAATTTTTGCCAGTACGGGATCAGTTCCACGAAAAGCCATCACCTTGGTCTTACGTGTGGATATCTGCAATCCAGAGTCTTTGCAGATTTGATTTAACAAATGTAGCCCCATCTGCAATCTGTTTTCCGAGTCCGACGGAATAGCCTGATCATCCAACGTAGATTGACCAATCATAAAATGTTCTGCCAGTTTTGTATGACATCGTCAATATATAAATTAAAACGAGAAGGTGATAAGGGACACCCTTGTCGTACTCCACAATTGATCAGGCCAACTCTAGGAGCTGTTCTCGGGTTCCCTGCTTCTATTGGTTTGTTTGTCTTAAAGTTAAACGTTCTTGGCTTTTAATTGCGATTACAGTTACGTATCTATAATATTAATTTTTTGTTTATTCCAAGTTTTGTAAGTAGTAGATTTTGTGTTTTAAATATAGAATTTTAACGAAGAAACTTTAAATTATATTTAATTTAGATTAAGGTGTTTAATAAAACTGATTTTTTTAAAGTCTCCGATGTTAAATTCAGTTTTGAAGTCACGTTTCTTCTACTTAATAATATGTCGCCTGAGTAATGGACGAGGAATGTTACTTAAAAGACGATTGGACATATCCGATTTATGAAAAGAGAAATTTCGAAGAGAACACGAAGTGTCTTCTTTTTCTTTTTTTTTACCTTGCAGAATTAGCCAAGAAGTCTGTTCCAGTGTTATTGGCTTTGACCATTCCGCAACTAAAAGCTCTCCTGTCTCGGGGTTTGCAAGCTCCAACCCCCATTATAGTACAATTAAAGACTTGGGAATATTTAAATATAATATGTGACAAAGCATGATGTCAAATACAATACACAATACATAATTTGCAATATAGTATAAGAGAGATGTGTAGATTAAGGTAGAGTCCGTGAATTTGTTGCACTAAATCCAATCGTGTTTGGACAATCGTAAAAATAGACAGGCATTCTTATTAGATTCTTGAGATGGGTGCGTAACAGAAAACGACTCTCATTAACCAGCTCCACGGCATCAGAGCGACCCATGACATGTTTTTTTTTCTATTTTGGTGCATTGATTTATTCCGTTTCTGCGTCCCCGTGACACATATTAACATATAATAATCATCATAATCATCTTTCCTCAGTTTTAGTTTTAGACTTATTTTTTTTCAATTATCTCTGTCTTGTGCAAAATAGATTCAGTTTTTTTTTTAAGAATCCTTTTTATATCGTTAGACTATACATTTGAACGTCATCCCCCGTTTCTATACGCATGCTACCTGTAGGTAACCTTTCAGGTACTCGTTTTGTTCAGCTGTCATCCGTTTATCGTGCAACACGATAGACTTAATTCCACTTCAAATTATTAGTCTCGTCAAAGACGGTCATGCCTAAAATACTCGTTCATGGTGGCGTTGTGTAACTTGTCTTTGAAATCCTCAGAGTAAATAGTCTACGAGACTTACACTGTTGTCTATAATTTCGAAACCTTCATATTGTTTCATTAAAGAAGTGCTCTGCCTATCCAGCATAGCTCAGAACAGACTATCAATGTTACTAAAGTAAAGGCAATATAATAAAAGCATAATTACGTAACGAAAGATAAGGTAGTGTCTGAAAAGGGTTAATTAAAAAAAATTATTTATCTTCAAATATGAAACTATATTACAATTGACTTATAAGATTATAAAGAACACAAAATTATTCTGTAGCGTAGGATATTTTTGGAAAGTTAATTTCCTTCACTTGAGGTAAAAGATGCACATTTTGGTATCACATTTAGAGGAAAATGTTAATTTACAAAAATAAAATATGCGTCACGAGTTACAAACCAACGGAACAACTAGATGTGTTTAAAATATATATTCTAAGGCGAATATTGAAAGAATTACGGATGAAAAGTATCGGTGAGATATTTAAACAATGTAGTGAACCCAGTCTCTCCCGATATACAAAGCTATGAGAAAAATATTTTTAAGAATATACAAAATTAAGAATAGATGACTCAGAAATGCCTGTAACAAGTGGAATCAGAGACCTGACTGAGAAAAGTGGAATAAAAACGGCTAGCTGGAAACCACGAATAATATAGGAGAATGTAGTGAGAAAGAAAGTGATGACAGTATTGGACGTGAGAGGATAGAACAGAACTGCGACTGATAGATAGAAGTGGAGGAAGAAATTGCAGGAGGCCAATCGTTGAGGGTTCTACCGCCGTAAGAGGAGTAGGTCGAGGTCATTTAATAACATAAGGTGAAGTAAACAATGTCTTCCTTGTTTAGACGCTGTCAAGAAGCCAGCCCCCACACGCATCAGTCTGACGTTCACTGTTGCTTAATGAAAGGAAAATAATTTATTATTTGTTTCTGCCGAAGGGCGTGTTTCGTCTTACGACAAATAGACAGGCGTATTTCCCTGGCTTTCTCAAGTGATTTAGAAGAGGAAGAGGCATTTGTTTTTAGTATATAACTGAATGACTTCTTAGTCTATTACACTCATCAAGTTAACGTTATTCTTCAGAGAGCGGCAAGGACAGAAAATGTTCAAGTATATTGTTGTAAGTTAATTATTTATTTGTACTGCTTAAGGCCGTAAGGTACTGCAGTACTTTGTTCAGCTTTAAGCTCTTCTTTATGAAAAGAGCAACAATTAAGAGTAATAATTAATGTGTAGAATATAAATTCTAAAATTTATAATTAGTGTAACACGTTTTAAACTTATGTTCGTTGAAATCGCACTTTTTCTGTCATTCTACAATACGCCATCTTCAGTGGTTCAACTGAGGCATTGAGAATATCATCACAGACTGGGCGAAACGTTTTTGTTAAAAGAAACAAAACGTGTTTTAAAATTTAGAAACCGTCTTGTCCTATGCGAATAACAAAACCAACTGCACGTTTATGACTGATAGTAAAGAGAAGAAACGTTACATTTTACAGATCGTGTAAATGCAATCCTCGTCGAAGGATGCATTACTTTAATTACTTTACTTTAATAACAATCTTGTTGTTCATAGGTAATTATTGCTAGCACATTCTAGCGTTGTTTCTGAACGCCGTTTGTTGCAAAATAAACAACATTATGCTAGTATCCTACCTGAACTGCAAAACTCGCTCACTATTTTGAACGAAGTACATTTCTTATTAGATACATTTTGATATTACATAATTTTTCAATTATCATGAAAATTACAAAAATCACGATTTACCTACTATTTATTGTTTATTAAAGATTTTGTAGAACAGTTGTAGAACAATAATACGATAAACACTAAAAATACCAAACAACTGATTTCGTGTTAAATGTCACTTTAGCCTGACACACGGCTGGATTTTTACAATTTTTTTAAACTTGTAATCACGTTTTTGGGCCCTGTAGTAAACAAAATTTTTTAATTTTCAAAACTATATAGTACGTCTAGATTTTGCTTCAGATTCTCTATAATTTGATATCCCATATGGAATTTTCAATTTTATTAAGCATTTGCCCCACTTTTTGGGCCTTGGCGTCCTAAAACATTGAGGTTTCCAGAGTGAAGTTTTAATTCCTTTTAATGTGATATGCTACACGACTTTTTGTCAAAAATGTTCACCTAATTTTTGGCCTCGGCGATTAAAAATTTTGAAAATTTTAAAAACGATTAAAAAATTTATATTTTGGTAACTATTTTGTTTAATTCGATACCAACATGTACACCTGCGATTTTTTAAAATGTGGACCCCTTACACTTTTGACGCGCGCCACTCTATTTTTGAGAGGATCAATCTGAAAAACAACATGCTTCTGAAAACTAATGGTGTAAATGAGCGTACCAAGTGTTACGAAGATCGGTTGATGCATTCAAAAGGTATTGTGAGATGTATCCCAAGCAGTTTTAGACATAATAAACATTCAGAAAATCCCAAACTGTCGAATTAAAACTAAGATCTCGTTCACGTATTTATAACTTCACTCGTTCGATTATTTAGTTTGTGTGCTAAAATGAACACTTTTATATTGCAAAATATTTAAGGCTTCTGCTGTTGTTGTTCGATTAACAGAAACAGAGTATATGATAAAGTATTGCAGAATATCTAACGTAGAGCCATTGATATTAAAATGTTTATTTATAATATGTGTTTAATTTTCTAATGACGTCATCAATGAATGGAGCTAAGTAATCGATCGTATATCGTATATAATTCACTATAAGTAAATGACAGGAATTGAACTCCATATTTACACTGATGCACATGCATCAGTCCATTCCAAACAGTACACTGCCGTTGGGCAGACAACTAAGTGACCGGTCCACTACAGGTATACACAAATAGCAGGCATTCAACATTCTGACACCTGTACAACTTTTATTATCAGAGCTAATAATCTTTTGTTTCTAATTTCCTCTTCTTTTTGTTTGTGTTTTTTTTTTATTTAAGACCGTGTCGCGTTTAGATCTCGTTATAACTTAACAAAATAGTCGCTATTCACTTATACTTTGAAAACCGTTGAGCAATTAAAACAAGTAGTCAAAACCACATATACCAGAATAGCAAATTACTTTTTTGAAAGAAACAGTTTAAATCGTGCCTGCTAATAATTAGGTTCTATGTGATGATGTTCACTATTTCAGTTTTTTAAATTTGAACGGGCTTCTTACCGAATCTTTTAAAGTGACCAGTTGTGTATGTCCTCAAACGTATATCACATGATATTTTTTGTATAAACATGCCTCGTTATGGTAAAAACTTCTCAGTTTACCGTAATTGTTAGTTGCATTTGTATATTTTAGCTCCTTTCTTGTCCATCTTTCATTTTCTTTCTTATCTTAAACACTTTCCATGGAGAAAAACCTTTTATCGGTCTTCTCAGGTTTCGTTATGTGCTTTAATTGTTTCACTGCATTTGTTTGCAGTTGTTTCCACACATTAACTCACTATACTTGTAACTAATAATTCAACATTTATTTTTAAAAAATTAGTTCTTACGTCACATCAGTTTTGTAAGGGTGACTAGTTTTAGCCGTTATAATATGTTCATGCCAATACTGAACAGTAGTCCATTTCCATCTTTCCTAAACAAAACGAATAAATTTTTGTCATACCTTTCTCTACAAATCTCAACATGTTAGAACGTTACATTTAAGCCACCTAAAACCTAAAGAAAACCTGAAAACAAAAGTTTACGGACTTTAGGAGATAAGTTATTTCAAAAATATAATTCACGAATATTTATTAAATAGTAAAAAGCGAAGTGAAACTTGAAGAGAAGTAGGCCTACATACCAGGATTTCTATGTAAAAAAAGCTCGAGTGATTATGTGATTTAAGCACTTCACAGACGATATAGTATTATATCACTTATAATGATAAACAATGGCTTAGACACCAAATACCTTGCTTTTTTTCAAAGACTGCTGGTGCATACTGTTTCCTTTGGGTCAAGCTGCAACCACAATTAAGAAACGGAATTTTAAAATTGAATTTTAGAAAAAACTTTATATATCCCAGTTTTAAAATCAATAACAGGAACAATTCGACTTTTCAAATTTTGTTTGTATTTTTACAGTGTCGAAACCAATAATTCAATGTTCAGTGAATATAACTCGAGTAATCAACTAATTAAGTAATAGTATTTTGTTGCCGATCTATTTAATACTTTACCAGACCCTGGCACAGTGTAATAAACAGTTTTATTTATAGGTGTGTGTTGTGTTGCTCCTCGCGGTATGCACTGTCTGCTCCGCTTTGGACACTGCAGAGACGTCTACCCCCCAACTGGCTGCGATTCCTCGTCTAGCAGGAAGCCTATTCCGTCATGCGCCACGTCTCCACCACCACCACCATCATCATACAGGGGATTCGAGCTCCGGAGATCAACAAAATCAAAAACATTGATATGAAATATACGAAACTCTTCTATCAGATTGAGGCTCAACACTGGTTGTTGTGGGCAACAATCCAGCACTTTAATCTATAAAGAACTAGTATTATTACGCCGATTATTCATAATAATCGCAACTAAAAATAATGTAACACAAATATCGTGCTATTGTAAGGTTAAATTTGTGATAATAATTTACAGCATGTACATAATTAATTATAATAGTCGAAAAAAGGTAAACAATAATGAAAAATTATACTGTTTAACGTATAATACTTGTACCAGTATTTAATATTTGTTTTCCTACATTATTACAATTTTTATACATAAAAGATGATATTGTTTTTAACAAAGTAATCCTTTGTTAACAAAGTAATGTTTTACATTTCATGGCATATGACCACTAGTCGGTTCTGTAATGAAAGCCAGTGACATATACGTTGTATGTAACTTTTAGATGCCTAGAACCTTTCATCACACGGCAATTTCAGTTTTTCTTATATTCCACATAGCACCCTCAACACTGCATTAACCAAAGTACATTGAATAGTTTGCAATATGAAATAGCAAAACGCCAAAAACTCAAAGTCTATGAGCAGAAACAATGTTTCACACCCGGTGTCAATTGTATTTTAAATATTCAGTTCGATGCCCACCACTCTGCAAAATAATTCATCTTCAATTACTAAATGCTGTTCCAATCACTCGTCGGGTGAACAGAAACTGTACCAGTCGGCAGCATATATGATTATGGTTCCTCCCAACCAAACCATCTTAAAGATCAAGGCTTATCACGACTCTATAGCCCAGAAGGTTTTAATATGAGTTTCATACAACACCAAAAAATAATAGTTTAAAAGCCATTGACAGTGGTAAATTATAATAAATAATAGTTACAGAGATAATGTTTCAGTCGTAGTTTACCTGCTTTGGTGAGAGACATATAAGAGGGTGCCACTCTCTTTCTTAGTGGGATGATCCCTATTCTCTTCTGTTTTTGGAATGGAAAACTCCCCATTAAAAAGTAATAGTGATAGAATAAAATCAGAAGATAAGGAAAGAGTATTTCCAGTTCCAGTTGTAACTCTGAATTTTAAAACATAACCATCAAGTTTTAAAGAGATGTTTAAACCATCTACTGTCGCAGAATTATGAAGACTCATTGAAAAATTTCTTTTGCTAGTAAGAAAAATCAATGTTTATTACAAAAATGTTTACTGCCAACTTTTCTAAAAACTATATAAAGTTCCTTAGAAATACGTCATATAGTCGTCGAACAGGTTTTACAAAATTTGGAACAAACACCGATACGGAAAAGAAATAAAATGAATTTGTGGTCACTTACGTCTAGGCTTCTACGTACCATATTCTCCTTTCACTAAACCGGACATTTCCCATAACTATGTTTTTATCATAAGACGATTTTGCTGTATTCTCCATTGTATGCAATATAAACCTATACGAAAATACAAAATAAAAACTTAATTCCACAGTGGAACAAATTTTTCTTGTTCTTCGATAATGTTGAAAACAATCTAAGTTACAAACAGTAAAACAAATATGGGCACAAACAATATCACATTATAAATTTAATTTAAAATGTTAATAACCAAACAAGTCTGGCAATGTAAGTCTATAGGATATAGATATGTGGGTTTGTGGGTAGACCAAAGAAGAGATGGTTTTGAAGGCGGAACAGACAACATCTTGCCTGTGATGTAAAGACGATGATGATCTTAATCAAAATCTTACTAAAATACAGAGAATTGGACAGTCAAACCTTGCTAGTAGAGCAAATAAACGAGACTGTTACAAAACAGAAGAGTAAGCTTTATCCGATAAATAACTAGTAAGCCAGTTGTATGAAAATAACTGTTTAAAAGTTTCAGTAGTCACTTTTTGCCGACACAAACTTTAAAGTATTGAATTTAAAGTCTTTACATTTTGTTAGTATTTAAAATCTTCGTACCCTTTTAAAATATGCCGTCAGCTGGCTTTTTGATATTTTACCTGTACATTATCTTAATAAGTTACTGCACATTGTAGAATCAGCAGATTTTGAATAAATACGTTTAAAATCTTTTGCTGCAGAGGTAATTCTCCTTTCTTTATTTTTTGTGCTCATCACAACAGCTTCATATTGCAGGACGCCCTTTTGATAAGCTGTTGTTGATTATAGTTGAGCCATCTAATTGTTGTTGATTATTGTTGTTACTCCTCTGTCGTTGAGATCATATATATTAAAAAACAAATTTTTGAGAGGGGCATAATGGATTCCGAATAATTTTTGAAAGTCAAAGGAGAAGCCAAAATAATTTTAAAATAATAATCTTGAGTTCAATTACCTGTTAACAATAACGAATAATGATTAATATATCTTGACCTGTTTTTCAATAAACGTTCTCAAACAACCACATACGTAACGACTATTGACGTTGGATTGGATGTTCCGTTTATGTTTAGCCTGTACTGTACACGCAGGAAATCAACAGCATTTCAATAAGTTATCGAGCCAAATTTCCTGCCGGACGCGATGTCCGCTATCAATTTTATATTCACTACGGCCACACGGGGTGGAAGGCTAATACTATCCACCTCCATAAAGTATATCTAATGTCGAATGCGCGGGCAATATCACGGTAGCAAGAGGGTTGAATATTATTTAACATTTTAGCGTATTGCCGACGCTTCGTTGCGTTTATTACTTTGAAGTGTCGTCAGTATTGTTTGATATCAAATATTTAATGTAGTAAAATTGTTACAAAGAGTAGCAAGCATGTGTTATGATGCTTCATTCCAACAGTGCAGTTTTATTCTTGAAGAATTTGGTTTGTTGTCCGGTAGCTACGTAGTATTGAGTCGTGTTTATAATTATTAGTAACATCTCAAATTATCCCTGTGGTCTCAAATTAGAAAGATCATATTCGTTTCTTTTCCAGAAGGTCAATCTGGCTCTTGAGACAATTTTGGCACGTACAATCTTTACAGACCATTATATAAATAATTAATATATAATTATTATATATTATATCACGTGATTTTAAACGGTCAGTATTTTGTGGTCCGTTTTTGTGTAACTTGAATTATATTAAATTTAGTGCAGTCAGATGCGGTGAACGTGGACTGCGTCGAGGCGGTTACTATAGTCAGTGACCAGCTTTTTCCCATCGTGGGTTGGATGTCTCCAAATCCGCAGTTCGGCACTGCTTTCATACCAGCTGCTACGTCATTACAATTAAAACAATCAGTGCTATAATGCTGTTATCAAGTAACATATTATTGACCACATATTTACAGACGGAGACAACTCTTCACTAGGAAAGACTGAAGTAAAGAGTTTTTCTAAACTCTTGTACTCTCGTCTGGTTAAGTCATTCCACAGGATAGACCAATCTACCAGGTTTTCAGCAGATGGCTACACTAAAATAAAGGAGTAGGCCTATTTAATATTCGCTTCCTTTCTAAAGTGTTTGTTTTGGGCCCTTGTCGATAACTTGTCGATAACTTCCGTGGACAACATCCACGTACACAATAAATGTTTATCCACTAAGCGATTAGTCTTATCAACTAAAAAAAAAAATTTATCTAACCTACATCAGTACATGTCAGGTGTGTATTTTGTAGATACTTGTGCAGCTCAATATTTGTCCTACTTCAGCATTGTTCATTATGAAGGTGCGAATCTCTGATCGTAAAGAGATTGACCACGTAGTCAGCTTTCGACAATTTGTTTATATCCCTGACGACAAGAGTACAATTTTTCCATCGTCGTTTCTAATTAATTCCAAAACTGAAAAGGTCAGAATACTCTTTCTACTAAACGAATTGTTTCGTTCCAATTAACACATATGCGGCTGAATTTCATCATGGTGTGAAATCACAATAAATGAAAACAGTACTGTACTTGTCATTGACATAGTCGATCCACCAGTCTTTCATCTGACTATTATAACTAATCTTGACACAGCTAAAACGCTAACCGTAATACTATCTCTAATTATAAGAGCGGTGCCCCGTTATCATCGATTTCTGTTAATTCTACCAGATCAGAGCTGATCCAGCTAAGCTATGACAGTACTCGTCAACATCTCGCACTTGAACTGTCACATCGAAAGCAAACTCTATAAACTCAAACTCCCTAAGCTCGCTCTAAACTCGTCCTCCTAAACTCGTTTCTAAGCTCCCTGATAAAAAACCAAAATAAAACTAACTCTACAAAAATTCAGTCTAATCCTATCAGAAAGTAATTCAAGCTCTACCCACAAAGCAGTTTCTATAATTTATACAGGAAATTTTAATCGCTAACTATACCGCCAAACAGTATTCAGTCTCATGGTCCAAATTATGTCTTCTAATAGACATAGTTAAGGAAATAAATGGCGTTAGAGCTGTAATACATTTTTGCAGGCATCATAAAAATGTTAGTTAATTATAGGTCACTAACGAAACGTTCAATCAGAATCGGGTTTACGAAACTGAAGAAATGATTGTTGTGTCCTAATTAGGCACATCACAGGCAGTCACCAATTTACAATTAAAATGATATTGATGTAAACTGCATATACCAAAACAATATGATATCTTGTCCTCTAAATACAGCTATTAAAAAACGGGCTGCTTCAAATCCTCAGAAACCATGCACTTGCAAATAATCAAAACGATATATCTGGGGTTTCACCTATGTCTGGGGTGATTCACCTATATTCGTGTGAAGTGTGGGGAGGAGCGGCTGAAACACACATCAAGAAATTGCAAGCGTTCCAGAATGTTGCGCTTAGAATTTGTTTGGGCTGCCCAAAAACAACAATCTTCAAGCAATGGAAATCGAGCTGGCAATCGAACGACTGGATCTTTACATCCAAACCAGAAAGTGGAGGAAGCACTTCCAATAGTAAGCTATCCAGCCAGTAAAAGGCTTTAACGAGGTTAACATCCGGCAATCTCAATTCAACCACCGAAATAAGCCAGGCGGAGTTTTAGAATTCATTCAGCCTGAGTTGATCCCGGCTGTTTTTGATATCCCGCCCTGGCTACGTGACCAACTAAAGGCATGTACAACAATTCCTGATTCATTCTTCGTATTGTTTAAATTAGCAGCCATCTTTACTATTTCTTTTATGAATTTGCTAACTGCTATAATTTTTTATTGTTCGACTAAGCTTTTCGTCATTACTGACATCTTCAGGTCTTAAACAATGTCTATTAACTGTACGCTGTAGGCTTTTATACTTTAGGCCCCTCCCCTTATGTCATCGTCCCTCCTATTGGTTCTAGCTGCTACCGCTCTTCACGGGAACTTTGTCTACCTTTTTCCGTTAGGCATTTTTCTAACGTCCGTCAAATTGTTTTAAGAATCTCCCGTTAATTTCTTCATTCTTGACTTATAATTCTTTGTAACCTTTTACATTTCGTCATTTTTTAATGTGTTATTCTTATTATTTTAATTTATTTTTGTTTATTGTTTAATATATAATAAAATATTTCTTCATTTGTAAAATCCACTTTTATATTCATTAATTTATTTTTATCTTCTTTTTTAACTTTAAGTATTTCTAGTTCTTCTATTAATTTTCTTTTTTGCGGATTGTTTTCTATTTTGATTATTTCCATATTTTCATTGGGATTTATGAATTTATGGCCTGATTCGTTGAAATGTCTTGCATATAGTGAGTTCGTTACTCTAACCCCTTCTCCTTTTGCGTGTTCATTCATTCTAATTTTAAATTTTCTTCCAGTTTCGCCCAGATATATCTTATTACATTCCCCACATTTTAATTTGTATACGCCGCTTTTTTCTGTTAATGGAATTTCTTCTGTTTTATCATTTTTTATATATTCGAATACATTTTTCGTTTTCTTTATTCCTATCTGTATTTCATATTTTTCGAAACATTTTTGTAACATTTTTGTTTGATATCCTATGTATGTCAAATGAAGAAAATGAAGAAAAGAAATATAAAGGAGCAATAACATACATAGGATATCAAACAAAAATGTTACAAAAATGTTTCGAAAAATATGAAATACAGATAGGAATAAAGAAAACGAAAAATGTATTCGAATATATAAAAAATGATAAAACAGAAGAAATTCCATTAACAGAAAAAAGCGGCGTATACAAATTAAAATGTGGGGAATGTAATAAGATATATCTGGGCGAAACTGGAAGAAAATTTAAAATTAGAATGAATGAACACGCAAAAGGAGAAGGGGTTAGAGTAACGAACTCACTATATGCAAGACATTTCAACGAATCAGGCCATAAATTCATAAATCCCAATGAAAATATGGAAATAATCAAAATAGAAAACAATCCGCAAAAAAGAAAATTAATAGAAGAACTAGAAATACTTAAAGTTAAAAAAGAAGATAAAAATAAATTAATGAATATAAAAGTGGATTTTACAAATGAAGAAATATTTTATTATATATTAAACAATAAACAAAAATAAATTAAAATAATAAGAATAACACATTAAAAAATGACGAAATGTAAAAGGTTACAAAGAATTATAAGTCAAGAATGAAGAAATTAACGGGAGATTCTTAAAACAATTTGACGGACGTTAGAAAAATGCCTAACGGAAAAAGGTAGACAAAGTTCCCGTGAAGAGCGGTAGCAGCTAGAACCAATAGGAGGGACGATGACATAAGGGGAGGGGCCTAAAGTATAAAAGCCTACAGCGTACAGTTAATAGACATTGTTTAAGACCTGAAGATGTCAGTAATGACGAAAAGCTTAGTCGAACAATAAAAAATTATAGCAGTTAGCAAATTCATAAAAGAAATAGTAATTCCTGATTCACTGACCAAAGGACATGACTTGTCAGCACTTCTAAGGGAAGTGTCAATCACATTGATTCAGGAAAAATGTCATGGATTCGCCAAAATATACACTGACGGTTCTGTTGACAAACTCCACAATAAAGGAGGAGCTGCTTATTATTGCCCAGAAACAGGTGACTCTTTTTCATTGCCCTGCGACGCGTCATCAAGTAGGAACGCTGAATTATTGGCCCTGAATGCTGCACTGGAGTTTTGCAAAGCCATCGATGCGCGTGACATCTGCATTCTCACGGACTCCATGTCTTCTATACAGGCCTTACAAGCGCAGAACACCACAGATTATTACTTTCGAACATCGGAAATCCTGCAACAACTTAATAGTTTAAAAGGTAATGTGACGATTTAAAGCCAATTTAAATAGCACAAAAGACAAAAAAAATATTTTTGTTTGAAATTACAAGTGAGAAAATAATCCACCCTCCCCTTTGTACAAAATACCTGTACCTTCTTGTCAACCGCGAGTGCGGACATGCAAATCATAATGTTGTTCAGCTAATTAAAACAACCATCCTAATTATTTAAAAAAGGACGTGATAATAATAAATAAAATATTGACTAAATAAAGAAGCTATAGTAGGATTAATAGTAGCTGAGTAGAGGTAAATAATAATAATAAAAGTACGAACTATTTCTTCTCGCTGCGGGAACTGCGCCAATCTCCCTACGCGGCCACAAAACCTTACAGACAGTCTCCTCTGAATCACGGCTAAGCCAGCAGCCTTGTCATGTGTTGTGAAGACGAATACTTCTATATTGCAAAACTAGGTATCCGTGAATAATTGTTTCGTGGTTACACAATCCCCACATGTAGTTAAACGAAGTGAAATGTAAAAACAAAAGTTACGTAGTTTAAATGTAAATAAAATTAAAAAAAACAAAGGCATAGCCGACACATCTCTTTATGAAATGGTTTAATCGTTAAGGTATGTTCCATACCATATCATAAGGTAACATCAGTGCAGTTTAAACTAAAATGTAAAAGTGAACACGACCCACAGGAGTGAATCAACAACAACAACAATATGAGCTCCAGGTAGCCAGAATCCGATCCTCATGACTGCGCTAACTACTTAGAGTCAACCACTGAAATGGAGGAACACAAACTACAACTAAGATCATCCAGGAAAACCTACGGAAGAGGACCATAAAGAGGACCAGCTGTGGACCAACATCATACCCAGGTGACATGGAAGCATAACGTCCGTGGTTATATTGTTTTCTAAGAACCCAGAGTAAAAAACAGTTTATTTTGTAAAGACTCATACAAATCATGTAAATCATAACTTAATAATATGTATACTTTCTGTAACGAGATAAGGGTAATCTGAAGATGGATACAGATATAATTAGTTCAAAGTTGAATCAAACTATTCTTCAAATAGTTTGCATAATGTCAAAGTACTTTTAAAATATAAAAGAATTAGAACTCGGATCCGTGGTATTCTATGTAATATACAGTTGTATTGTTTTGAGCTCATCATAGTAACAGTTTAAAGAGAATACGAGCATAAAATGCAGAATCTATCAGAATCTTTCATTTAATAACAATAAGAACCATTAAAGGTATTATTTTGGAATCTTTATTCTGGAAGCTGTGATAAAGAGATGTTTTTGCTAAACAGAAGAGAGTGAGTAAATTTACGTAACCTTAGTCAAACTCCTGATCTTTACAGGTTCCCAATTTGTTGGTAAGTAATTAGTACTAACAATGGCAGCCGGTTTAATTGACAGAGGCCAATTAAACCGGTTCCCTGTGTTATAATGTCTTAACAGGAGGAGACGTTATAAAATGCGCCACTCTGCTTTGTTTTGTTGTAATGTGTCAATGACAATAGCAAAATAAAATGCTTCCACTCTGCTCCATTATAAGAAATTCTGCTTTAATATAAAAATTTGTGTACGTCGTAGCATATGTAAAATGCACCATTGCTGCTAAATAATAAACCTTTAATTTACAAAAGGCGTAAATTTATTCACTCTGAATTTGTGAACTAGAACAAGATAAAAACAAAACAAATAAGTCTTTATTAATAGAATAATAATAGTAGTATAAGGAAAGCAACGTAATAAGCAAGTCCCCGCTTGTAAAAATATTCCATTTTCAACCTGTCTGTATACCGACAGGCTGTTTCATGTTGGAGTCGTGTTGTGGAATGTACGTTATGACCCGTGCGTTCTATTCACGGTAGTATATTCACTAAACTAAAGCGTAATAAAAGTCTAGTAGTACTTCAAGTAAACAAAATCTAAACCTATCGGAATTATAGTTTATTACCGTGAGAGTAGTAAAATTTAATAGAAGTTTAGTAAAACGCAAAATAACAATAAGCGCATATTTAAAGATTGCAAGCCCAGGTTCTCGCCTGTTTGATAAGTCATTCCCAAGCCTGTCACTAAAGGACAAGCTCGTACAGGAGATAATCGTGTTTCAGATTGTAGGAAGCCACCCTCCCTTTGTTGAGAACACCTGCCTATGTAAACAATAATACCTGTTACCGCCTGTACCAAACTGTCCCTTTGTTACCCTCTAACACGTCGAGTTAGACAAGATGTTTTTGCTAAACAGAAGAGCGTGAGTAAATTTACGTAACCTTAGTCAAACTCCTGATCTTTACAGGTTCCCAATTTGTTGGTAAGTAATTAGTACTAACAATGGCAGCCGGTTTAATTGACAGAGGCCAATTAAACTGGTTCCCTGTGTTATAATGTCTTAACAGGAGGAGACGTTATAGTAAGAATGTTGTTTTTCAATGGATTCCGAGTCACTGCGTGATTCATGGAAATGAATTAGCAGATACTCTTGCCAGTAAAGCTTGCTGGATGGGCCCTGTACAGGCGCAGCGTTATTCTCTGACACAGTGTAAAGAAGCAGCCAGGAAGTTCTTCATTGACTCCTGGAAACGGAGTTGGGAGAATTGTAGCACCGGACGCGAGTACTTCGCCATCCAAAGCCCCCAAACCGCCCAAAAATCTATAAAGGGATGCCTCGATCTGTGGCGTTATTTGCGGCAAGAGCACGAATGGGTCACATCGTGACGAACAGGTACCTGCATAGGTTTGACCTAAAAGACACTCCTCTTTGTGGAATGTGCAAGAAGCAGGACGAAACCCTAAATCACATTCTCTTGGATTGCCCGGCAACGCTACCAGCGAGGGAAAATCTTAAACGCAAAATGGCCGGAGAAAAAACTTTGGATAAAATACTATCCGAGAGTTGTTGGTGGCCGCTAGCAGCAGACACTTACAGGAGACATCGAGCCATCGAAGCAGCCAGCCTCGGATGCTCGTATTAAGAAGTAAGTAAGAAGTAAGTAAGTAAAGCATAACTGAGAAATTTGTGTTAAAGATTAGTAATTTCTACAAAGTACTGTTTTGAATACAATTTGACAATCCTAAAGGTGGTCGTATGTCGAATCAAAACGAAGATAATAATTACTTCTCTGGTAGATAATTTATAGCTTATGAAGTCAAAGAGACGGCAACTGTAACTCAGTCATAAACAGATATTCAGGCAACAATAGCTGTACCCTTCCTTGCATATAAAAAGGCTGATGTTAACATATCTCGGCAACGCTAATAAAACAAATGTCAGTCAGTAATAATTATTAGAACATATTTTATGAATTTTACCATTCTAGGGTCAGGACGTCTACGACAGTGCCTTCAAAATGGCCTCCGTGTAAGGTGCACATTAATCATACATACTAGTGGCGCACTTCTAACCAAGTGATAACCATAATAATAAATATTTTTAATTATAACTAAACTTATCTGTGAGTGTGTGTGTGTGCGTGCGCGCGCGCACGTGTGTGTGGTTTCTGTTTAATAAAATGGGCGGGGTTGCAGTTTTAAATTTGTAGTTTGATGTAAACGTATAATGTGCTATTTGACCTTACTGTGAACCCAATCTGAACTGACTGATTCACACCGTGAAATATAGATTAATGTGCTTCTGACAGCAACATTTCCATATTGTCATGACACCACTGAAACAGGCGTCATTACGTACGTACGAAGTCAGCGTCAATACAGCAGCGTCCGATTAAAATTTATGACCTCAGAAATGCGCCAACTCAATGTGCCAATAGTGAGTACTATTTGATAATTATTATCAGACTCCTCATGCTGTTATAACGGGCCGTGTTCAAGGTACCTCACGCCTTCATAGAGTCAAATTTATAAGATGTTTATTTACGACGTTTTTGTTAATCTCCTCATCGTTTAACACCGATAGTGCAATGCTAATTTGCTCCAAGAAGAAGTTGGAACTTAGTATTCCAAAATATGAAACATAAAATGTCATGGCAACTTAGTAAGCGAAAAAAGGCAGTAAAGGCAATGAACGAAGACAAAAGGATATGGGGTAAAATGGATCTAGTAAAAACTTTCCCAACTTCTCAGAAACACCTAAACACGTTTTTGAAAAACCCAAGTTTGAATCTCATAGTACAAATACTAATGATCATTCCTGGCTTTATCTGATCCTGTAGAAGGAAATCTTCTCGTGTAGCCAGCTGTCCAGCTACTATCCAATTTTTGTTTCTGGAAACCTAATTTCTGTCCTGACACTTTCATATTGTCCGTGTTAGACGCCGATTCACATCAACAAGGAGGAATGCCGTTTGTCTTCGCATACTTCCTGCTCCGTAAAGTCCTTCTTGTCACGGCCACTTTTTTGTAACCAAATTTCGGTTTCCCACTAGTTTGTAATTGTGTCTTATCAGTGGTGGTGATTGGATGCTAAGAATGGGGAGCAAGAAACGAAAAGTTTTGTCAGTTTGACTGGAAGATCAGTAAAATAGTTAACTCTGGAACTGTAGGCACTGTAATTAAGTAAGTACAGACACTGCCTGTCATTTAATAAGATTTAATAAATGGCTCACATCAACAAAAAGAAACACACACACACACACACACACACACACACACAAATTGACCTAAAACACTTTAACTTAAGAATACTTAGTCGTGTTTAATGATTAGAAATCTAATTCAAAAAGAGGTATAATAAAAAACATATGTTTAAAAGAAATGGGTGATATGTTTTGAAAATTTAACAGTAAGTTTCACGTTTCTAAGAGTTTCCAAAGTTTGAGTTCTGTAGTCTCTTTTGTTGGATTAAATTCTATATTACTCTGCTGAGACGATATAGGCGTATAGCATGGGTGGGTTCGTGACGCTTTGTGTCAGTGGTACTATTACTCAGTGCTCACAAGCATTCTCACAATTTCCAGACACGCCTTCTGGAATATGATGGATTATTCTACCTGCATACAGGAGATTTTATCACATATGACGTCACAGCCGGAGTAAAGAACAGGATTTAGAAGAGGAGTTAGTTTGGGGACGCATTCGGAGTGCGATTAGTGTAAAGTGATTGTCATACGCGGACATCTATAACTGGTGATTTATTTTATTCAGTGCGACACTATTAATTAGACGCCATTCATTGTTTGTTAACATAATGTGTGTTGGGCAAACGTTAACTTGAAGAAATGTTGCATACGACAGTTTAATGTAACCCTTATTTGTTTAAACTCTCATTGAAGTCGTAAGTAGCTTTTTTCGTCTGCTGTGAGTTATTCTGTTTCCACTGATCAAACACGGCGATCTGTGCGAAATACATAGATTAACAGTAACAATATAACGTAACAATTTTGTCTTATACGAGCTACCTCGTATGTACCCTCTAGTATGTACCTTGTACCTAGTACCTTCTGTAAGATATGACGTTTCTTAGACTTGATCATAAAAGTTAAGTTATTAATATAAAATATATCTAAAAAATGCTTAGTCTTTTTGTACAGTATTTGTGTCGTAATACCTCTGTTTTGTTAATCTTCATTTTTAATAATGTATTCTAACGTTTATTTTGAAAGTAGTTATAAAATTGTACAGGTAGTAAATAATAGCTAAAAAATAATGTGTACTAGCAGTTATATTTGACAAAGAAGTATGTGAGGGTGTGAAGGGAAAGTTTGTAAGACTGTCCTCTTGGCATTGTAACCTGCAGACAGCTTGATGTGTTACGGCTGTAACGTTAATTGTTTGACAAAAAGAGTGACACTTACTAAATGTATGTGAGACGTTGTATTTCGCATCAGGCAGCTGGTCTGAGTAAGAAAGGCATAACCCCCAATAAACCAATTTACCCTTTTTAAAACTTTGACACAGACTGAAAGCAAAGAGTTTGTCAATTCGATACGGTACAACATTAGAGGCCAGAACAATTGCAACGTAGAAATTTGACGAAAGTCGTGATTACAAAGGAAGATTCGTTCCAGACTCAAAACAAAGCTAGAGTGCAACTTGAAAATAAACAATGGTGCAGCAGATCGAACAATACCAGTATTGTATCTACGTCAAAGTGTAACAGAAAGTGGACACTAGGAGACGGCCACGAGAGACAAAGAAATGTCGCCTGATTTACAAGGGGAAAGTGAAACTCACGAATTCTGGAGTGCTTGAATGAGATTCCTAGTAAATAGAGAAAACGGCTGTAGGAACAATCAGGACCAATGGGAGTTCGACAAGAGAATCACGTATAAAGCAGATATACTCGAAAACCAATTACGAATATACAATTTGTCACACTGGCTAAGGAACCAATAAGAGTATCCAAGCAGATGGAAGATTCAGCAGAGGTAGGCGGGATGAGAGTTTACTTGGTAGATCTCAGAACAGAAAAACGGCAGTCTAGTATTCATCATCAGTCCAGTACTCATCATTAGTCTAGTCTAGTATTCATCATTAGTCTAGTCCAGTACTCATCATTAGTCTAGTCTAGTACTCATCATTTACAAAGTGATCACCACAAATCATCTTAACTCGCAAGAGAGTTGAACTTCACCGTAATTTAAACAAAGTGTCGGAGAATACGGATACACAGTACAATACTAAGTGAAGACAAATTCAATTAACAGACATTCTACAATTACAAATAATTCACAAGAAACTATAAACATCACAGCAGCTTTTCTATAATACAGAACACATCAACATAGAGACTCAGTGCATATTCTACAACAGAGACATTAGACATAAAATCAGCAATCTAAGAACTATTTAAAAAAAAACATTACACATGAACTTTACCAACATCAATTAAGGACACTCATATTCAACACAATAGGTGTGCCGTGAAAAGTGAACAGGTCGAGAATGCGTCAATAATTAAACAGTGATTGTGAGGTGCAGTGATCGCGAAAGGATACGTAATCTACAACGACTACGGAGATCAGCAACTACTAAACACAGAGGACCACATGATGTCACCGAGAGTATGAACTACGAATAATCAACGTTCTCAAACTAATGGTACTTTAGAGTTAAGTCAACAAACTCAATTCATTCAAGTCAAAGAACTCACACTAATAATTAATTAACCTTGAGAACTGCCTCTCAGTGCTCTGAATTCGACTGAAGCGAAATAAAACGTCAACTAGTAAATTCTTAAAAAACCATATCTAAACAGTAATATAAATTTGCCAAATACAATTGTAGATTATAATTTACAATTATAAGTGTTATAAAATTATTAAATGTTAATTAATCGCGATTTCAGAGATACTCATTGTTAAGATAAGAGAAGTGATTCTACTTAAGGAAATATCCATACAGAATGTTATATTTGTAATTTGCTACAACTTGATTAATTAAATAAGCATTAGACATAATATTGTTGTTGTGTGTTTGGCAAATGAATCCTTTATATCCACATCCTTGTAGATATGAGGTGGCGCCCGGGAATTTGAAACATTTTGGCAGTAAGTAATTTTAATTATTAATTTATTACAATTATCAAAAACTCCCAATATAAAGAAATCTTATATTTGACTGTCCAACGCGTGGCATTACAATTGTCAATTACTAAATATAAATAAATTCTTATATTTGCCGCCCAAAGAACGTGGGACATTACAATTGTAAATTGCTAAAGATAAAATTCTTATATTTGGCGCTCCAACAACGCGGGACTATATAGAGTAAAGATTTCCATATAAAAGATAATCGATTAATGTATGCAAGTAAATTTGCATAAATATAAATAAAAAATTCTTATATTTGTCGCCCAACTCGCGTGGCAAAATCTACATTTAGATTTGCCAAAAAGGCAGATGAATGAATTGAGTTAAATAAGTTAACTAAACTGAGAATTAGAAATAAAATAAAAGTATTAATAAATAGAGTAGACATTAAGAACATAGGGCTAGTAATTGTAACTACAGTTGCTTAGTCACGGTTCGAATATATACGGTATATGTTGACGCGAAGTAAGGCACGCAAAATGGAAAAAGAAACACCTTATACGACAATGGCCAGTGAAGAAGAAACACAAGTACCAAGGAGAGCTGAAAAGAGCGAAGAGATGGAGATATATAACCAAATGGGAGATCCTCAAGTCATAGCAATGATGGAGGAAGAAATAAGAACGGATATTGAAAATATAAGGGCAGAAGGACCACACGCAGAAGTTGAACAAGTAAGTGCGACAGTACCACAGACGGAGAAGGAACAAATAAGGGCAGAAGGACCACAGCCAAAAAGTGAGCTGCAAATGCTATACGAATTGATGAAAGTAGATAACAAGAAATTACAGAAGAAATTAGAAGAAAAAGTTGAAGCAAATCAGAATAAATTAGAAATAAGTCTGAATAAATTACATGAAGACAATAAGAAGATACAAGAAGACAATAAGAAGATACGAGAAGACATTCAAGATATTAAAGTAAATCAGAAGAAATTAGAAGAAAAAGTTGAAGCAAATCAGAATAAATTAGAAGTAGCTATTAAGGATATTACAGGAAAGCACACTAAGTTAAGAGAGGAGATAAAAAACGATATGAACACGTTGCATGACAAATTAGTTGGTGATATTCAAATAGTGAATAAAACATGGCGTGAAGAATTGAATAAGACTGAGCATAATTTTGGCGAGGTGGTACAGCAACAAAGTGAAAAATTTAAGTGTGAAATACAAAAAACTACTCAAAACTTAAGTGAAAATTTAAATCGAATCAATCAGGAAGTGAGAAGAGAAATAAAAACAATGAAAGAGGTCGTCCGAGAAGAAGTCAGAAGTATTTCTACCGTAAACAAAGAAGAAATGGAAGAACAATTAAGAAAATTAGCTGAAGAAAAGGGTCGACGCATCGACGAGATGAAAGAAGATCAAGAGCAATTAAAACGAAAATTAACAGAGTTGGAGTCAAGACCAATGGTAAACAACCAAAATACTATTGTGGCTAACCAAGAACAGTTAAAGGAGGTACGGTACAACGGACGAGACGCCTACCCCATGGAATTTCTAAAAGAATTAAAAGAGGTTAAAGAAATATATTACCCCAGCGGAGGTATTAAGTGGATTAACAGGCATCTAGAGGGTGAAGCAACAGTATGGTGGAGAATCGTACAATCCCAAATACATACGTTTGAACAATTCGAGGAGGCGTTTACCAAGAAATTCTGGAGTCAACAAATTCAAGAAAACATACGGGACAGCTTGGAGTACGGATGTTATTATCCGAATGGTAAACTCACTATGGTGCAATACCTCGAGAATAAAATTCTACAGTGCAGACAACTGATCCCACCAATCTCGGATCAGCATTTAATTCGCAAACTTGCACGCCACTATAGTAAGGAAATAGAAGTTGCCATCATAACTAGAGGCGTCCAACAAGTAGATCAATTTGAAAGCTTATTAAATGAGTTTGCTACCATTCAACAACGAGAAATGAGAGGATCGTATCGGCCGCCACAACAAACAACGGCTGACAACGGTGGAAGACATATTAACAATAGCTATCATAAAACGAAGGGTATGAAAATGGAGACTGAACACGAGGGTCACAGACCTGGGTGGCGCAATAAACAAACGTTTGGTACAGAGGATAGGGGAACAAAACAGCCCATTGTCAACACAGTAACAATTGAGCGTCAACAACCTGGCCCTTCACAAGAATCACGTACAAAAAACGACCAGCCAACCCATTATCGCGGCAACAATACTTAGCTAGTAGAAAAATAAATAACCAGTTAGACGTAGCATTAGATTATATTGATATTCGTGAAGAATTGGATAAAATGGATGAAGAAGAAGAAACCACTAATTTCCCATACAATAAATGTCCGGAAATAAAAATAAAATTAAATAATGTAGAAGTAATTGCACTTATTGATTCGGGCAGTCAATTAAACGGAATTGCCGAAACGTGGTTCAACCAGAATAAAGATAAATTAGGTAGGATCGAGTTATTAAACTTATCGAATACCAATATAAAAGGTGCATTAGGACATAAATCAAAATTAATACGAAAACAAGTACTTTTAGAAGCTGAGGTTGATAATTATAAATTTGACTTAGTATTTTTTATCATCCCTGGACTGAATAAAGACTGTATACTAGGAATAAATATGTTGAAGGAAGGTGAGTGTACTATAGATTTCCAGCAAAATGTAATGCATATTAAAAATAGAAATTATAAGAAAAATGTAGAGGATTCTAATGAAATTGTACATATACATCAGATCGCTTTGGATAAAGAAACGGCCGATGAGGAATCTATTAACTTTCAAGAAGCTGTCGAAGAGTTAACTAATATAAATACAGAAACGAAGAAAAAATTAACTAAAATATTAATGAAAAATAGAAATCTATTCCGAGAAGAACCAGGCCGAATTCATGGGTATGAACATGAACTACGTATCACGGACAACACCCCCTTCTTCCAAAAGGGATGGCCTATACCAATTGCCTATCAAGACAAAGTCGAAGAGGAGATCCAGAAAATGTTAAGATACGGAGTGATCGAGCGAGCGAGCAGCCAATATATCAATCCCATGGTGACAGTTATAAAAAAGGACCAGAGCGTAAGATTGTGTTTGGACGCCAGGAAGTTAAACAAGGTGATGATACCTGACTTCGAAGGGGCACAACCAATCAACGAGCTCATTGCTAATTGCGGAGGAGTAAAATATATGTAATCGATCGACCTACGCTCCAGCTTCTGGCAGGTACCACTTAAGCGAGAATGCAGGGACTTCACCGGGTTTCTATATAAAGGAAAGACCTACCGCTTCACAGTCACACCGTTTGGATTAAAGACAAGTCTGGCCAGCCTGACGAGAGGATTGGATACTGTGTTGTCAGATGCAGTCAATAAATTTACGATAATATATGTAGACGACTGCCTATGTCTATCTAACAGTCTGGAGGAACACCTCACACATTTAGATCTATTATTGACCAATTTATACGAAGCAAACATCACAGTGAACTTCAAAAAATCACAGTTTTTCCGTAGAGAAATTAATTATCTTGGTTACTGTTTATCAGTAGAAGGCCTTAGTCCTATGCCAGACAAGGTAAAGGCAATCCAAAATTTTCCACGTCCAAGAAATCAAAAGCAACTAAAAGGGTTTTTAGGACTTACAAATTTTTATAACAGATTTACCAATCGATATGCTGAAACAACATCTTTATTAATACAATTGTTAAAGAAGGAGCGCTACTTCAAGTGGACGGAGCAGCACGACCGACAATTTAAATTAGTCAAAGAATTATTTATAGATACTGTAATTTTAAAACACCCAGATCTCAAGAAGCAATATTATTTACAAACGGATGCCAGCAACTACGCACTAGGAGGGCAATTGTTTCAATATGATGACGAAGGACACATCGCCGTCGTAGCTTTTACTAGCAGAACTTTCAAAGGTGCTGAATTAAACTATCACACAACCGAGAAGGAACTGCTGAGTATCATACATTGTTTGAAGAAATTTCGGATATACTTATTAGGACATAAATTCACAATCATAACAGATAATAAAGCTCTCACATTCCTACACAAATGCCACCTATCAAATGCTAGAATTACCCGCTGGATACTGTGCATCCAAGAATACGATTTCGACATTGTGCATTGTAAAGGCAAAGAAAATATTGTAGCCGACATACTAAGCCGAAACCCAGAGGACTCTATGGACAGCAGTGATGTCAATTTTAGTGAAGAGATGGAAATTAATCGTATTACCTTGAAATTGGATAAGAAAATAATGAAGGATATAAAAAATATTGAGAAATTGCAGCGCCAAGATCCTAAATTGAACAAAATTATTTGTGAATTAGAAAGTAAGGAAGACTCTAAATTAAGTAATAAATATCAATATGTTAAAAAAATCCTATACCGACAAGACAAGAAGTCATGGAAAATATATGTACCGAATAACATAAAAGAAAATTTAATTCAAGAATTACACGTTGTATACGGACACTGCGGCATACAAAAAACCGAAAGACTTTTTCGAGAGTACTTTACTGGAGACAGAATAAACAAAACGATACATCAAATCATTACTAAGTGCGATACATGTCAGCGATGTAAGGATCATCATAAGAATAATGTAGGAGAAACCATACCGATGCTGCCAAAGAAGAAAGGGGAGTTAATCAGCATGGACTACTATGGACCCCTAATTACATCGACTGGAGGTGTTAAATACATTCTTGTTATCATCGATAATTTCACAAAGTACGTCAAACTTTATGCGTTGAAAAGAGCTACAACTCGTGCTACCATAAATAGACCCAAACAATATATAGCGTCATGGGGAAAACCGTTATCAATTGTCACTGATAATGGAACACAATTCACTACTCATATTTGGACAAGGAGTTTACGAGAACTAGGAATTAAACCGAAGTTTACCGCTATTCGGAACCCGTGTACAAATATAGCCGAGAGAACTAACAGACAACTAGGCAACTTATTTCGAGTATTTGTCAAAGAGAAACACTCAAATTGGGCCAAGTATATCCAAGCCATTGAAATTTGTTTAAATGAGACATACCATAGTACCATTGAGATGAGTCCAATCGAGGCACACTTTGGAAAGAAACCAACCAGAGAGTGGACCAAATGTACTGACAGAAGTGTGATTTCCGAACCAACTACTTATAAGCCGGAAGACATTTACTTAAGGATTAAAGAAAAGAGAGAGCGACATGCAAATAAGATGAACCAAAGAGAACTAACAACATTCGCCATCGGTGACCTGGTATTAGTTAAAACATGTCCAATATCCGATGCAATGAATAAGATAATAGCGAAATTTTGCGACCTGTACGAAGGACCATATAGGGTTGCGAAGCAAATAAGTAAAGCTACTTATACGTTAGAATATTTGGACGAGAAGAAAGGAACAAGAGGAAATTTCAATGTCCGACAGCTAAAGCAATATATTACCTGACAAGAAGAGCAGTAAAAGGAAATAATGCGTTAGTAACGATCGGTTACGTGAGTAAGCAAATTGTAGCACTCATATAATAAATATGATATAATAAATTTATGTATAATAATTGTAAAATTTTAAAGTAATAATCGAAGTAAGATTATCAACTGACGATGTATAACAGAGTAAAGATTTATATTTTGTATATTATGTAGAAGAATAAAAGTATATCTAAAAAAACAAAACAAAGACATTGAACAATGACCAACAATGAAAGTAATGATAAGAACTAAGTGATAATTAATAGGATATTATGAATTTTTGTTGTTGTATGCATTTGCAAGTAGAAAATTATTGACAAATGAAAAATATATATAAGTGGATATTTAACTAATAGGAAGTAAGAAAGAACAGTAATAGTATCTAGGTGAATAATTATATGGAAACAGATGTACATAATGAATTAGATAGTTGTTAATTCTATATTATGATATGTTAGGAAGATAAGTGGTCTGAATGGATGGTAGTGTGTAGGATTGTAAACAATTGTATAGGTTAGCATAGAAAACAGAAAAATTTAAACCTTTAGTAGGACCCTTTGCCAAGCAACAAGGTGTGAAAGTGTCGAGTGACAGGGGGATGAAGTCATAAATCTTAACCCAGACACAAGGGTACACTGTAGACAGTTTCGAACGTAAACAAACCAAGTTGAACGTCCTCTAACCCGTTAAAGGGATTACATCACTAGCAATAAATGTAACTCATTAGATATTTATACTTAATTAATTAAAATTTACATAATTAATTTAAATTTACATATTTAAAAAAAAAGGGCACAAATTTTATTATTTGATTTTGTTACACGCCATCAATTAATAAAAATTTAAGGACAATGTAACGTTTATTTTGAAAGTAATTATAAAATTGTACAGGTAGTAAATAATAGCTAAAAAATAATGTGTACTAGCAGTTATATTTGACAAAGAAGTATGTGAGGGTGTGAAGGGAAAGTTTGTAAGACTGTCCTCTTGGCATTGTAACCTGCAGACAGCTTGATGAGTTACGGCTGTAACGTTAATTGTTTGACAAAAAGAGTGACACTTACTAAATGTATGTGAGACGTTGTATTTCGCATCAGGCAGCTGGTCTGAGTAAGAAAGGCATAACCCCCAATAAACCAATTTACCCTTTTTAAAACTTTGACACAGACTGAAAGCAAAGAGTTTGTCAATTCGATACGGTACAACATTAGAGGCCAGAACAATTGCAACGTAGAAATTTGACGAAAGTCGTGATTACAAAGGAAGATTCGTTCCAGACTCAAAACAAAGCTGGAGTGCAACTTGAAAATAAACAATGGTGCAGCAGATCGAACAATACCAGTATTGTATCTACGTCAAAGTGTAACAGAAAGTGGACACTAGGAGACGGCCACGAGAGACAAAGAAATGTCGCCTGATTTACAAGGGGAAAGTGAAACTCACGAATTCTGGAGTGCTTGAATGAGATTCCTAGTAAATAGAGAAAACGGCTGTAGGAACAATCAGGACCAATGGGAGTTCGACAAGAGAATCACGTATAAAGCAGATATACTCGAAAACCAATTACGAATATACAATTTGTCACACTGGCTAAGGAACCAATAAGAGTATCCAAGCAGATGGAAGATTCAGCAGAGGTAGGCGGGATGAGAGTTTACTTGGTAGATCTCAGAACAGAAAAACGGCAGTCTAGTATTCATCATCAGTCCAGTACTCATCATTAGTCTAGTCTAGTATTCATCATTAGTCTAGTCCAGTACTCATCATTAGTCTAGTCTAGTACTCATCATTTACAAAGTGATCACCACAAATCATCTTAACTCGCAAGAGAGTTGAACTTCACCGTAATTTAAACAAAGTGTCGGAGAATACGGATACACAGTACAATACTAAGTGAAGACAAATTCAATTAACAGACATTCTACAATTACAAATAATTCACAAGAAACTATAAACATCACAGCAGCTTTTCTATAATACAGAACACATCAACATAGAGACTCAGTGCATATTCTACAACAGAGACATTAGACATAAAATCAGCAATCTAAGAACTATTTAAAAAGAAAACATTACACATGAACTTTACCAACATCAATTAAGGACACTCATATTCAACACAATAGGTGTGCCGTGAAAAGTGAACAGGTCGAGAATGCGTCAATAATTAAACAGTGATTGTGAGGTGCAGTGATCGCGAAAGGATACGTAATCTACAACGACTACGGAGATCAGCAACTACTAAACACAGAGGACCACATGATGTCACCGAGAGTATGAACTACGAATAATCAACGTTCTCAAACTAATGGTACTTTAGAGTTAAGTCAACAAACTCAATTCATTCAAGTCAAAGAACTCACACTAATAATTAATTAACCTTGAGAACTGCCTCTCAGTGCTCTGAATTCGACTGAAGCGAAATAAAACGTCAACTAGTAAATTCTTAAAAACCATATCTAAACAGTAATATAAATTTGCCAAATACAATTGTAGATTATAATTTACAATTATAAGTGTTATAAAATTATTAAATGTTAATTAATCGCGATTTCAGAGATACTCATTGTTAAGATAAGAGAAGTGGTTCTACTTAAGGAAATATCCATACAGAATGTTATATTTGTAATTTGCTACAACTTGATTAATTAAATAAGCATTAGACATAATATTGTTGTTGTGTGTTTGGCAAATGAATCCTTTATATCCACATCCTTGTAGATATGAGGTGGCGCCCGGGAATTTGAAACATTTTGGCAGTAAGTAATTTTAATTATTAATTTATTACAATTATCAAAAACTCCCAATATAAAGAAATCTTATATTTGACTGTCCAACGCGTGGCATTACAATTGTCAATTACTAAATATAAATAAATTCTTATATTTGCCGCCCAAAGAACGTGGGACATTACAATTGTAAATTGCTAAAGATAAAATTCTTATATTTGGCGCTCCAACAACGCGGGACTATATAGAGTAAAGATTTCCATATAAAAGATAATCGATTAATGTATGCAAGTAAATTTGCATAAATATAAATAAAAAATCTTATAGTATATTAATTAATTTAAAAGTAAAATGATTTTTAATAGAACGGTTATATCACTTATAATAAAAAAACAGGATTGAGGGTACTAGAAGTCGCCTTATACCTGTACCGGTTGTAAAACTAGAAAAAGGTTTTATAGTGACCGCTGTCAACATTTGTCACTGACATGTCTATTGTTATAGGCTTTGCTGGGGTTTCCAACGGTTATAAATGTATGTGGCTACTTCTAGCGGTTTAAGAGTGCATTCATTGGTAAGTCTTGTCCCCATCCATACAGTGGTTTCAGATACACTTTCAGTGGTAAGTCGCTTGGATTTTAAAATATCCAATTTCAGTTATTTCAAGAAAGATCGACATAAATAGGAAAACTACGCGAAAATTGATAAACGAGTTCAGGGAGATCCTTACTCTCTGGCTAATGGAGAACAACTCAAAAATCGGCGGCCCAGGAGATATTATTGAAATTGATGAAAGTGCGTTCGGTAGAAGGAAGTATAACAGGGGCCAAATAACCAAAACTCGGTAAGGGAATTTGCTAGAGAACAAAAAAGTGCTTCTTAAAGGTGGTGGATAAACAGGATGCAAACACACTAAATCGTATAATTTTAGATAATATAGAACCAGGAACCACTATAGTTACAGATATGTGACGCCGCTACAACTCGCTCGAACAATATGGGTATACACATTTGTCTGTGAATCATTCACTTAATTTTGAATGTCTTCGCAACTCTGCTGTTCACGCCCAAACGATCAAGAGCCACTGGTTCAAAATTAAGCGTGATATGCGGAGAAGAGTCGGGGAAACGTCAGCTAGTACATTTTAAACGTACTTAATTGAACATATTTAGAGAAATATGTTTTTTCCTGCTGAAGAATTGCTTTATGATTTTTTTGCGGCTATTCATTATTTTTACCCGCGATGTTTAAATTGATTATACAGAAATTACTAATTACTAAAATTTAGCTAAAAAGAAGTAAATTATAAAAATCTAAAAATGAGAAATATTAAAAAAAATAAAAATAGGTTTAATACGTAGGTAGATAATAAACAGGTGTAAGAAAACGACAAGGCCTCAGTGGCCGCTTTTAGTAATTCAAGCAGTTGTTCATGAAATACCAGTATCAACATTTCTCTCTTATTATTAGCTGCTGTGAGCATAGTCTGCACAAAAACATCTGTCTACATAAAAATGTCTCTCAGGCCACTGGAGGTAGCCACATACGTTTATAACCCTTGGAGAAATCACAAACCTATATAACAATAGACGTGTCAGTAAACAGTATAATAAAATAACCTTTTCCTGGTTTTACAACCAGTGCAGGTATGCGGCGATTTCTAGTGCCCTCAACCCAAAAAAAAATATAATATAAAAAAACATGTTATATACATACATACATTGCAATGGACATTCTAATTGGATATGAAATGTAGCAGAGTGTAAAGCATATGACAGCATATGAAGACACTATATGAATAAGTAGAGATTGCAGGTTTGAACATTACAAATTTAAGATGGTACTTATATCAAAATGTTCGTAATAAAAAAACCCAACTGAAGACATAGTTATTTTTAAAATCGATAACTAAATGTACACATTTTGTAAGTACAAACTTCTATGGCCATAAATTTTGTCGTAAAAATAATCAGGTTTATTGAACAAGAATTGTTCTGTTCACAAGCCTTCTTGGACAAGAACATTTATTATCTGCAGAAAAATCATAAGCGGAGTTACCAAAGAACCAATCAGATTACAAGAATTCAGTCGATGATAATTACTTTGAACGATTTAATCAGTCTCCCTTCGGAATCGATAACGTGTTAACGCAGTTTTGTACATGGCGTTCGGTCTGCTTATCGCGACGAACAGAAGTTTAAAAATTCCTAGAATTACTGCCAGAAATATTATAGTTGTGCTACAAAAGTTCAAGATATCCGATTAGTATATATAGACAATTTAAGCTGACTGGAAAAGGGTGTCTGACATACCAAAAACAGTAATGTATCTGTTCGCGGTGAAAGTTATATGTAACCGTGCCCGTGAGAAATATCTACACACAAAGTCCTTAGACCTTGCCAGTGGCTGAAACAAAGCTGTTGCGTCTAGTAATAACACACAATTGTATTCATAATAATAATTATAATCTTGCATAATAAATATTGGAGCTCAACGTGTGGTTCGATAAACAACACAATATTATTGTATTATTGTTGTATTGTATTCAGATTTTGTAGCATAATTATATTATTGTTGTGTAATAAGAAAAATTGGGCCTCAATAAAATTAAAGAGAATACAAATTGGTGTCACAAAATAATTTGTATTAATAAAACAGAAAAATAAATACTACTAAATAAAGAACCAATAGAATCACGATTTACCAAAAACCAGTACTTACACATAAAATAACAAATTAAAATTTTTTTGCAATGAAACAAACATGGCTGAAGCGCAGAAGGAATTCGACCTTGAGGCTCTGTTTAAAAGTTTCCGAGAACGAATAAAGAAGAGTAATGAAGTATTAAGAAGATTTAATGAAGAAACTAGAGCCGAATTAGCAAAAGAGAATAATACATTATGTAAACAAATGCGTGAAGACATTGAGAGTTTATCGACAAAACTAACTGAAACTAATGCCAGAGTAGAAGGATTAGAAGCTAAGGTACAACAGTCACTTAATGAGCAAGCTTACAAAATTTTAGTCTTGGTCTTACTCTAGGTAGCAGAATTGCTCTAGCTCTTTCACGAAACGAAGGAGAGTCCAACGCTATCAAGAGGCTGCTAAGTTAGAATTTTAGTTCCTGAAATTTTTATTAGTTTCAGTAGCAAATGATCATAAATATTTTACACAAAGGCTATTCAACTTCTAACAACATTAACCTATGTTAGTGAAAAATTGCTCTTTCGCTTCAAAATAACCCGTTTGTTTTAATCATTGCTCTTTTGTTCCGTTTGAAGTGTATCATGTTTTACTTTTAAACTGACAACGGAATATAATGTATCTGGGTTGGGGATTCTAAGATTTCCCTAAACGAACAGAAAAAGATAAGGAGTTAGAAATTATTACACTAATGGATATTTTTTTTTTTACATTGTATTGTTCGCTTCTGTGCGTTACGTACAAAAATATAACATATGAAACTTTAAGCTCTCTTATAACCATAAATGTGCTGCAAATATATAAGAGTTTCTGAGTCTATGTATACAGTAAATGAAAGCAAGAATAAAAAAATACAAAAGTATCGCTATGTTAATCTCGTGTTGAATCCTCCCTTGAAGGCATGTAATAATATATAAGAGCGTGAATTATGTGCGATGAATCTCGCGAGCGTCAACCTATATTCATAAAGCGAGCTACCAACATTATCTACCTTCCTACCTTCTGTTAATCTTTCACTTTTGCGTGCTTTACAAATCCCGTGCTTTCAGTAATGTGCTTCAAGTACGATAAAAATTTCCGTTCTTTACACTTTATCCGTTGTGTTAGTCGTTCCATTACTGTATGAACCAATGCAGGCGTCAAGCTTTCAGTGATTTTCTGCACAAACTTGACTTTCCTATCGCGTTATAAACCCCTTCCGCACTTTTCAAGTATATCTAATTTTTATTTTCAACAACTTCATAATTCACAACTTTAAACATTTTGACTATTTTTCTTTAAATATTTTAAATATTTACAGTGCAATTTAATAATCTAGGTTTCATAATTACAGCCTATATATGTTCAGATAACTTTTTAAAACTATCTTTCAACTCTTTCATCCATTGTTTTTTATGCTTTTTAAAATTACTGTCAATCATTAAGGCCAAGAAAATTAACAAACGATCGATAGTCTTGTGCCAAAATAATAGTTTTAACCCAAAAAATTGACCTTGAAATTGAATTAAATGATTCAGAAGAAGTAATAGAAGATCAGGGAAGAAAGTTGACGACAGAAGAGTTACATGAGTTGGAAAAAATTAATGATACTACAGCGACGTAGATGAACATGAGCAAGAAGGTTCCGAAGATTGCAACAAAGTTACGGCACAAGACGTAAACGAAGTTTTTCTACTTGGGAAGTAATGAAAACGTATGTAGGAGACATTCTAACATTGAGTTAACAAAACTAAAAACGCGCGATTATGAAGATAAAATTTGAAGTTATTTTAGAAATTTGTAAAAAAACGTCAAAAGCAATGTACATTAGAATCATCTCTTAGTGTGGGTGAAAGTTGCAGTAAGACGAGACTTCTTCAAGACGCATTAAAGCCTCAGCCTTCAACTAAAAACGGCTAATGTTAATATATCTGAAGGCGTTCAGTGTTAAGAAATATTTATGTGTAGTCAAATGATTCGTGTTTTGCTCAGTTTATGTTCTTATGCCTATAGTGATAGTTTTCGTTGTATGTACAGTATTCAATAGTTTAACGGACCTGGCAATATTTTTAATAGAGCAAAGCTGATTATTTCGTTTAAATAAAAGTGTGTCCATCCTAGCTTTACTAGATTTACAGATTATTGAAAGGTAAGTTTATGTTTGTCTTACTTATTTGTAAGATTAACGATATGCCTATTTATTATATCTAAAATTAGACAGTCTCACAATACGAATTTTTCACCTAACGGTAATCGTCCAAAACTAATTACGACGGTATTAGGTATATGTTACTGTACTTTATCTTCTTAAGTAAAAGTATTTAATCTCTTGTGCTACAATAAGTTATGAGATTAGAGCATTGTATATTTTAATTAGGTTTATAGTCGATCACGCTGGAGACTCACTAAATTATAACACAACTCGAATTTTCACTTCTAGTCTCATTCAAGTATTCTTCCCAATATAATTTTTCTTATCAGTCAGTTATCGAGTCTCTTACTCGTCCTTAACATTTTCCTCTCCGTTTACCTGGCGCCTATAAATAAAAATAGGCAGAGAGGATACATGATTTATTGGAGGGGGGTGCAATTATGAGATTTGGTGCCTTGCCGAAAATACAGATTTAAAATTTTCTGTGAAACTGAAGCATGGTCAAAATGTTCAAGAAAATCGTCAAGTAATATTGCACATGCAAGTTGTCAAATAAGTCGTTAGTATTATGAGGCGTCCACACAGTTCAATTGATTAACTCACTATGGAGAAAGCAATGCGATTACTCCACTTGTCTCGATGCTAAAAGTTAAAAAAAACTGTTCAATATCAGCAGCGTGCCAGATGTCAAAGGAATGGTAAAATACGACTTTTTACCGCAAAGGTAAAGGTAAAGTGGTAAAGGTACGACTCTTTACCAATATGTAAAGGGATGGTTCTGAACGTTCCAACGTGTGATTACTGCGTAAGTTGTGTAATGAATCTGATGACTGAAGCAATTATTTAAGCGTAACGCTAATACGTACGGCATTTGTTAGATTTAGTTATAGGCTATTTATACGTATCACGAGGTAAACCATCGGTATAGAACCGCTATATTAAGATAATTTTGGTCAGTGCGTTTATGGCAGCCATATTTTGTATGCATAACTTGAAACCCGCTATCAGCGCGTAACAGGCTTGTAATTGGTTTTTACGCTTAACTGTAGTCACTGATTTTAATTTACAAAAAACAAGAAAACATATTGTAACTCGGGAATTCAAATAAAAATGTATGCAAAAGTATCCTATACTTTGTTTATTTATCCAAATATACCTATTTATTTGTTAGGTATTACTGAAAACTAAACAGAACAGAAATATCATCGACTGGAATAAAATAGAGGGTAAACTGTCCCAAGCAAGGTGTAACCGGACGGATCAAACGTTACCGACCACAGCTGTAGATAAAAAGAAAAAAAGACTGGGCATTTCAGAACAATTTAGTATTTGACGTGGTGACTGTAAGAGGGCACAAAAAGAACTTACTCTAAAGGGTGTGTATATTGCCATAATTCCTGAAAACAAACAGAAAATAAAAGGCTCAACTAAAATAGAGGAATATACATTAATATATAGTGTTGTAAGTTCTGGAAAACTCGCAGCTGCAGGAGTAGCATTGCTGATAAATAAGGTGCTGAAAAACAGGATACTTTGCTATTTGTTTTTAAATTAACGAATATTAACAGTACGTTACAAAACAGTAAAAGGGTACACAACATTGATAGCTTTATACAGTCCAGAGGATGCCGTAAAGAAGACTCAGAAGAATTTTATGAGATCCTACAGAAAGTCTTAACAACATAAACAGAAACGATAATATAATATTAGCTGGGGATTTCAATGCATGTGTTGAAAATTCCACTGTAAGACCTGTGTTAGAAGTCTTGGTGAGAGGATAAAAAATGGGAATGGACGTCGGCTTGTTAATTTTAACGCATTCAACAAATTTTAGGATAACCAACACGTTCTTTCCGAATTAAGAGAATCACAAATATACTTGGTATGTTAGAGTATTTCAGTCAATAATTGATTATGTTTTAGTAAATGGAAAACAGTAAAGTGTAGTAGATGGTACAAGGGGTTTTAGAGAATGTGACGTTGAGTCTGACTATTTTCTCCTCATATCAAAGATTAGTGTTCCTGTTGTGGAGGAATGTATGGTCCACAGAGCGCCAGTGTCCTAAACAAAATTTTAAAGTACACCTACTCTAAGATGATAGTATACGGCACCTGTACCAGAATCGGCTGGGTCAGTTTGCGCAAAAAACGCCCATTAGTAATAATATAAATCAAGAATAGTGTAACATCAGACATATTTTACGCACGCAGGAAAAGAAGCACTTCGAACTAGATGTAAATGATACGGAAACCGAGGCCTGCGAATACGGGATGACAATACTGCCGGCTTGCTACTGCTAATGAGCAGGCATATTTTATATACTTAGCTTTAAAGACTGATCAGTTAAGGTCTAAATATAAGCTCCGATGTGATATTGCCAGAAGAGAAGAAAGAAAAAGCAAAATAGTTATGACAAAATATATGAGTGACATAGAGCACGATGTGCAAGGTAGACGGGACAAGGCTTACAAAATATTACGGCATTTATAACAAACAGAAAGAGATAATTTGAGCTTATAAAGTATGCATCACTCTTGGTGAATGGTCGTTTATTGAAATTTATTAATCTGTGCTGGACCACTTTTAATATTCCCGAAGATTGTGAGATGGCAAAGGTAGTCTCTATATTCAAGAAAGGAGATCAAAACGACGGTGATAACTATAGAGGAATCAGCTGTTTAACCTTGAAACATCTTACAAATTGTATGCATTAATTCTTGCAAGATGACTAAAGCAGTAAAGGAGACTATTCTCTCAGAGACCCAAAATGGTTTCTGGAAGGACAAAGAATATAAGTTGCCTACATATATAGCTTTCACCGACTTTGGAAAGGAATACAATATAGTGAATAAGGTCAGCCCGTGGGCAATAGTGTCAAACAAAGGTATCCTGGATACTTTCCATTCATCAGGGATCAAGCACCTCATCCACTACAAATTCAGCAAATGTAGTAATAGTAAAACCCAGTAATAGTAGTATTAATAATAATCATCATCATCATTAACATTATTATTATTACGATTATTATTAATAATAGCAATAATCGAAGCAGCAGTAGCAGTAGTAGTAGTAGTAGTAGTAGTAGTAGTAGTAGTAGTAGTAGTAGCAGCAGCAGCAGTAGCAGCAGTAGTAGTAGTAGTAGTAGTAGTAGTAGCAGTAGCAGTAGCAGTAGCAGCAGCAGCAGCAGCAGTAGTAGTAGTAGTAGTAGTAGTAATTGTTGTTGCTTTTGTTGTAGCAGTAGTAATATTAATAAATATTAATATTGGCTACTTTCTTGTACCACCGAAGGGGTTGAGAAGAGGAGGCTGCCAGCGTTAGCAGTACTGCATGTAGAAAGGTAGTACGGCTAGTATTACTCCAGGATATTGGGCTGAAACCCTATCCTGATTGTGCGGTACGGCTCGAGAGTCAAAGCCAGGTGATCTTCCAAATTATTATTTCCAAGTCATTGTTTTTACAATACTACAGTGTTACGTGTAAATAGATTAGTTACACTTCGTTTACAAAAATACATTGTTTATTTTAAATAAATTATAAATACAAAGAACTTGAGTGTGTGTGTACGCGCGCGCGCGCGCGTGTTTCAGTTCATATTAGAGAAATAATGGTAAGTAAAGAAGTGTGTGAATTGGTACATTAACGCGTTCGTAAATTGTTACATGCTGTTATGAACGATGAAGGTGTCGATGCCATCATTAACAGTTGTAGTGTTGTCCCTACAGGTTTTGTTTGTCAATGACCATTAACATCATTCTTCGTCAGTGATGACCGTTGTGCCCATGATCGTGGTCGTGGTGATCGTGGTCGTGATGATCGTGGTGATCATGATCACGGTGATGGCCACCGCCACCTCGTCCACCGCCTCCTCTCTGGGCTTCAGCATAAATGGTGCTAATTACCAGCAGGAACATGAGAGCGAACTGTAAATTAATTATCTTTAATTAAATTGTTGTTTTATAATAACTCACACTGATATAAATTAAATAATTTAATTGTGATAAATGAGATATTCATGTATAGAAACATTTAAACTGTTATGTCTCTTTAATCAACTCTACTAAAAAAGCGTTTGAACCATAGACTTGAGGTCTAATATCAATTTGTCAAATGTGCCTTCAGAGTCGTTATGAAATTATTTTTAGAGATGTTATGAAATTTGTAACCTGCTTCAAGTAATGTTGTAAAAAGTAAAGTTAACTTTATACAATCAGGATATCACGGCATTAAGGACTACCTGCTATGGTAGGCCAACATACCTGCCTGCCTTCCTGCCTGCAGGCTGGTCACACATTTGACGAATACAATTTTAGTACATAGGTAAATAATAATTACATGATTTACAGGATAAGTTTTTATATCCCATTTTGTAATGCGAGAATGTCAACAATTTTTTTTGTTTTCTTCAAATAGTAATAGTTTTATTAGGGACGCAGCTAGGAATTCGTTCTGGGACGTTTTCCAGGTTCTGGGGAATAGATAGATTATTGTAAAGGCAATTACAAAAATTATAGGAAAAGAACATGAAGTTTACACAAACGTATGAAAGATTACGGAAGTTCACTTAAGTAATGGGCTAGGTAAGTTGGAAGGTTAACGTGTTATCCAAAATTTATCTGTCACGAAACATTAAAGGTGACATTTTGCATTTCAATAAAAACAAAATAAATGATTCCAGAGAACTGGCACATATTTTCTCCTATTTTTTGCATAAGCTGATATGTGTAACGTTTTGTACGAATTTTTTGAAACTTCGCCTCAGTGAATGTAAATATTTTCAGCGATTAGGGTTGAGTCTAATGCTACCCGTTTTGCCATAGAAATAAATAAATAAAAGATGTTAATCAAATGTAAATTACAGGTGCTCTAAAACAAATATTTTAAAATCGCGTTACGGTATTTTGTAGATTTGGCCTCAAGTTGTGTTCGAGTTAGTTCACCGGAGGACTCATAATGTCGCGAACTCTGTTTTCAGCTTTAGGTTTCCGTATGTACGGAAGAAGGTAAACGTATTAATCTTGATTATTTGTTTCCAAAATTGTAGCAAAACAGAAAATTAAAAAAATAACAACTAATTAAATAAAATTAAAATAATTAAAAACGAACCGATAAACATTGGGTACCGTACCATCACAGGTCGATTTAACTGTAGGCACAGCTGTATAATATTCAAATAGCAAACCAAAAACTGTATAATACCGAAAATTTTTAAGTTATTGTGAAATTAATTACAGCACTATAAACATCGTAAACACAGTTGGTTATGTTCAATAAATATTTTGTTGTAAAGCGTCTCTCTCTATTTTGGTATGATAGCATGTAGGCGTATATGCAAAAAATTAAGTATAATATTACTTATCAAAATCTCTCATCACGTCTAGCCTAAGTATGTTAATTAATGTAATTCTTGTTACTAATTTCTAATTTATTTTAGCTAAGAATATTAATTATTTTGTGTTCAGTAACAGAGTTAACTGTTAAGATTATTAAATGTATTAGTAGTAATTAATATATAATTCACTAGTATGTTCCTAGAGCTTCAGAACTCGTTTACTGTTATGAACGAAGCACATTGTTATATAAATTTTGATGTTAGGTTTTTTTCAGTTATGGAAACATTAGAAAATTCCGATTTCACTATTTCTTTAGTATGTAACTTATAAAAATCGATTCCTTTTACAAGTATAACATTTGAAGTTTTAAGAGAATATATAGCATCTTATATATATTAAAATGTATTTTCAAAATGTTAAATTAATAAAAAACATACAAAAAATTACAAAATGAATACCTGGAAAAATCTTAATATACAGGGTGTCCCGGGAGGAGAGGGAAATAATTTGAGAAATGGTTCTATAGTGTAAAAGAAGAAAAAAAGTTCATATAAACATACTTATGTCCGGAAACGCTTTGTAAGCGAGTTACGGTTAGCAAAAGATTTCGCCCGGGTTTCGGTTCCCACGGGTAAATGAAGACTTTCTAAAATTCTGGGAAGGTAAATTAAGGGCCGAATTCTGTTGTTTCTTATGGTTTTTGACCTGAAAAATCGAATAAAACAGGTCGCAGAACTGTATCTCCCATAACTTTCATGACATCCTACGAAAAACAGAAAACTCTTTGCCTAAAAACGTATTGTATTGTTTTTAACCAAAATTAGACTTTTTTATTGACTTTATTTACACCATTTTTCTCAGAATTAAATTCTTTACAAGTTTTGTTTTTAACTTTCATGCATTTATTAATCATTTAACAAAGTTATTGTACTTCTAACCTAAAAAAACTTGTTAACAAAAGTTATGACATTTTCAAAAATAAACACTATATTTAAATTGTTAAAAACCAACAATATTTGTAGGGTAAAAGTATAGTCACGCATGCCAAGTTTTACGAAAATTCGTTAAAGCGTTCGGAAGTAATCGTGAGACATACCCCAAAGAGAAAAATAAGACAGGCAGGCAAATGCAAAAAGATCGAATAAAAACTGAGACTCGCACCGCTCGCTAAATTAATGAAATTAAATATTTTACTTTGTTTTATGTAGTACTATGTTTTTATGTTATTATGTAGTTGTATACAATAGGATTAGTCAATTTTTATTAGAACACAATTTCTTAATTGATTAAATATACATACGTAATAGTGCGTGTTCAGATTTTTTTAAATACTCAGGCTTTTGTTTATTGAGGAAATTGTAAAAATGTTAGTTTTAACTGAAATATTGAGTCTATGATTTAATATTAAATTATAAATATTAGGTTTGATTTTATGAACTAGATTACAAGAATTTATCTTAAAAATTCATTTACTTAATTTAGTCTTACAGGTCTATTTTAATTTATAGTTAGTGAAAGGTTTGAGAGGTATATTCTAATAACATAAAATAATTGTTTATACATCAGTAATTAAAGACTATTGAATATTTAATACATTTACTATTAAATATTATCTGTTCTTACAGATATATTTAAAACTGTTAAATACAGATACGAAAACAATCATTTAGAAATACATCGATATGGTAATGCGGTTTGTTAAATAAGAAATATATTTTCATGATACCACATCATGTTTTCAAACTAGACAGAAGATCTCATCAGTGATAACACTTCGAGATAGAAAGAAAACTCTTTGCTTTGCAATCGCCTAATAAACTGTGAGCAGGTAAGCGCCAGTAAATAAGATGCTAAATCATGAATTTTAAGATTTCTGCGTTTTGAATTTAGTATTTAGACTAAGTAAATAATTTTGCCTTTTAACGTCACAAATAGGTACAATGATTAGCACACAAAAAGTAGACAAATTCTGTAGACTCAAAAAAACACCCTCTCTTTTAAAACACTACTAGTGGTTTTTTTTTTTATTACATTAATGTAATCCAAACTTAAAATGTCAGATGTCTATAAAATTCTGTAAAATGAATACTTGCTATTATTATTTACTTTTGAAAATAATTAAATTGTAATGAACTTACCACTATACACCTGCGCATCATCTTGAATTTATTAATATTTTCGTGGTTCTGTAAAGAGCTACTGTATTGTAATGCGTACTGTTCTAATGTCATGTTCGATATTTATATACAACCACTACCACTTCCCCTACTCAGGTTGTTATTTATTTTCTTATTGTGATTTTAAGTAAGTAACCTGAAGAGATAATGCGGAAAGGACGTCACATATCCTTTGGCCATACTCATGTTTACTTTACACAAAATTAAACGTGTTGTTTTCCTAGTTTCACAAAATCCCACTGAAATTCACACGACGACTTGAGGGGTGTATCGCAACTCCAGGAAAACGGTGTTGTTTGTTGCCCATTATACGAGTGACGTCAATGAGCTGTTGCTTCATAACTCAAGTGTACGGATCCATATGTAAATATCCAGTACGTTAAGCAGCCAAGTTCCAAGACGGTTGTTTACATTTTATTTTGATCTATATTTTGTTTTAAATAGCACTTATTCGAAGATGAATAAGATTTTAATCATAAGTTTATAATAGTTTGCACGACTCTTAAACGTTTTTCGATTTTCAGTCTAGATCGCTCAATAAGGTATCCCCAAGAATCGTCTGTTACAAGTCTTTGTCACTCCTTTCTCTTCATGTTTTCTTCATTAGCAAGATCTCCTTCTGTCTTATTACGGCAGCGAAAAATTCATTTTTGAATTCTGTGTTACGCCATTCCTTGAATGTGATAATACCAAACTAATTTTAAGATATTTAATTTATATTCAATTAACTGGGACGCTAATTATCTACAAATTGTATAGGTCGATTCAGTATGCTTTGTTCTAATAGTTCAAACGTCTTTTGATAATGCTTATGTTGAATTCTGTACTGTAATTTAATTTTAAATACGTTATTTAATCATCCTGACAACGTTTTGATTTTAAACAAATCTGTAACTGCCTTTCTTCCAAGATGGGATGAAGTTCATTACTTTCTTGACTAACCATTGCCCATTGACGATCTTCCACAGTAGAATTCCACAGTTGAATGCCGTAATTCATCGTCATATTCACCATCGTATTGTCTGGAAACACGCAAGAAGGTGTCATAAAACTTTGTTTTCTAAATACGTACCTAATTAAAACAATCGCAAAATGTAATGTTGTTATCAACATTTTATCAGCGATCGGTAGACGGTTGTTAAATGTAGCTGGTTTTAAATATGAAAGGTTTTGATTAAATTTGATACAGTAGGCATATGTTTTTAAACACAAACGGTAAATATTAAAAAATAATAATCAGTAATCCGCTAAGCGATTAAGCGGTGACATAATACAGTTCCCATTTTTCCCTTCAACTTTTAAGTATTCATACAATACTAAAAAGATATACAAGGCCTCAAAAAGTAAGAATAATTTAGTATTTTAATGTAATTTGCAGTTGTTTTTACGTACACTTGTATTTACGTATTGTTTTAATTGTTCGTATAAGCTGTCGAATTTTTTATTCGAATTTACTAAATAGTAAATTCATAGTCACTAACCTTTATTTAGGTCACATATAATATAAACATAACTTGTTTGTAATAAAGTAGCTTTGTTTCATCCATTTCAGCCACAACTTTAACAAGTATAGAAGTATCCCTACAGCGATCACTGGCTTCGTCTTTTCAGCAAAGCTTTGTGCCATCTTGAAAGTCCCAGTGGCGTATTTACAATCTGGCCTTGGGACGGACGCCAGTTCGAGTCGGCTTTATACCGAAGAAAAAACAAGTTAAGGCTAATTAAGATTACTATCTTATAAGTGGTTGTAAAACGTGTGATAACATCCTGAAATCAATCCTATTAACGTAAACGGAAGTAGCACAATAAAAATACGCATTATTGAAATATTGTGTACAAGATAATTATTGACTAAATTGATTTTCCTATATTTGATATTTCAATCGTATACGCAAATGCTGTGCGATAAACCTATTTGTATATTTAAAAAAGAGCTATATTAGCGAATACAGTGGGAAAAATAATAAAACGGCCAACAAATTAACAAAATTCCTTGTCAACTTTTTTCTGTATTGTACTGTCCCCCACCTGTAAATACGCCCCTGGAAAGTTCCGCTATTCTATAATTTGATCTGTCCATAAGCCCTGAATTACCACACTTTCATTGACCTCTAACTAGTCTCAATTGCTCTTGTCGGTATCGTGTGCAGTTTTTTCTTCATTGACCCTCGTTCTTTTCCTATACCTATTAACTTATACAATGTATTCTTGATGCTCTACAGCTAGTTACATAAAGTCTATCTTAGTTACACAGACTCCTTTATGGCCACTCATTTATGGCCGTAACATGTGCAAGAAAACGCGGGCGTATGTGTGAATACCGGTAGTTGATTTATTTACGTTAATAAAGTACCGCTCTCACCGTCACCGATCTTGAATAAACTATTTCTATTCCGTTTATTGCATATTTTAGCACACACACACACACACACACACACACACACACACACACACACACACACACACACATATAACGAAACATTGTATGCTGAAATTCCCTTCAGCAACAAAATTTATATCTTTATATCATCCTTAACACTTTAGGATAACGTTTATGCTGTAGCCTAAATAATAAACGACTTGTGTAAGTACACAATATAATATGTATGTTAAGAAACAGAATAATTAGATACTCAAACATTTTTTTAAATTTGTAAACTATATTATCAAACTATACAGTAGAACCAAGGTTGGAAACGGGTTATTTGTACATATCCAAGCAAATTAATTGTTTGCAAATATTTAAGTTTATAATCTGTTTATTTTTACGTAAATATATTAAAATCGTTTAGTATTTCTTATTTTGTGCCGTATAGTAGTAACAACTGTGGTTAAGAATTCCTAATGATCCGAAGTAGGCAGGGTTTACACTGTGCAGACAATGCGAGAAAGTTCGATCAAGAAAGCTATGAATCCAATGCAGAATTTTATCGAAGAACTGCATACTTTTTCACGAGTAATGATGAAAGGTTACTGCTTCAAACATTCACAAAAACTTGCACGGTACCATCATGTAAAGTCAGTCTTAAATCTACCGCGCAAAAATTAATTTTGAAAGTAGTCCTTCTAGTCAACAAACATTTAAGCCAGCAAATGATTTGTCTTTTTAAGCACATTGTTGGATTGAAATAAGTGTACAGCAATAACTAAATACGTTTACAGCAAGTCTTATCCCATGCGTGAACCAGTCGCGGCTGCTATTCCAAATTTAACAACGATTCATGTGTATTACCATAAATCGAGGAAGAAAATTATATAATTAAATACTTTGCTAGAGAAACATAAAGTATTTTTTTAGCATGAAGTAGGCTACTAATTCGAATAAGATTATTATCTTTTCGATTAAATAAAACTTTACTAAATAATCACCATACAGGTCTTTAACCGTTTTGTTCATACAACTAGTGTTTGGTTACATTTAAGTACGTTGTAAAACGCAACGTATTGCACGAGCGCGCGCGTTTGTGTAACATCCTCTATGGCAGATTGGAATCACCTGAAACGTCGCAAAACACTAATATCTTAAAAATGGAAACACAAGTGCTCGCACAGAAAAAATAAATAGTAAAAAAATTGTGAAAGTATAAAAGAATATCTTGGACACTAATCAGTTAAACTGGATTATAAATAAATCGTAGGCAGTTCAAGACATATGAAATAATAAAACAACATTTATCCATACTATAAATATATTAAATTTTTCAAATATGGTAACGTTATACTGTATATTTTGTCCTTTGATTATAATGTCATACATCAGCATAAATGTGGTTAACATGATTCACTTATAGCCTATTTGCATAAGCTTGCATAAGTAAATGAAAATTTTAATTCAAAAAAACCTGCGGGTGCCAAAACAGATCTTAAGAAAGAATATTTATGAACACTGACGTCTTGTTGTTAGTAACGTCAAGTCAGTGGCAAGGAAAACTGGTGAATGACTACTTTAATTATAGCTTTATTGTCACTGTTGCAGACAATTTATTGTAGGAAAGCACATTGTTGTGGAAAGTGAAGTGAAGCGTTCTTAAAAGTGTAACAAGTGTCGGTTCCATGTACTTCTAACCGCACCACCACTGTGAAAACGACAAATACCTATTTTCTCACCTCTTCCAATGCGAGCACGGGTGCATCACAACACACGCACACACATATACACGCTCACGCACGCACAAACAGAACGAAAGTAGACCCAGGGCGTTATTGTTTATGTGATAGGTACCAGAGGTATAACTGTTATTACTTCGTATTGACAATTTAGCTCCTCAATTGTGTTGCAAAATTAGACACGAGAGGAAAGTGAAAGTGTCAGGCGAGCAGTGCTATTCTGTTTTGAAATTATTGTATTTAAACTCCAAACGTTGTGTAAAGATGTTTTCCAGTACAAAGTAGGGAACACATGTAATAAAGTCATGATCAAAGTTTTCTCAAGATGAAATTAAATAAAATTAACAGTATGTTAATAACGAATTCCATGAGAAAGATAATGCGGCATTTATAAATTAAAAGATAAAAAGTGGATAATTATTATTATTAATAAAGTGCCGTTACGTAACTCGGGTTTCATTTATTAGAAATTTGTCTAGTGCTATTATTATTTTTTGTGACAACATAAACAATATTATACACATAAAATAATTTCGTATACCGAAGAAGCATTAAACAGATGGATTTACAGTTTCTCATCAATTATATTCCTTTGTCATTTAAGTTTCTTAAGTTATCCTTAAGTTTATTTAAGTTCGTTAACTAATTCAATTAACTCTAGTTAGGTGAAATAATTATATTGTTATCACTTCATTTATTTCATTATATTTATATACACACATTTTGTACACAATGGGAACGATACACATGGTTTCGCTGGAGTTCCTAATATTTTTCATGGTTTGACATGTTAAAAAATTATTTTATATTTTGTAAAGCCTTGGAAGTATACTCAGGAGTATACTTCGTGTGAAAATTTAAGAAACTTATGAAAAGTTAGACACTTTGTAGTTCAAAAGAATAAATTTGTAACAATTGTTATTGCTATAATTATTTCGAAGGTCAAATTAATACAAAGCGTACGAATTTAAAAGAATAAATTATGCTCGCACGCAAGAGTATGTATACGCGACCTACACAGACCTGATTTTGAACGTATGCTACAGTATAAAAACCTCCAATTTAAATTGTAAATACTTTAAATAAATCGTTACACAGGATAATGTATGGGGAACGAGGACACTCATCAAACTGGTAACAACAAAGACGGTAAAAGTACACAAGTTTTACACTATTCTGTGCTAATGAAAAAATCAATATGTGAATATAATAACGACCTGCCGCACAGCGTACGCTGATACAATTACAATTTGCAGTACTTGTCTGTCACCAACAAAATTACTTTATTCGGTCGCATATGTCGTATCTTATGTCTAATACACAGTCCAGATCCAGGAGACAAGTCATTTTCAATCGCACTAAAACATACGGGGGCAGCCACTCATTGCCAAACATTCAGGCATTATTTTTCACATCTTTCTTCGAAACACACACAATCTTCATCGAACAATCGTATCTATACTCCCTGATGATTATGGTCTATGACGTATAAGTATCCTTTTCAATGATTCATTTAGCTGCTTCAGATAAAGAGACGTTTAATGTACTACACAAATCGCGAAATTCCTTTCGTCTCTTTTATGATTTCTGCTTTACTACTGCATCGTCGAAAATATTTTTTAATACCATCTAACTATGTATGTCTTATTAAAAGTACCGAAGTGACCAGAAAAATGCCATTATGGTTTTGTTCTTGATGAAGGGAAAATCCTGACATTCATCTCCTCGTGTTAAAAAGGATAAATTGTTGTCCTTTATTATACATACATCTGTATTTATAAATATACATACATCTGTATAAATACATCTGTGTTCGGGAAATTGCCCTTTCACCAAGTAGGCCTACTAACGGCCTCTGAGGTGTCGGATGAACGAGTAAAAAGACATATGGTTCTCTGTCGTCTTTCGGGTGGAAAGCATTCCTGAAGGAGAAAGACCATTAAGGTATATAATAAGGAAGGCACTGGGAGACCTTATATGAATGTTGCATATATATACCTTGTATTAGAAAGGTAATACAATCTTTTGTCAAACATTCCAGAGTAATAGTTGCCCATTCAGAACTCCCGAATGGGACAAATTTGAGTCTACCAAGCTAACTGAAGAAAGACATTCAGAACACAAAAGAGAAACGCTATTTTTGAAAACATATAGAAAACTAGAAAATCTCAGCTGACAAAGTATTATTTGACATGTTGACATGTAACGGATGAGGCAGCCTAACAGTTGAGATTTTTGGATCGATGAATGCGAAATTCTGTATTCAGTAAAGTAAAGACGAAGGAAAGAAAGAAAACGATTAAAAATTGAATGTAACAGAGATTAAGCATTACAGGGAGTCTGAACTTCTAAACTGTTCTTTGAAGATATAACTAATGAAACTAAATTTATCGAAAAACTAAATACGCCACTCCAAGAAATGGAAGTAGTTTAAGGAGGAAGTAACAGAGGCATCGGAAACATGTTTCTATAATATGGACAAAATGAAGTAAAAGCTAAGCATAACAGAAGATGTCGTTCGTACGCTGAAAAAAAGGGGTAAACATAAAATATCAGGAGACCAATTTGAGCGTAGGAAATGTAGAAACAAAGAAGGGAAAAGAAGACTGGTGGAAAGTAAACGAAAAAAGCGTTAACGCATAGTCATGGGTAACACAGACCAAGCGTTCAAAGAAATATTAAGAGAATTGAAGAGAAGGACCAAAATATCAAAAAGAATATTCACGGACGGAGTACTTTTAGAATGTATGTTACAAAGAAAAGATGGTGGAGTATAAAGTATAAAGTATAAACATGGGAGAATAAAATTCTGACAGACTGGAAAGTATATATTGTAACTTGTCGTTTCACCAAACATAAAACTAATAACGTACTAACTAAAAGATAATTTACTGACTGTAACAAACTATGGCTGAGAATGACCAAAAAACCAAGAAGTTAAAGATCCCAGGACAAAAGATGTAAATAAATAAGTAATTAATCACACTGTTGAGTACATTTACATATGTTTTTATTTGTGTTAAACTAATTCATTCTAATAAGACAATTTATATTATTATTAAAAACTTCATTACTAGTTAAAATGTAAATAAATCTAATTTAACTATGGGGAGGTCTGCGCACCTCAGACCGTTATTTTAATTATATTTAAGTTTTACAAATATAATAAGATCAAACTATAATTATAAAAGTGGTATGGTATGACAGTGCTAGAAAGTGAGAATAACAGTGAAATACGGTAAAAAGGAAAAATTGTGTATAATGAAAGTGTTTGAACATAATTATAATGAGCCTTGAAGAAATATATAATCTATATGAAACAGGTATATAACACATATAGTGAAACAAAACAAATTAAGTATTTGAAAAGGATAAAATTTTACATTTAAAACTTATAATAAAATAGTGTAAGGAAGAAAAGATAAAGTTCAGCTGAATATTATTAATTAGAAATGGTACACCGAACCTGTGACCCATAAAAATAGCCAAGGCCTTAAACTAAATAAATTAATGTTTTGAGTGGAAGAAGATTGATTGTTGAAAATTGTGAATTGCAAGATAGAACGTAAAAGATAAATTACTGCTGAGTTTGATGGAAATTGAAGATCAATAAAAGCTGAGATGACCAGGAAAACCAACCCAAGACCTAGAGGAATGATGTTTTGACAGAGAGAGACCAAAAAACCAGGTGTCCAGGAGCAGAATCAACCAATAAATCCGTTGGGAAAACTGCAAGATTGGTGAGATCACTCCAAAACAATAACTGAAATATTCGAGCTAACTTTGTGACAGTAAACATATGAATTACCACAAAAACAAAAACTGAAAAAAAAAATTTAATAATTGTGAATTATTTTAGTACACTATTATAAAATAGTCGTTAATCATAAGAGTTTTTGTTATAGTTTCTAGTTGTTTAAAAGAACCCACAAACATTCAACAGACATTTACAACACCATATTACCAAGTCTCATGTATTAATTATATTGTCTGTTCTATGTGCAACCTGTACTAGACTTTAATGATACTTGTATGTTAACCCTGAGATTTATGAGATTCAGATAAATAATCATCTAATTAAAAATAAAACACAGGTTTTTTTTATTTTGTTACAAATCAACGTCAGAGACACTAATTTTTTTAATATTACATATTGGTGATCCCAAAACAGGGCTGAACAAAATAAAAGTATCAACGACCGAAGAGAGGAAGATATTTACTGAATATTACATATTGACGCTCAAACGTGGGGCCTTCCACATTCGCAGAATAGATTTATTCGATACTATATAAAGCTGAACATTACAATATATAGAGGAAGAACCGTATGAAATACACAAATTGCATCAATACAAAGGAAACAAAGGAAAACTTATTAAAGAATGGCTTTGGAAGTTACCAAAAGGCTTATAAAACCGTATTAAGCTTTCATATACCCCTAATTATAGAGAAATATCTATAATTTATCAAACAAATCACGATAACTTCCAGTATCATAAAAAACCATTTGACAACATCCTTGGTATTAAGGAATACAAGAGCATATTACAAAGGTAGGGGAATAATCCTGCAGCTCTACAAGAATTAGAAAAGTCTCTTAGGTCGACTACACACACACACACACACACACACACACACACACACACACACACACACACACACGCACGCACACACACACACACACACATCAAAAGGTGTTAGAGAGGGATGCATCTTATCTCCACTTTTGGTTACCCAGTATATAGAGCATACAAGAGAGTCTAATGATAACATTGTCCTATTAGGAAACATTGGAAAAAACCTACTACAAGTGATTCATAAGACGAATACAATTTTTAGAATAAATGTAGTATGGGAATAAACGAAACGAAAAACCTTAAGTGTAAAGAGACAAAAACAAAGAGTTGGGGTATGAATTGGAAAGGAAAACTAATGCAGGATACTAATTTTAAGTACCGGGGATGTTCTGTAACATTAACGGTCAGGCATACAACAGACATAAACGTTTGTTTCATATCTATAAATGTTTGTCTGGCATCGATTAGGAAATTTTTATGAGGTTTCGTTTTGAGCATTTGTAGGTATTCCTCAGTTACCTGGAACTTAACTATCGCAACAAAGAAAAAGCTTGCAAAGTTGAAGCTTCAACATTATTATTTTGCTGGAGAAGATTATTGAGACTACCGAGGACACAGGAATGAGGTAAGTTTGACAATATTAGGAGAAGAGAGAACGCTGCTCTAAGCAACAGACAAAAGAAAAGGATTATTATTGGTCATTTATTGTGACATTGTAGCTTGTTCACTACTTTCCTTGGGGAAAGGTCGGAGGGATACAGTATCAGGGGAAGTCCAATATATAGACCCAGTTTTCAAGGCACGAAGAAAATGTAAACAAGCAACGATTAAGAGATTGTAAACAAGCTCTTAAGCGAAACAATTTGCAAGCTGACCAACCTACGGGTTGAGGAAGAGAAGAAAAAAAAAGTAGAATACGACTGTTTTTAAATCTTTAATGTTCGCTTTCTAATCCACCCCCCTTCAATAGGTAAATCCACCTGTTCATTTTAGTCTGTAAAATGAACGGTGGCGGTTGGGACCGGCCAGACTGCCTGAGGTGCCCCTCACTGACGCACGCACACTCACAGCCGGCCCGCGCGCCACAGGTATGATTCGCAAAGTGTGCCGTCCACTACATTATTAAACATTTTAAATTTGATTTTAATTCCAAACGAAATTACCATTTTTTTAACCTCCACGAAATTTTAAGAAAAATGAGTCTAAACACGATATACAGTGTAATTGGGACAAATCTCTGTTTTCAACAATATAAAAATCTGATCAAGCGACTGAAAAATTGCTTGTTGATAGTTGTTGTTTGGTATAATTTTTCTTAGAATTTTGCGCAGAATTCAAAAACAATAACGGTTTTGCAATTTTATAGCACAGCAAAAAAATGCTTTTTGGCTTAGATATGTCCAGTATGTGAGTCACGGCGGCCACCAAGGGTCAGGTATAATCCGCTGCGTGTGTGTTAGTGTGGGTGAAAGTCGGTCTGGCCTGTCCCAACCGCCAACGTTCGTTTTAATAATCTATAATAATACACCCAGTCAATTATTAGGAATATATATGATGTGCGAAGAGCCAGTTTCATATAAATCACTTATGAAAGAAATTATTTTTAATAATACAACATCGACATGTATGAGCCACGAATCATTTAATGACTCACTGATCCCTGAGTTTTCTTCCAAACATTTTCCATGCCCATGGCTACTATTATTTCTAAACTGAAAGAGCGAAATAGAAAGCGAGAGAGAGAGAGAGAGAGAGAGAGAGAGAGAGAGAGAGAGAGAGAGAGAGGGAGAGAGAATAGTCGTAAAGATCAGGGGAAGATCATACTAATCTTTCCATTCCAGTGTGGTAAAAATTAGATAGTGTGACAAACTAATAGTGTGCTAGAACCGTTTTAATTGTGCTAATTGGGTGTTAAGAGTAGCGTTATTTGAACGTGATATTTAAAAATGAAATACAATCAGATATTCCCCACCAACAAACTCAAATAAAAAGTTTTCCAACCAACTACCAACACATTTCTGCAGTGACTGAATATGTCAACGGGATAAAGTGTTGTTGAGGAACGTATAGACTGGTAATCGGGAGCCAAATAGCTTCAAATTTAGCTTTAACTCTGAAACTGCCCTTGGGAATTAGTTGTGTCATTGTTTCGTAAAGCAACTGGTAAAAGTCTATCAAATGATTTGTTGTGCTGTATCGAAAAGAACAGTTTTCCTGTGCTGGGAAAAATTAATTACAGAATGTCTCATGAGAATTGTTGACCACAATGCGATTGTTTATTTCCTGCCTGTTCATTGACATTCCTCACCCACAGAATTATGTTACACTCTGAGATTTACAACAACAAAATAGTAACATACCCAAATATTCGTACAATAAAAATGTCGAACAATTGCACCATCAGAATACTGAATTTTTGCGTTAAATATGTTCACAAAATTTAATATAATGTTTATACATTTTTATAATATTTCCATAAAACGTAAACATAAATATAATGTGATAACGTATTTTAATACCTGCAAATTGAGATTCCTAAAACTATAAGTTTTTCTCATGCATGCCGTACACGAGTATAGAGTATAAAATGTTTTTTTTTTACAATCAGTAATATTCGACTTGTATTTGTATATAACCACTAAAATGGCATTTCTTAACTATGGTTTCCATTTCATAATTGAACGAGCGAAGCAGGCTCTCAGTTTTAAATCGACCGTTTGGCATGTGTTTGTCTTGGTGTCCGTCTACTTGGGATACGTTACAAGATAACTGTTGAATGCATCAACTGATTGTCGTAAATCTTGTAATATTGTAATCTCGTAAACATCGCAAAAACGTGAGGGTCAGAATTCTGCAAAAATCGGAAAACCCGTCTGGGGTATCAAGCTACAGGGGAGTTTAACCACAATCTGAACACAATGTTTAGTTTGGAAATTTCAAAATTTTGGAACCCCTGGGCTTAAAAGTAGGATAAATGTTTGTTAAATTCGCAAAAATCCGTGCAGGGAACCAAAATAAAGAAATTTTTATCAAAATCTGAATATAGTGTATAGTTTAAAAATTTCAAAATTTTATGTCACAATGGGGATCAAAAATTTGACAAACGTATTAAAATCCAACCGGGTGTTAGACTAAAGGGAATTTAAACTTAATCAGAATGTTACATTAACTATCAAACTTTTTTCACTTGGGGCAACAAAAACTAAAAACAAAAATTAAAATTTTAATAATATTGTAAAATTCTATGTGCTGGGCCGAGTTCTGAGTAATTTTATTCAAAGTAGAAACTAGGTATTCCATTTTAATTTGACATAATTAATATCTCTGAGAACTCCTTGCAAATTTTGGATCACCTTCAATACGTTTGGACTCTATGTTTATACAAGAATTTATTATATACTTTAATCAATTAAGTATTGCGACAATACAAGCATAGGCTGTAATGCTCATATTTAATATAAAATAAATATTTAAGTTAATTTCAATAATATAATAGACGAGCAGGTGTGAGATTGGAAGCTGGCTTTCAAGCAGGAACCAACAGGTAAACATCACGCGATTACCGCTGCATGTGTGTATACAAGTAAACAGAGTGTGTGCGTGAAGCCTGTTTGATCCTGAAAGTTTGCAACCCCACCCCAAGTCAATGCTAAATTAAGAATATATTTAATATTAAGCAAATCATAAATATTAGCGAGAAGGTAAAAACTTCTAAAAATGTGTAAAAATCAGACACAAATGCAGTACGAATTTTAAGTAATTCGGACAATCAGTGCGAATCCAGTGCGATTTTTAAAGCATTATAATTACACTAGTGGTGCGAGCATCATGATAATTGCACAAAAAATAGGTCATTAAATTAGACAATATTTTATCGCCGTGAAATCCGCGATTGGCGAAAAAGTGTAATTATGTGAAATAGGACGAGAGTGGGGGCTATCACGCCATGGTTCAACTGTCGACATGCTGATTCCTGAATCGACAGCTGCAGTTTTCTTGGTGTATATAAATAGAAGCCCAGGAGAGCTAATCTCTCTCTTCTAACAGTATTCATTCGTGGCGGAACGCTATGTCCGTCAGAGACGCGAAATTTTAAATACTTTGGATGTAAATGTCTTGTATAAAAATTATAGCATAATGTTTGCAGTAATAATTTATTGAAAATACGTAACTTTAATTTGTAGAGTAATTACGAAAGCATTGTAGAGAAATTATGAAAGCATAATTTTTGCAGTAATAATTTATAAAAAATAATTAATTTTAAAATTGTAGAGTAATTATGAAAGCATAAGTTTTGAATTGATAATGATTGGAAATAGTTTAATATACATTTGAAAGAATCATTTAGATTTGTTCAAATAATGAGCAAATAGTTAACTTAGTTAAATATTTTATATTGAAAGCACACATTTAGACTGAGTAATCCAGACAATATAACATAATGAAGAAATATTTTTTTATTATTATAAAAATGAATAATATTATATAAGATTTATGTTTGTGACGAGATTACAGCAAACAAAGAAATTTTGCAACCATGTATAATGAGTATCGTATGACGCAGTAATCATTATTTGTATAGTATTATTTCTTAATACGTTTGTTTAAATTAATAAATGAAAACATTTTTGAATTTGCTAAAAAGGCTACCATTATTATAATTACACCTGAACCCTTAATTACACGTACACGTTGTTAGAAATGTTATTTATGGTTATATAATTTTTTCGCTCAAGAGCGTGCGCCCGACACACTTACATTTAACAACGTTGTATCGTTGTATAAAATTGGCGCTCCAAGATCGTGGGGCTCCACAAATTTAAATTATATTAAATTTGCAACAACGTTATATCGTTGTAGTATATATGTAAATAGTATTTGATATAAATCTGTATACATCTATGAAAATTAGAAAAACTTAGACGCTAAGATTAAATTATTTTTCATTTAGGCATTATGGTTACAATTTAACTGAAAAACCGATACGCTGATTTGGAATGTGTTAGGTATATTATATAATTACTAACAAAAAGGTTGTTTTAATAACAAAAAATATTAAACTAATGGGCATTTTAGTAATTTTTTTATAATTTACAAATTATCTGATACTGAAATTTAATAAATAATAATTGCATTCGTTCAAAACAGTGAGCGACTTTTGCAGCTCAGCGAGCTTATTACTAGTATGTAGTAGTATATACTACTAGCATATAGTAGTATGTACATTTTCTGAAAAACAGTATATTAATTATTAGCCAATATTTTCAACCTCTCTTAGGAAAGGTATTGAATATTACTTTAAGACTTTATGGAATGGAATCAATTCAAATCGTATTTTTGTTGCGATGAATGTAGGTGTTCGTAGGCACAGAGCGTACAATAATGCTGTGATTCCTTTGTCGGTAGCGTTATGTACATTACAGCGGTTTCTCGAGTACAGTAGCTTATTCCATCAACTTACCTAAAGTTAAACTCAATGCTATTTGGTCTCAAATTTTTCAGATTTTGTTACTTTTATTATCAGATTCTGTTTCTCTTAGGATGGGATTAAGATTAAGATTGAGTTTAACTTAATTCCAGGTGCATTACGCACACGTGTTTTCTGACAGTATGACAAAATACTCATAGTAATAATAAATAGTCCTCACGAAAATACGATATTTTCTCTTATATAAACGTAGACTCCGACAGAGGTTTCTAAGACAACTCGCTGGCACCTATGTAATCTGAACTCTAGACCTCAGTGTATTGTCTAAAACTGCTTTAGGTCGATGTACTGCACGCACGAATGCATTAAAATATAAAATTTGACATGAATGTTTTAATTATAATCAAACTGATTAAACTGAGACAACAACAACAAAAATAGTAATCACCATCATCATTGTCATTATTAACATCATATACATCTCCTGTTATTGGAAACGTCGTAGAAGAGGAAAGATAGGCTGCTAGCTTAAGCCACATACGAAATACAAGGAAATCATACGTTTTAGCCACGTGTTGTTATCCTGGGTGTTATCTAACGTACTTTCTTTCTAAAGCTGAGTTGATTGGTAATGAAAACAAAAATAAGTTTATACTCCCGGCTGCCTGGTAATCGAATTCGGGACAGTTACAAAACATAATTACAGCATATTAAAAAATGTAATTTAGTGTTCAATGGACTTGTAATGGAAACAAATTGATTGTAATATAATTGATTTCGATCAAGGAAAACTGTTGTATTTTAGGTGAATTAACAAACAAAAACATTACTACATCTGCAGTACTGTATAGCAAAGAAGTAAAAACGTAGGTAATGAGTTTTAAACAACCACAGTAAGCACATGAGCATCACTGTTGTATTCCCTATTTAATTTTATCAGCATGAGTTACGAAGCGCACACTATCATTCGTTCAAAACGAAACAAGTATAAAGGAAAAACTATTCCTGACTCAAATTTCCTAACACTGCATGGTAAACTTAGGCTACTTTTAACTCACGCAACTTTTATGTTCTCACTTGTGGGTAATATTGCAGGGCAATTTACATTTACATTGGGTCGCTTTGGCTGGCGGATTAAAATAGTTTTTCCTTCTTAATCCAACCCAACCAACTCGCTGCCTTAGACAGACTAATATAACAACGCACTATTTTTTTTGTCGTTTACACTTTACATGCTACTTTAACTTGGAGAGTGTAAGGATGCAAACAAAGAGCACATTTCTAACAGTTTTCTTCTAACCATGACGAAATTCGGTCGTCAGCTGCTAAAGCACTTATGTAAATTAACATTCATCCTGTGTACCAAGACAAATATCCGCAACTCATTCTTGACTCTTAATAAACATATCATATGTGCACGTATTGTATTAGATTATTCCGGGCTACAGACCGTGCTACCATAAGTAGACGTTTCTATCATGAAACCTGTTGATCAGGTGAATTCACTGCCGGTCCTTGGATTAAGGTGACAAGAAGAAGAAAAGCAAGTTTTGAGGGCTTGCAATTCACAGTAAGTGAGCAACTACTTGCAAGTTGATTGTTTTATATCTGATACGATAGTACTAAATTATCATTATACAAAATCTGGTTAACACTAGGCTTACGGGAAATATATTTATGTTGCTTAAACTATCTTCAGCAGAGTATCTTCAGCTGTTTGGGCTAATCTCGACACGACAGTGGTAAGTTTGAACAACGAAATTTTTTGGCATTAATGAATATGTAAAAGGTACTGTTTAAAAATTCTTATTAGAGTGGTTAATAATAAGCTTAAATAAACTATTACTGAATGTTTGCTCAGAAAAATATCTTACATCCAGTTCCTGTGTAAGTGCCCTGTTAAAGTGTGTCTCATTTCACCTCCTTAATTTAAAATTATTTGAAAAGTACGGTATTATTCTGACTTTTAATTATTAATAGTAAATAAATAAGTACTGTAAGGTTGTTTAGAGGAGTTTGTTACACAGAGTTCCTGTTTAAGTGTAAATATCCTATTAAAGTGTGACTCCTTTCCTCTCGACCACCCCTCTTCTCTGGCGCTCCGTTGAGTTGAAAAATAAAACAAAAGTGCTTACCTGACTCTTAGCATGCGGCAACGCACGAAGCTGTTCCAGTTGAAGATCATTCTGCGTAGCAGAATGACGTAAGCCTCTACGTAATTCGAAATGCCCCTTACAAACGTTACTCGACTATTGTACCGACTTCCAGGCCCGTTGTATCAGTAGAGTGGAAGGCGGCCAATTTCAGTTAGACCTGGCGAGGTTATTGAGTGAGGTTCGGAATTATTGTTGCGGTTTAGTGGAAAGTGATTATTGTACTAATTAGTGCAAAACTATAATAAGAAGATATTTGTTGTCGCGTGTTGGACGAATTTAACTTGAGTTATTGTGTAAGAGTGCCTTTGTTGATGTCTAACTGTTTTTTGTGCTTTATTAAAATTTTTGTATTTAGTGATTTCATTGGTGTCAGTAGTTCTATTTTCAATGGACAACACGACGACCCGTTAGACCGTCGTAACAAAATATAATCTACCTGTTTATCATACTACATCTTCATCTATCTGCCTTTGTCAGTAACGCGCTGCACGCGTGTTTTTCATGCGCGCGCTTGTGTGTGTGTGTGTCAGGGGAAAGATTATATGTGTCTTGTTGCTTTCATCCATGTTGCTGCGAATTTCGCTTATCTTTCAGAAGAAGCAGAAGTCAGTACACACTTTCCTTCTAAAAATACTGCAACGAGTTAAAAAAAAAAAAACAGACATATTAGCACGTTAAAAAAGGAACAAAGCGTATTTTGTGAAACAGTTTTTCGTTGTCTTCAACAAGGCTAAATGTTATGCGCATGTGTTTCGGAAACACGGCAATCCTTAAAAAATACTCAAAACCCAACGGATGGCATCAGCAGCGTCGTTTCTTGAGACCTGAGACAAGGATGATGATTCTCTGCTGGACCATATGGTAAGGGGGAATGAAATCGGGATTAGGTACGTTAAGTGCGAAACAAAAAATCAGCCCATGGAATAGGGCCATACTCACTCGCCCAAAAATCTTAGGAAGTATTTGCTGACCTTGTCAGCGAGGAAAATGGTGTTGACAGTTTTTGGGGACAGGAAAGGTGTACCCCTGGTAGAGCTTAGGAAACGGGGTACCACAATCAACTCTGAAGTTTACTGTAAAAGCTTAAAAAAGCTACACAGAGCAATCCAAAATAAGCGACACGGTAAGTTCAGCTCCGGGGTATTGTTCTTCCACGACAACGCCCGACCGCATACTGGAATAACGCAAGAACGTTTGGGACAGTTTGAGTAGATAATTTTATATCATCCCCACACAGCCCTGATCTGGCACCAAGCAATTATAACTTGTTCATGCATATGAAAATGTGGCTGGCAACTCAGCGCTTTGAAGACAAAGAGTTGACGGGAAGCGTTAAGGAATGGCTGAAATCACAAGCAGCAGATTTTTAAGATGAGGGTTGTCAAAAACTAGTAAATCTTTACGATAAATGTCTGAATTTGAGTGGGGACTACATGGAAAATCAGTCTAAGATTGTAGTTTTCAACTGTGTTAATAAAACATTTTTCTCTAATTTTGTTATTTATTTATTTCGAAACGTAAGTTATCTTCTGGACAGCCCTCGATAAGTAAACGTGCTCGATTTCCACTGTACCAATAAACGTGATAATGTCTCACTCAGAAACCAATTCATAAATAATTATTGTACTGTTATATTCTTACTCCTTTGGAGTTCCTAGTTGTAAATGTACTGTCTTTAAGTGTAAATTCAAGTCCTAACCTGTCTTTTACCGTATATATTTATATTTTTGTGTATGTTCTTATCTTCTTCTTCTCCTTCTTAATTGGCGCTACAGCTCTCAGAGAGCCTAGACAACCCGCCACCAGTCGTCTCCGATCCCCTGCTCTCAGGCTCTATCTTCTTACACCGAGCCTGCGCAGGTCGTCCTCGGGATCATCCAACCATCGTTTCTGGGCCGACCCCTCCTTCTTCTTCAACCAGGTCTCCCCGTAAAAATTTTCTTTAATGTGGATGTCTCTAACTTTTCCTGGACATGCTCTATCCACCGGATGCTACGATTCTTATACGCTCATCTAATTTCTGTCTAGCTTTAAGTCTTTTACTGCCTATTTTCTCTTCTGTTACAAGATTATCCGTTCCGCCTGTTCTTCTGACTACGGAATTCCGTAGACGGTAGACGGTACGTCGTATTAATTTGTTTATTTGTAATCTACGCAATCTACTTTTATCTGTGGTTGTTACAATTCGGTAACATTTGTTCTTCTTTGTATGTATGTCAACACTATAATTAGAAGGATTCGCTCTGTCTGTATCAGTGTTCAGAATTAAAGTTTTAATATTGAGAATACTAAAATATTGGCCATCGTTACTTGGTCAGTTTTCAAATCTCCTGATATCATTTTATTTTTATTAGTTTTTTTTTATCCATTTCTGGCTACAGGTTACGCTGTTTTAATTTCTTCAGTGCAGTCCTCGTTTGTTAGAAATCAGTGACTCTAACACCAGACCTATATATCTGTTAGTACTTGATCATTCGTCATAATGACGTAGACGTATATTGTGGTTAATAAAAAGAAGAAAATAATTGTAATCGGTAGTATCTTGCTGCATATCATCACTCTTGTTTATAGGCCTACATTAAAATAGAGACACACCAACAGAACAGAGGAGTATATACATATTGTATGTACGTACTAACAAGTCAAATTACAGTAGTACGAGAAGATTTGGAATGGCACAAGCACATTACGCAAGTAGACGACAACTAAAGGGATTCACAGAAATCTGTTTCTCGGAAAACGTGAATAACTTTTCTTCAAATTAAATGAATCTCTGGAACTATAAAAAGCTTGTGACTTGGTAGCGTAAAATGAAGACTTTCCTTTGAACAGCAGCCAAACTTGCAGAGGGGTTTCGCTTTCACTGTCAGCGTTCCGAGAAACTCATTCACACATTGTAATTATTTATTTATCTTTGATACGCTTTTGTACCGCACCCGACTTCAATGAGAAAAGGAACTCATTTTCAGGTTGTGATCAGAAGTTACTTTCTTGCGGTATACTGAGGAATTATCTTCTGTCTCTTATTAATTTTGTCCATCATTCGGCACGATTCTCTCCTCTCTTTCAAGTTTCCACCAAAATTCTCTGTCTGTCTGTCTGTCTGTCTGTCTGTCTGTCTCTCTCTCTCTCTCTCTCTCTCTCTCTCTCACTCTCTCTCTCTCTCTCTCTCTCTCTCTCTCTCTCTCTCCCTTCTTTCCACACACAAAATATTTCCGTATTTCATATTTTGCATTCATGATTGTATTTAGTTTTTAAAAACACCTGACCATCCCTTGTCTCTTGCACCCCCTCCCCATCACAACACAGATGTTCCAGATACGCCCTAAACAGATCGTCACCACTTTTACTCACATCCTGTGTTTAGTAATTTCATTCATTCGCCCCTTTGACAATGGCTTAGTTAGTCGAAACAGCTGTCAGAGTTAAATAAAATATGTGAAACTTACCAATTGTTTTTATATGTTTTACAAAACCTTTGCAAAAAATTAATCTTGTGTCTCGTATTATTCTGTATATTTTTATTCAACATTCGGCACTATTCTCTCCTCTCTTACAAGATTCCACCTAAATTCTCTCTCTCTCTCTCTCTTCCCTACCTTAAACTGTTCTTTGTCGCCAAGGTTCCACACTGATCTCTAGTCTTCTGTGTTCGATCACGAATCATGCTCAAGACCTCTTTTCTCATCTCACTGGTAATGCGTTATAAACAGCTTTCCCTTGGTATACTGGTCTTATATTTCCCAGTGTTATCTTAACTTGTGTTATAACCTAGGGAACCTGCATTAATTATAAATGCCAATCATACAGGCTGCCTTCGTTGTGACGAGCTGAAAATTAATCACAACACCAAAACAATTAATATAAAAGGATTCTGGAAGGGGGAGACTGTTGATTTATGCACTCAGTTTAGTCGGTACTACAGATGAAATCTCTTTATTACATATGGTATTAATTGCTCTACTTAAAATTCTCAACATATATGGTTCAACAGCTTACAGTTTACAAGATGATTATATTTTATTCTTTTACAAGGGCCCTCAAAATAAGATGTACATCAAATTTAATTAATTCCCCGGATCCGGGATTGAATATAGTAGGTTAATAATGGTCACCTCGCCATATACAATCTTTAAAATTGTGCCATTTGAAGAATGGACTTTATTAATCTTTTTAAAACAATAAAGCTTTCAGTTTAGAGCTATAACTCTTTTACTAAGAATAAGAATACAATTACTGTCAGTACTTAAAATGTCTTAATGTTGTTAATTTAATTGTCTTTTGTTGGATATAATATTTAGTATTTCATAACCACGGAAGGCATGCCTCCGTGTCACCTTTTGATATCCTCCAGCTCCTCGTTATTCCAGTCCTCGGTCCTCGGTTGCAGCATGTTTGATGTAGGTCAGGTATCTCTCGTTATCTTCGTATCCGGGGATGGTGTAGTCCTGAAGTCTTTTAGATCATTGTGGGTCCTGGTTCTCTGCTCTTGGCTAACGGGTAGTAATAGCTCGTTGATTTGAATGATTAACACAAAAGTTTTATTCACCTGTATCCACTTCACATGATTGTTTATTTGTTGCACTTCACTTTACGGTTTTACCACAGTTTTAATTACATAAGTTTTATATTTTAAGATATTTTTTTTTGTAGAGATGTCATAGGCGCTAAATTTTCATTATTCTTTCTTACTCGTTTACAACATATTTATATGAATCGCGGTTCAACTATATTAACGCAACACATTGTTTAATAGTATAAAGAATGCCTCTGTGTCTTAACTGACGGATTAATCACTTTAGGAAACAAACTATTTTTAACGTTCCACATTACTGCTGTGCGCAGCTTACGGGTTGACCGCTCCATTTCAAGTGGGTGAAAATAGTTAGGGGTGAGAGTAGTAATCTCGCGACATTTACCAAGCAACATAAAAGTAGTTCCATGTTTCTTCTTTATTTAAAGGATTAAAGTTTGACTATTCAATTAAGTAGAGATATTCTTAGTTACAGACGTTATTAAAATACATTACAGTGGTCTTGTTTAATTATTTAAATAATGTCAAAATAACAAGTATATTTAGTTTGTTTAGGGGTCGGAAATCAAGTTAATTCTGGTTAGTGCCTGTCTATGCAGGATTAATTAACAAGCTTTACCCTTTCTGTACAATCGTATTTCCTTTTATTTTATTATTAGACCTTTTATTAAACATTATTATTATTAATGATAGCAAAAAGATTTAGTTTAAATGTGCGATTTTATTAAAAATTTAAAATTTCTCAGCCTACAGATTACCAATTAAATAATTACCATATTTTTATTAATGAAATCGTCATATACTCCGCCGCTTAAAAACACAGACTCCGGATAATTTGGTCAGCAATGTACCGGGAGTATGCTTGGGGATTTCCCGTGTGAAATTTCTCTCACCCGTTTTTCTCTGTATGTAATTACGAGCTGCTTAAGTCACTCTCGACTTGCTTATTCTTACTATCTATATATATACTTCATACTTTACAGACTAATTCTAATACTACATAAAATTCACACATTATAAAACCTATTGTAAACATTCTAAATTTTTCTTAACTCTACTACTTATGAATACTACCGGATTTTTCTTTAGTTGTGAGTTATTCTAGTTATAGAATTACTCTTTAAGTAATTTGTTACTTAATTATTCCTCATATTTGATGTCAGCTGACTTCTTACTTTGCTCTACTTCCGATGAATAGGATTCAAGGTTGATCAGGCCTCGTACCTATTTATACGATTAGGTAGCCAAATGTTACTCAAGTACTCTTTTGTAGTTGAGTACAAAACATATACCTTTTATTTTTACATTTATTTAACTTGCACTCTACCATTTCCTTCTTTGTGATAACGTTTTATCTGCGAAATATGTGTTCTTCGTACATATTTTTGAGTAGAGGGTTCGTACAGGGCTACAGTTACTGGAGTAAAGTATTTGTGAATTTGATAAGGACTGCACCATCGGTATGATAGCTTGGAAGTTGTCTTATCGATTGCACTACTCGTAGGGTGTGTTTTATACATTACTAACTCACCGATTTGGTACTTTACTTCATTATTATTATTATTTCGCTCGTAATATTTCCTTGATTTCGCTAAGTTTGCTCGTAAATTAGCGCGCGCTTCATTCCATATTTTCTTAATATTTTTATCCCTAATTTCAAGGGGTAACAACTCATGTATTTTCCACTTAGTGGATAATGGGTGGTTAGGTTTATACTTGAACAATAATTCGAATGGGGTAGACTTATGTCCTTCATGATATGCTGAATTAAAGGCGAATTGTATCCAGGATAGGTTCTGGTCCCAAGACGTATGATCGTTAGCATGGTAGGCTATTAAAGCAGATTTTAGGTTTCGCAAATACCTTTCAGCTATATTTCCTTGCGGACGATACTCTGTAGTGGTAATGTGGTCTATTTCTAGTTTGAAACACATGTTCCTGAATTCCTTGGACTTAAACTGTGGTCCGTTATCCGACACTAGATGAACTGGAATACCGAATTCTTTAAATAATCTAAGCTGTAAAATACTTACTGTGGTAGAAGCTAAGGCTCGCCGCATGGGGTACATCCAGACGAATTTGCTAAAAGAATCTACGCAAATTAATAACATTGTATTTCCTGATTTAGAACGCGGGTAGGGTCCTGAAAAGTCTAAATAAATTTTGGAGAACGGGGTAGCAGGAATCTCTGAGATTAATTGACTTATTTGGCTGTCTCTCGCTGGTTTGCTGAGTGCACACAACTTACACCTTTTCACGAAATTAGCGATCTCACTGTTCATATTTTCCCAGTGATATTCTTTACGAATTCGATGTATGGTTTTATTTATTCCCATATGTGCTCCAATGGTGGAAGAGTGATAGTATTCCATCAGCATAGGTTTAATAATATCAGGGGCGATTATTCGTAAATATTTTCCGTTCGCTATTCTACAATATAACACTCTCTTACTTAATATGTATTTCTCTGACTTATTTCCTTTATCGAGTTGTTCAATAATTGGTCTCAAACGTGGGTCTCGTTGTTGATACTGGGCTAAGTCCGTAAATGCAAGAGGAAATTCGGTAATTAAAGTATTAATAATCGGCGTTTCTCTACTCTTGTTTTCGTAAGTATTACTACTCGGCTGGAACATACGTGACAGTGTATCGGCAACTACGTTTTGGGTGCCTCTAATATGTTGTACTTTGAATTTAAAACAATTTAATCTTAATACCCATCTTCCGATACGACCTAACTGTTTTGGGTGATTTAGTAGCCAAGATAATGCTTGATTATCGGTTTCTAACAAAAACTCTTTATGTTCTAAAAAGGGTTTGAACTTCTCAAAAGCGAAGACGATAGCTAAACATTCTAATTCGTATGCGGAGTATTTCTTTTCTTGGTCTGTCAGGGTGCGTGAAGCGTAACTAATAGGTAATCTAGAGTTATCTACTTCCTGATATATTACTGCACCTAGGGCTACACTTGAACTGTCTGTCTGCACTACAAACGGTTTTGTAAAATCGGCTAATTGTAGTACGGGGGGTGATATGATGCTTTCTTTTAATTTCTCGAATGCGGTTTGGTGTTGCTCATTCCACTCAAATTTAACTCCCTTCTTTCTTAAAGTATTTAGAGGTGCTGCAATTTCGGCTAGATGTGGGATATACTTGTGGAAATAATTTATCATTCCTAAAAATCGGGCTATTCCTTTCGCATCCCGCGGTGGTAAAAATTCTCTGATAGCACGGGTTCGCTCGGGGTCTATGCTTACCTTTCCGTTGGCTTTTACGATGTGACCTAAAAATGAGAATTGTGTCACAGCAAAATTTACTTTACTGGGGTTTACGGTTAATCCAGCTTTCTCCAATCGGGATAGTACTTCACGTAGATGTTTAAGATGTTGCTCAATTGACTCGCTGTAGATAACAATGTCATCTAAGTAGTGATACACATATTTAAATTTTATGTCATGAAATAATTTTTCTAATAATCTGCTACATACAGAACTACCTTGGGATATACCAAAGGGTACCCTCGTAAATTGGTACAGGTTGAAAGGGACGGCAAATGCGGTTAGACGTTTTGATTCTTCCGAGAGGGGTATCTGGTGAAATGCCTGATTTAAATCCATAATGGTAAAAATTGTTGCTTTCGTAAAATAATGAAAAGCACTGTGGATGTCGGGAAGTGGTATAGATTCAAATTCTATCCGTTTATTTAGTTGCCTGTAGTCCACAACTAGTCTATGTTTGTCGTTACTTTTGGGTACTAAAAACGCGGGTGATGAATAAGATGACGTATAGGGTTCGATGACTCCTTGTTCTAACAATTTATTAATTTGGTTCCTCATTACTTCCATTTTTGGAGGTGATAACTTGTATGGGGCTAAACGTATTACTTTATTGTCGCTCAAATTTATTTTGTACTCTATCAGGTCCGTCAGTCCTAACTTTGGGGTGAGGACGTTGGAGAATTGTTTTATTAAAGTCTGTATGTTCCGTCTATCTTTACTTTCCAGATGACCTAATTCAGATTCGTGATGCTTTACATGTGTAGAAGTGGTGCTAGTACTTTCTCTGTTATTCGCATTATCATCCAAGTTATATTTCCGTGAACGATCGAATCCAAAGTAAAATATCTTATCGTGAATATTTAGAATTATTCCTGTTTTACTGATAAAATCAGCTCCCAATATTAACTCGGGTCCTAACTCGTCGCATACCAACATTGGAAAATACCACGTTAGATTTTTAATTTTTACTTTAAACGTAATGATAAGTTTTATCATTAAGTTTTGTTTATTAGCTGTAGCGCATCTAATATTTACTGATTGACTGCGTTTAACTAAATTGTGTTTAAATAATTTATTGGCTAGCTCTTGACTAATTAAACTTCGCGTTGATCCGGAATCAATTAATCCGAGGGTGGATGTAACACCAAGGTCAACTTGTATATACGGTAATTGACACTTATTGAAATCACATTTATTAATAGCGTTACATTTATCGATAAATTTTCTAACATAGGGGTCTAATTTTCTTTTGTTATTATTATTAATTTGTTTTAATTTGTTGTCTCTCAGAAGTTTACCTGTTTTCACGATGCTGCGGAAGACACAGGGTTTCGGATCTCCCTGCCTTACATGTTTTTTGGATAATGAGTTTTCTGATTGTACTGTTTCCGTTTACAGTTTCTACTGAAGTGTCCAGGTTTTCCGCAGTTATAGCATACATATTCTTTACGTGGGGTCTCACTGGTTTCCTGTCGAGGTTGAGGCTCCTTGGACTTACCATGGCCATGAACATAGGTTGGTCGCCGAAATGGTCGTCTTTCTCGTAGACTTCTTGCATCTGAGACTAGGGCTTGCGTTTCCTTTCTATGTGGTGTAGTGGATACCGGTGCATGTCTGTGCTGATCTGCGTACCACACATTTGACGAGTGAACACTACATTGTTCAAGGTCAGCGAAAGTGAGGGGTCTACTTATTAGTGCTAAACGGGATCGTTCTTCAGGAGATAAGCCTACTAGAATAGTATCGACCAATTGTTTTTCACTACAGTCGACTTGCAGTAGACGTGAAGATTCTCTGATGTCTGCAATATAGTGGGCCAGTCTTTCATGGGCTCCTTGTACTCGAAGTATGGTATTTCTTTTGATCTCCTCATAAATTCCCGTGGGGATAAAATATTTGATTATAGTAGTATGAAGTTCTTCCACTGGAAGAGTCGAGTGTAATGATTCTAGTACACGATCTCGTAAAGGTGGTTTACATTTGGGTAGGATTACCTGCAGTATTTGCCAATCGTTCAATTGTTGTAGATCTTTTATTTGCAGTAGGTATCTGATAAAAGTCAACAGTATCGTGATACTTAAGCCATCGGTGTAAGGAATTTCATTAATTATTTTCTCTACTGGGTGGGAAATCTTTCCCTAGAGGTCTACATTAAAATTTACGTTTGGTATACTTTTCGAAGGATTGGTGGTTGCATTAAGATTTGTAATCGCATATTGACTAGTGCGAGTATGGTGACCATTAGGCGGTAGGGGTTCTGATATAGTTAGGATATTTAATTCTCTACTAGGTAACTGTTCATGAGTCGGTTGTATCTTCGATACGGTGGGTGATTCTTGGTTCGAGGTGGAGGGAGGGTGTTCTAAAGTAGGGGATTGAACTGGGGAAATATATAATTTTTGTAAGTAGTGCTCAATTTCCTCCATTCTAGATGAGTCTGACTTTCGTCGTAAGTCGTTGATAATTATGGGTAATTGGCGTAATGCCTCATCCGCAAATTTCTCCACATCGGCGGGGATTACGGTGACGTCGGGCCAGCTTAATAAATTGTTCAACCGGCGGGTTAAATGTTCTATTCGTTGCGTGACGCGCAATATTACAGTAGGTGATTTTTCGTCCTGAAGGTTCTGAGATAATACCGTCAGTTCCATATATTTCGCATAACAGGTTTCTCGTTCGCTGTCATAATCGAGTTCACGCAATCTATCTAACTGCGAGGGTATATCTGATCCGGTTTGGCGTAATGATTTTCGTAATTCAGACACGGTTACATTCACGTGTTTTAGACCTCGTAAAATTGCTTCGTAGCACAGCTCATCTTTTAATAATAGATCAGGGTTGAATTCAGCCATTTTCGTAATGTGAGTGGCTATAAATAATTATTCTACTATTTGCATTAAATGCTATACAATGCTTTCTTTTTTTTTATACACAAGAAAAATTTTAAAATATAAATCAATCGTATTCTTACCCTTTTTTTTTTACAAATAAACAATTAAAATGTGATGACAACCTTTATCATTTTACATTGGTAGAGAGAGAGAAATCTCACACAGGCTTGAATATACGTTCGACAAAAGGGGGAATCTTCGGTTACTAAACACAGGAAAAGACACGCTTCTTATAACAATAGAAATAACAAAGAGGGTGGCGTATTGTCTAACTCAACTTGCGGGAGGGTAACTATGACAGTTTCACACAGGCGCGGACTAGAATTCAACCAGTAGGATTTTGTTTACAAACCGACATGTTGCTGAATGAAATTTTTGACAAGCACGTACCTGATGTTATTTCGTATTCTTGAGGCGTCTTAAGTTAACATTATGTACATTCCTATATCTAAATCATAATTCAAATTACTTATTTACTATACTATTATAATAATAATTATCGTTTTATTTTATTTAAGATTTTAAACACATTTTAGAGTAAATGAGTGAATAAATCAACAGGGTGTGTGTGGAATATTGGGACACAATTACTTCTTAAACAACACAAGACTCAATTTTTTTGTTTACTAAGGAGTAGCAAAATTTAAACAAATTAGCAGAGTTGCGCAATTTATAAGATCTTAACTTGTGTTATAACCTAGGGAACCTGCATTAATTATAAATGCCAATCATACAGGCTGCCTTCGTTGTGACGAGCTGAAAATTAATCACAACACCAAAACAATTAATATAAAAGGATTCTGGAAGGGGGAGACTGTTGATTTATGCACTCAGTTTAGTCGGTACTACAGATGACATCTCTTTATTACATATGGTATTAATTGCTCTACTTAAAATTTTCAACATATATGGTTCAACAGCTTACAGTTTACAAGATGATTATATTTTATTCTTTTACAAGGGCCCTCAAAATAAGATGTACATCAAATTTAATTAATTACCCGGATCCGGGATTGAATATAGTAGGTTAATAATGGTCACCTCGCCATATACAATCTTTAAAATTGTGCCATTTGAAGAATGGACTTTATTAAACTTTTTAAAACAATAAAGCTTTCAGTTTAGAGCTATAACTCTTTTACTAAGAATAAGAATACAATTACTGTCAGTACTTACAATGTCTTAATGTTGTTAATTTAATTGTCTTTCGTTGGATATAATATTTAGTATTTCATAACCACGGAAGGCATGCCTCCGTGTCACCTTTTGATATCCTCCAGCTCCTCGTTATTCCAGTCCTCGGTCCTCGGTTGCAGCATGTTTGATGTAGGTCAGGTATCTCTCGTTATCTTCGTATCCGGGGATGGTGTAGTCCTGAAGTCTTTTAGATCATTGTGGGTCCTGGTTCTCTGCTCTTGGCTAACGGGTAGTAATAGCTCGTTGATTTGAATGATTAACACAAAAGTTTTATTCACCTGTATCCACTTCACTTTATGGTTTTACCACAGTTTTAATTACATAAGTTTTATATTTTAAGATATTTTTTTTTTGTAGAGATGTCATAGGCGCTAAATTTTCATTATTCTTTCTTACTCGTTTACAACATATTTATATGAATCGCGGTTCAACTATATTAACGCAACACATTGTTTAATAGTATAAAGAATGCCTCTGTGTCTTAACTGACGGATTAATCACTTTAGGAAACAAACTATTTTTAACGTTCCACATTACTGCTGTGCGCAGCTTACGGGTTGACCGCTCCATTTCAAGTGGGTGAAAATAGTTAGGGGTGAGAGTAGTAATCTCGCGACATTTACCAAGCAACATAAAAGTAGTTCCATGTTTCTTCTTTATTTAAAGGATTAAAGTTTGACTATTTAATTAAGTAGAGATATTCTTAGTTACAGACGTTATTAAAATACATTACAGTGGTCTTGTTTAATTATTTAAATAATGTCAAAATAACAAGTATATTTAGTTTGTTTAGGGGTCGGAAATCAAGTTAATTCTGGTTAGTGCCTGTCTATGCAGGATTAATTAACAAGCTTTACCCTTTCTGTACAATCGTATTTCTTTTATTTTATTATTAGACCTTTTATTAAACATTATTATTATTAATGATAGCAATAAGATTTAGTTTAAATGTGCGATTTTATTAAAAATTTAAAATTTCTCAGCCTACACATTACCAATTAAATAATTACCATATTTTTATTAATGAAATCGTCATATACTCCGCCGCTTAAAAACACAGACTCCGGATAATTTGGTCAGCAATGTACCGGGAACATTCTAAATTTTTCTTAACTCTACTACTTATGAATACTACCGGATTTTTCTTTAGTTGTGAGTTATTCTAGTTATAGAATTGCTCTTTAAGTAATTTGTTACTTAATTATTCCTCATATTTGATGTCAGCTGACTTCTTACTTTGCTCTACTTTCGATGAATAGGATTCAAGGTTGATCAGGCCTCGTACCTATTTATACGATTAGGTAGCCAAATGTTACTCAAGTACTCTTTTGTAGTTGAGTACAAAACATATACCTTTTTTTTTACATTTATTTAACTTGCACTCTACCATTTCCTTCTTTGTGATAACGTTTTATCTGCGAAATATGTGTTCTTCGTACATATTTTTGAGTAGAGGGTTCGTACAGGGCTACAGTTACTGGAGTTAAGTATTTGTGAATTTGATAAGGACCGCACCATCGGTATGATAGCTTGGAAGTTGTCTTATCGATTGCACTACTCGTAGGGTGTGTTTTACTAACTCACCGATTTGGTACTTTACTTCATTATTATTATTATTTCGCTCGTAATATTTCCTTGATTTCGCTAAGTTTGCTCGTAAATTAGCGCGCGCTTCATTCCATATTTTCTTAATATTTTTATCCCTAATTTCAAGGGGTAACAACTCATGTATTTTTCACTTAGTGGATAATGGGTGGTTAGGTTTATACTTGAACAATAATTCGAATGGGGTAGACTTATGTCCTTCATGATATGCTGAATTAAAGGCGAATTGTATCCAGGATAGGTTCTGGTCCCAAGACGTATGATCGTTAGCATGGTAGGCTATTAAAGCAGATTTTAGGTTTCGCAAATACCTTTCAGCTATATTTCCTTGCGGACGATACACTGTAGTGGTAATGTGGTCTATTTCTAGTTTGAAACACATGTTCCTGAATTCCTTGGACTTAAACTGTGGTCCGTTATCCGACACTAGATGAACTGGAATACCGAATTCTTTAAATAATCTATGCTGTAAAATACTTACTGTGGTAGAAGCTAAGGCTCGCCGCATGGGGTACATCCAGACGAATTTGCTAAAAGAATCTACGCAAATTAATAACATTGTATTTCCTGATTTAGAACGCGGGTAGGGTCCTGAAAAGTCTAAATAAATTTTGGAGAACGGGGTAGCAGGAATCTCTGAGATTAATTGACTTATTTGGCTGTTTCTCGCTGGTTTGCTGAGTGCACACAACTTACACCTTTTCACGAAATTAGCGATCTCACTGTTCATATTTTCCCAGTGATATTCTTTACGAATTCGATGTATGGTTTTATTTATTCCCATATGTGCTCCAATGGTGGAAGAGTGATAGTATTCCATCAGCATAGGTTTAATAATATCAGGGGCGATTATTCGTAAATATTTTCCGTTCGCTATTCTACAATATAACACTCTCTTACTTAATATGTATTTCTCTGACTTATTTCCTTTATCGAGTTGTTCAATAATTGGTCTCAAACGTGGGTCTCGTTGTTGATACTGGGCTAAATCCGTAAATGCAAGAGGAAATTCGGTAAGTAAAGTATTAATAATCGGCGTTTCTCTACTCTTGTTTTCGTAAGTATTACTACTCGGCTGGAACATACGTGACAGTGTATCGGCAACTACGTTTTGGGTGCCTCTAATATGTTGTACTTTGAATTTAAAACAATTTAATCTTAATACCCATCTTCCGATACGACCTAACTGTTTTGGGTGATTTAGTAGCCAAGATAATGCTTGATTATCGGTTTCTAACAAAAACTCTTTATGTTCTAAAAAGGGTTTGAACTTCTCAAAAGCGAAAACGATAGCTAAACATTCTAATTCGTATGCGGAGTATTTCTTTTCTTGGTCTGTCAGGGTGCGTGAAGCGTAACTAATAGGTAATCTAGAGTTATCTACTTCCTGATATATTACTGCACCTAGGGCTACACTTGAACTGTCTGTCTGCACTACAAACGGTTTTGTAAAATCGGCTAATTGTAGTACGGGGGGTGATATGATGCTTTCTTTTAATTTCTCGAATGCGGTTTGGTGTTGCTCATTCCACTCAAATTTAACTCCCTTCTTTCTTAAAGTATTTAGAGGTGCTGCAATTTCGGCTAGATGTGGGATATACTTGTGGAAATAATTTATCATTCCTAAAAATCGGGCTATTCCTTTCGCATCCCGCGGTGGTAAAAATTCTCTGATAGCACGGGTTCGCTCGGGGTCTATGCTTACCTTTCCGTTGGCTTTTACGATGTGACCTAAAAATGAGAATTGTGTCACAGCAAAATTTACTTTACTGGGGTTTACGGTTAATCCAGCTTTCTCCAATCGGGATAGTACTTCACATAGATGTTTAAGATGTTGCTCAATTGACTCGCTGTAGATAACAATGTCATCTAAGTAGTGATACACATATTTAAATTTTATGTCATGAAATAATTTTTCTAATAATCTGCTACATACAGAACTACCTTGGGATATACCAAAGGGTACCCTCGTAAATTGGTACAGGTTGAAAGGGACGGCAAATGCGGTTAGACGTTTTGATTCTTCCGAGAGGGGTATCTGGTGAAATGCCTGATTTAAATCCATAATGGTAAAAATTGTTGCTTTCGTAAAATAATGAAAAGCACTGTGGATGTCGGGAAGTGGTATAGATTCAAATTCTATCCGTTTATTTAGTTGCCTGTAGTCCACAACTAGTCTATGTTTGTCGTTACTTTTGGGTACTAAAAACGCGGGTGATGAATAAGATGACGTAGAGGGTTCGATGACTCCTTGTTCTAACAATTTATTAATTTGGTTCCTCATTACTTCCATTTTTGGAGGTGATAACTTGTATGGGGCTAAACGTATTACTTTATTGTCGCTCAAATTTATTTTGTACTCTATCAGGTCCGTCAGTCCTAACTTTGGGGTGAGGACGTTGGAGAATTGTTTTATTAAAGTCTGTATGTTCCGTCTATCTTTACTTTCCAGATGACCTAATTCAGATTCGTGATGCTTTACATGTGTAGAAGTGGTGCTAGTACTTTCTCTGTTATTCGCATTATCATCCAAGTTATATTTCCGTGAACGATCGAATCCAAAGTAAAATATCTTATCGTGAATATTTAGAATTATTCCTGTTTTACTGATAAAATCAGCTCCCAATATTAACTCGGGTCCTAACTCGTCGCATACCAACATTGGAAAATACCACGTTAGATTTTTAATTTTTACTTTAAACGTAATGATAAGTTTTATCATTAAGTTTTGTTTATTAGCTGTAGCGCATCTAATATTTACTGATTGACTGCGTTTAACTAAATTGTGTTTAAATAATTTATTGGTTAGCTCTTGACTAATTAAACTTCGCGTTGATCCGGAATCAATTAATCCGAGGGTGGATGTAACACCAAGGTCAACTTGTATATACGGTAATTGACACTTATTGAAATCACATTTATTAATAGCGTTACATTTATCGATAAATTTTCTAACATAGGGGTCTAATTTTCTTTTGTTATTATTATTAATTTGTTTTAATTTGTTGTCTCTCAGGAGTTTACCTGTTTTCACGATGCTGCGGAAGACACAGGGTTTCGGATCTCCCTGCCTTACATGTTTTTTGGATAATGAGTTTTCTGATTGTACTGTTTCCGTTTACAGTTTCTACTGAAGTGTCCAGGTTTTCCGCAGTTATAGCATACATATTCTTTACGTGGGGTCTCACTGGTTTCCTGTCGAGGTTGAGGCTCCTTGGACTTACCATGGCCATGAACATAGGTTGGTCGCCGAAATGGTCGTCTTTCTCGTAGACTTCTTGCATCTGAGACTAGGGCTTGCGTTTCCTTTCTATGTGGTGTAGTGGATACCGGTGCATGTCTGTGCTGATCTGCGTACCACACATTTGACGAGTGAACACTACATTGTTCAAGGTCAGCGAAAGTGAGGGGTCTACTTATTAGTGCTAAACGGGATCGTTCTTCAGGAGATAAGCCTACTAGAATAGTATCGACCAATTGTTTTTCACTACAGTCGACTTGCAGTAGACGTGAAGATTCTCTGATGTCTGCAATATAGTGGGCCAGTCTTTCATGGGCTCCTTGTACTCGAAGTATGGTATTTCTTTTGATCTCCTCATAAATTCCCGTGGGGATAAAATATTTGATTATAGTAGTATGAAGTTCTTCCACTGGAAGAGTCGAGTGTAATGATTCTAGTACACGATCTCGTAAAGGTGGTTTACATTTGGGTAGGATTACCTGCAGTATTTGCCAATCGTTCAATTGTTGTAGATCTTTTATTTGCAGTAGGTATCTGATAAAAGTCAACAGTATCGTGATACTTAAGCCATCGGTGTAAGGAATTTCATTAATTATTTTCTCTACTGGGTGGGAAATCTTTCCCTAGAGGTCTACATTAAAATTTACGTTTGGTATACTTTTCGAAGGATTGGTGGTTGCATTAAGATTTGTAATCGCATATTGACTAGTGCGAGTATGGTGACCATTAGGCGGTAGGGGTTCTGATATAGTTAGGATATTTAATTCTCTACTAGGTAACTGTTCATGAGTCGGTTGTATCTTCGATACGGTGGGTGATTCTTGGTTCGAGGTGGAGGGAGGGTGTTCTAAAGTAGGGGATTGAACTGGGGAAATATATAATTTTTGTAAGTAGTGCTCAATTTCCTCCATTCTAGATGAGTCTGACTTTCGTCGTAAGTCGTTGATAATTATGGGTAATTGGCGTAATGCCTCATCCGCAAATTTCTCCACATCGGCGGGGATTACGGTGACGTCGGGCCAGCTTAATAAATTGTTCAACCGGCGGGTTAAATGTTCTATTCGTTGCGTGACGCGCAATATTACAGTAGGTGATTTTTCGTCCTGAAGGTTCTGAGATAATACCGTCAGTTCCATATATTTCGCATAACAGGTTTCTCGTTCGCTGTCATAATCGAGTTCACGCAATCTATCTAACTGCGAGGGTATATCTGATCCGGTTTGGCGTAATGATTTTCGTAATTCAGACACGGTTACATTCACGTGTTTTAGACCTCGTAAAATTGCTTCGTAGCACAGCTCATCTTTTAATAATAGATCAGGGTTGAATTCAGCCATTTTCGTAATGTGAGTGGCTATAAATAATTATTCTACTATTTGCATTAAATGCTATACAATGCTTTCTTTTTTTTTATACACAAGAAAAATTTAAAAATATAAATCAATCGTATTCTTACCCTTTTTTTTTTACAAATAAACAATTAAAATGTGATGACAACCTTTATCATTTTACATTGGTAGAGAGAGAGAAATCTCACACAGGCTTGAATATACGTTCGACAAAAGGGGGAATCTTCGGTTACTAAACACAGGAAAAGACACGCTTCTTATAACAATAGAACTAACAAAGAGGGTGGCGTATTGTCTAACTCAACTTGCGGGAGGGTAACTATGACAGTTTCACACAGGCGCGGACTAGAATTCAACCAGTAGGATTTTGTTTACAAACCGACATGTTGCTGAATGAAATTTTTGACAAGCACGTACCTGATGTTATTTCGTATTCTTGAGGCGTCTTAAGTTAACATTATGTACATTCCTATATCTAAATCATAATTCAAATTACTTATTTACTATACTATTATAATAATAATTATCGTTTTATTTTATTTAAGATTTTAAACACATTTTAGAGTAAATGAGTGAATAAATCAACAGGGTGTGTGTGGAATATTGGGACACAATTACTTCTTAAACAACACAAGACTCAATTTTTTTGTTTACTAAGGAGTAGCAAAATTTAAACAAATTAGCAGAGTTGCGCAATTTATAAGATCTTAACTTGTGTTATAACCTAGGGAACCTGCATTAATTATAAATGCCAATCATACAGGCTGCCTTCGTTGTGACGAGCTGAAAATTAATCACAACACCAAAACAATTAATATAAAAGGATTCTGGAAGGGGGAGACTGTTGATTTATGCACTCAGTTTAGTCGGTACTACAGATGACATCTCTTTATTACATATGGTATTAATTGCTCTACTTAAAATTTTCAACATATATGGTTCAACAGCTTACAGTTTACAAGATGATTATATTTTATTCTTTTACAAGGGCCCTCAAAATAAGATGTACATCAAATTTAATTAATTACCCGGATCCGGGATTGAATATAGTAGGTTAATAATGGTCACCTCGCCATATACAATCTTTAAAATTGTGCCATTTGAAGAATGGACTTTATTAATCTTTTTAAAACAATAAAGCTTTCAGTTTAGAGCTATAACTCTTTTACTAAGAATAAGAATACAATTACTGTCAGTACTTAAAATGTCTTAATGTTGTTAATTTAATTGTCTTTTGTTGGATATAATATTTAGTATTTCATAACCACGGAAGGCATGCCTCCGTGTCACCTTTTGATATCCTCCAGCTCCTCGTTATTCCAGTCCTCGGTCCTCGGTTGCAGCATGTTTGATGTAGGTCAGGTATCTCTCGTTATCTTCGTATCCGGGGATGGTGTATTCCTGAAGTCTTTTAAATCATTGTGGGTCCTGGTTCTCTGCTCTTGGCTAACGGGTAGTAATAGCTCGTTGATTTGAATGATTAACACAAAAGTTTTATTCACCTGTATCCACTTCACTTTATGGTTTTACCACAGTTTTAATTACATAAGTTTTATATTTTAAGATATTTTTTTTTTGTAGAGATGTCATAGGCGCTAAATTTTCATTATTCTTTCTTACTCGTTTACAACATATTTATATGAATCGCGGTTCAACTATATTAACGCAACACATTGTTTAATAGTATAAAGAATGCCTCTGTGTCTTAACTGACGGATTAATCACTTTAGGAAACAAACTATTTTTAACGTTCCACATTACTGCTGTGCGCAGCTTACGGGTTGACCGCTCCATTTCAAGTGGGTGAAAATAGTTAGGGGTGAGAGTAGTAATCTCGCGACATTTACCAAGCAACATAAAAGTAGTTCCATGTTTCTTCTTTATTTAAAGGATTAAAGTTTGACTATTTAATTAAGTAGAGATATTCTTAGTTACAGACGTTATTAAAATACATTACAGTGGTCTTGTTTAATTATTTAAATAATGTCAAAATAACAAGTATATTTAGTTTGTTTAGGGGTCGGAAATCAAGTTAATTCTGGTTAGTGCCTGTCTATGCAGGATTAATTAACAAGCTTTACCCTTTCTGTACAATCGTATTTCCTTTTATTTTATTATTAGACCTTTTATTAAACATTATTATTATTAATGATAGCAATAAGATTTAGTTTAAATGTGCGATTTTATTAAAAATTTAAAATTTCTCAGCCTACACATTACCAATTAAATAATTACCATATTTTTATTAATGAAATCGTCATATACTCCGCCGCTTAAAAACACAGACTCCGGATAATTTGGTCAGCAATGTACCGGGAGTATGCTTGGGGATTTCCCGTGTGAAATTTCTCTCACCCGTTTTTCTCTGTATGTAATTACGAGCTGCTTAAGTCACTCTCGACTTGCTTATTCTTACTATCTATATATATACTTCATACTTTACAGACTAATTCTAATACTACATAAAATTTACACATTATAAAACCTATTGTAAACATTCTAAATTTTTCTTAACTCTACTACTTATGAATACTACCGGATTTTTCTTTAGTTGTGAGTTATTCTAGTTATAGAATTACTCTTTAAGTAATTTGTTACTTAATTATTCCTCATATTTGATGTCAGCTGACTTCTTACTTTGCTCTACTTTCGATGAATAGGATTCAAGGTTGATCAGGCCTCGTACCTATTTATACGATTAGGTAGCCAAATGTTACTCAAGTACTCTTTTGTAGTTGACTACAAAACATATACCTTTTTTTTACATTTATTTAACTTGCACTCTACCATTTCCTTCTTTGTGATAACGTTTTATCTGCGAAATATGTGTTCTTCGTACATATTTTTGAGTAGAGGGTTCGTACAGGGCTACAGTTACTGGAGTTAAGTATTTGTGAATTTGATAAGGACCGCACCATCGGTATGATAGCTTGGAAGTTGTCTTATCGATTGCACTACTCGTAGGGTGTGTTTTATACATTACTAACTCACCGATTTGGTACTTTACTTCATTATTATTATTATTTCGCTCGTAATATTTCCTTGATTTCGCTAAGTTTGCTCGTAAATTAGCGCGCGCTTCATTCCATATTTTCTTAATATTTTTATCCCTAATTTCAAGGGGTAACAACTCATGTATTTTCCACTTAGTGGATATAGGGTGGTTAGGTTTATACTTGAACAATAATTCGAATGGGGTAGACTTATGTCCTTCATGATATGCTGAATTAAAGGCGAATTGTATCCAGGATAGGTTCTGGTCCCAAGACGTATGATCGTTAGCATGGTAGGCTATTAAAGCAGATTTTAGGTTTCGCAAATACCTTTCAGCTATATTTCCTTGCGGACGATACTCTGTAGTGGTAATGTGGTCTATTCCTAGTTTGAAACACATGTTCCTGAATTCCTTGGACTTAAACTGTGGTCCGTTATCCGACACTAGATGAACTGGAATACCGAATTCTTTAAATAATCTATGCTGTAAAATACTTACTGTGGTAGAAGCTAAGGCTCGCCGCATGGGGTACATCCAGACGAATTTGCTAAAAGAATCTACGCAAATTAATAACATTGTATTTCCTGATTTAGAACGCGGGTAGGGTCCTGAAAAGTCTAAATAAATTTTGGAGAACGGGGTAGCAGGAATCTCTGAGATTAATTGACTTATTTGGCTGTTTCTCGCTGGTTTGCTGAGTGCACACAACTTACACCTTTTCACGAAATTAGCGATCTCACTGTTCATATTTTCCCAGTGATATTCTTTACGAATTCGATGTATGGTTTTATTTATTCCCATATGTGCTCCAATGGTGGAAGAGTGATAGTATTCCATCAGCATAGGTTTAATAATATCAGGGGCGATTATTCGTAAATATTTTCCGTTCGCTATTCTACAACATAACACTCTCTTACTTAATATGTATTTCTCTGACTTATTTCCTTTATCGAGTTGTTCAATAATTGGTCTCAAACGTGGGTCTCGTTGTTGATACTGGGCTAAGTCCGTAAATGCAAGAGGAAATTCGGTAATTAAAGTATTAATAATCGGCGTTTCTCTACTCTTGTTTTCGTAAGTATTACTACTCGGCTGGAACATACGTGACAGTGTATCGGCAACTACGTTTTGGGTGCCTCTAATATGTTGTACTTTGAATTTAAAACAATTTAATCTTAATACCCATCTTCCGATACGACCTAACTGTTTTGGGTGATTTAGTAGCCAAGATAATGCTTGATTATCGGTTTCTAACAAAAACTCTTTATGTTCTAAAAAGGGTTTGAACTTGTCAAAAGCGAAAACGATAGCTAAACATTCTAATTCGTATGCGGAGTATTTCTTTTCTTGGTCTGTCAGGGTGCGTGAAGCGTAACTAATAGGTAATCTAGAGTTATCTACTTCCTGATATATTACTGCACCTAGGGCTACACTTGAACTGTCTGTCTGCACTACAAACGGTTTTGTAAAATCGGCTAATTGTAGTACGGGTGGTGATATGATGCTTTCTTTTAATTTCTCGAATGCGGATTGGTGTTGCTCATTCCACTCAAATTTAACTCCCTTCTTTCTTAAAGTATTTAGAGGTGCTGCAATTTCGGCTAGATGTGGGATATACTTGTGGAAATAATTTATCATTCCTAAAAATCGGGCTATTCCTTTCGCATCCCGCGGTGGTAAAAATTCTCTGATAGCACGGGTTCGCTCGGGGTCTATGCTTACCTTTCCGTTGGCTTTTACGATGTGACCTAAAAATGAGAATTGTGTCACAGCAAAATTTACTTTACTGGGGTTTACGGTTAATCCAGCTTTCTCCAATCGGGATAGTACTTCACGTAGATGTTTAAGATGTTGCTCAATTGACTCGCTGTAGATAACAATGTCATCTAAGTAGTGATACACATATTTAAATTTTATGTCATGAAATAATTTTTCTAATAATCTGCTACATACAGAACTACCTTGGGATATACCAAAGGGTACCCTCGTAAATTGGTACAGGTTGAAAGGGACGGCAAATGCGGTTAGACGTTTTGATTCTTCCGAGAGGGGTATCTGGTGAAATGCCTGATTTAAATCCATAATGGTAAAAATTGTTGCTTTCGTAAAATAATGAAAAGCACTGTGGATGTCGGGAAGTGGTATAGATTCCGTCATTCTATCCGTTTATTTAGTTGCCTGTAGTCCACAACTAGTCTATGTTTGTCGTTACTTTTGGGTACTAAAAACGCGGGTGATGAATAAGATGACGTAGAGGGTTCGATGACTCCTTGTTCTAACAATTTATTAATTTGGTTCCTCATTACTTCCATTTTTGGAGGTGATAACTTGTATGGGGCTAAACGTATTACTTTATTGTCGCTCAAATTTATTTTGTACTCTATCAGGTCCGTCAGTCCTAACTTTGGGGTGAGGACGTTGGAGAATTGTTTTATTAAAGTCTGTATGTTCCGTCTATCTTTACTTTCCAGATGACCTAATTCAGATTCGTGATGCTTTACATGTGTAGAAGTGGTGCTAGTACTTTCTCTGTTATTCGCATTATCATCCAAGTTATATTTCCGTGAACGATCGAATCCAAAGTAAAATATCTTATCGTGAATATTTAGAATTATTCCTGTTTTACTGATAAAATCAGCTCCCAATATTAACTCGGGTCCTAACTCGTCGCATACCAACATTGGAAAATACCACGTTAGATTTTTAATTTTTACTTTAAACGTAATGATAAGTTTTATCATTAAGTTTTGTTTATTAGCTGTAGCGCATCTAATATTTACTGATTGACTGCGTTTAACTAAATTGTGTTTAAATAATTTATTGGCTAGCTCTTGACTAATTAAACTTCGCGTTGATCCGGAATCAATTAATCCGAGGGTGGATGTAACAACAAGGTCAACTTGTATATACGGTAATTGACACTTATTGAAATCACATTTATTAATAGCGTTACATTTATCGATAAATTTTCTTACATAGGGGTCTAATTTTCTTTTGTTATTATTATTAATTTGTTTTAATTTGTTGTCTCTCAGAAGTTTACCTGTTTTCACGATGCTGCGGAAGACACAGGGTTTCGGATCTCCCTGCCTTACATGTTTTTTGGATAATGAGTTTTCTGATTGTACTGTTTCCGTTTACAGGTTCTACTGAAGTGTCCAGGTTTTCCGCAGTTATAGCATACATATTCTTTACGTGGGGTCTCACTGGTTTCCTGTTGAGGTTGAGGCTCCTTGGACTTACCATGGCCATGAACATAGGTTGGTCGCCGAAATGGTCGTCTTTCTCGTAGACTTCTTGCATCTGGGACTAGGGCTTGCGTTTCCTTTCTATGTGGTGTTGTGGATACCGGTGCATGTCTGTGCTGATCTGCGTACCACACATTTGACGAGTGAACACTACATTGTTCAAGGTCAGCGAAAGTGAGGGGTCTACTTATTAGTGCTAAACGGGTTCGTTCTTCAGGAGATAAGCCTACTAGAATAGTATCGACCAATTGTTTTTCACTACAGTCGACTTGCAGTAGACGTGAAGATTCTCTGATGTCTGCAATATAGTGGGCCAGTCTTTCATGGGCTCCTTGTACTCGAAGTATGGTATTTCTTTTGATCTCCTCATAAATTCCCGTGGGGATAAAATATTTGATTATAGTAGTATGAAGTTCTTCCACTGGAAGAGTCGAGTGTAATGATTCTAGTACACGATCTCGTAAAGGTGGTTTACATTTGGGTAGGATTACCTGCAGTATTTGCCAATCGTTCAATTGTTGTAGATCTTTTATTTGCAGTAGGTATCTGATAACAGTCAACAGTATCGTGATACTTAAGCCATCGGTGTAAGGAATTTCATTAATTATTTTCTCTACTGGGTGGGAAATCTTTCCGTAGAGGTCTACATTAAAATTTACTTTTGGTATACTTTTCGAAGGATTGGTGGTTGCATTAAGATTTGTAATCGCATATTGACTAGTGCGAGTATGGTGACCATTAGGCGGTAGGGGTTCTGATATAGTTAGGGTATTTAATTCTCTACTAGGTAACTGTTCATGAGTCGGTTGTATCTTCGATACGGTGGGTGATTCTTGGTTCGAGGTGGAGGGAGGGTGTTCTAAAGTAGGGGATTGAACTGGGGAAATATATAATTTTTGTAAGTAGTGCTCAATTTCCTCCATTCTAGATGAGTCTGACTTTCGTCGTAAGTCGTTGATAATTATGGGTAATTGGCGTAATGCCTCATCCGCAAATTTCTGCACATCGGCGGGGATTACGGTGACGTCGGGCCAGCTTAATAAATTGTTCAACCGGCGGGTTAAATGTTCTATTCGTTGCGTGACGCGCAATATTACAGTAGGTGATTTTTCGTCCTGAAGGTTCTGAGATAATACCGTCAGTTCCCTATATTTCGCATAACAGGTTTCTCGTTCGCTGTCATAATCGAGTTCAAGCAATCTATCTAACTGCGAGGGTATATCTGATCCGGTTTGGCGTAATGATTTTCGTAATTCAGACACGGTTACATTCACGTGTTTTAGACCTCGTAAAATTGCTTCGTAGCACAGCTCATCTTTTAATAATAGATCAGGGTTAAATTCAGCCATTTTCGTAATGTGAGTGGCTATAAATAATTATTCTACTATTTGCATTAAATGCTATACAATGCTTTCTTTTTTTTTATACACAAGAAAAATTTAAAAATATAAATCAATCGTATTCTTACCCTTTTTTTTTACAAATAAACAATTAAAATGTGATGACAACCTTTATCATTTTACATTGGTAGAGAGAGAGAAATCTCACACAGGCTTGAATATACGTTCGACAAAAGGGGGAATCTTCGGTTACTAAACACAGGAAAAGACACGCTTCTTATAACAATAGAACTAACAAAGAGGGTGGCGTATTGTCTAACTCAACTTGCGGGAGGGTAACTATGACAGTTTCACACAGGCGCGGACAAGAATTCAACCGGTCGGATTTTGTTTACAAACCGACATGTTGCTGAATGAAATTTTTGACAAGCACGTACCTGATGTTATTTCGTATTCTTGAGGCGTCTTAAGTTAACATTATGTACATTCCTATATCTAAATCATAATTCAAATTACTTATTTACTATACTATTATAATAATAATTATCGTTTTATTTTATTTAAAATTTTAAACACATTTTAGAGTAAATGAGTGAATAAATCAACAGGGTGTGTGTGGATTATTGGGACACAATTACTTCTTAAACAACACAAGACTCAATTTTTTTTTTTACTAAGGAAAAGCAAAATTTAAACAAATTAGCAGAGTTGCGCAATTTATAACATCGTAACTTGTGTTATAACCTAGGGAACCTGCATTAATTATAAATGCCAATCATACAGGCTGCCTTCGTTGTGACGAGCTGAAAATTAATCACAACACCAAAACAATTAATATAAAAGGATTCTGGAAGGGGGAGACTGTTGATTTATGCACTCAGTTTAGTCGGTACTACAGATGACATCTCTTCATTACATATGGTATTAATTGCTCTACTTAAAATTCTCAACATATATGGTTCAACAGCTTACAGTTTACAAGATGATTATATTTTATTCTTTTACAAGGGCCCTCAAAATAAGATGTACATCAAATTTAATTAATTCCCCGGATCCGGGATTGAATATAGTAGGTTAATAATGGTCACCTCGCCATATACAATCTTTAAAATTCTGCCATTTGAAGAATGGACTTTATTAATCTTTTTAAAACAATAAAGCTTTTAGTTTAGAGCTATAACTCTTTTACTAAGAATAAGAATACAATTACTGTCAGTACTTAAAATGTCTTAATGTTGTTAATTTAATTGTCTTTTGTTGGATATAATATTTAGTATTTCATAACCACGGAAGGCATGCCTCCGTGTCACCTTTTGATATCCTCCAGCTCCTCGTTATTCCAGTCCTCGGTCCTCGGTTGCAGCATGTTTGATGTAGGTCAGGTATCTCTCGTTATCTTCGTATCCGGGGATGGTGTAGTCCTGAAGTCTTTTAGATCATTGTGGGTCGTGGTTCTCTGCTCTTGGCTAACGGGTAGTAATAGCTCGTTGATTTGAATGATTAACACAAAAGTTTTATTCACCTGTATCCACTTCACTTTATGGTTTTACCACAGTTTTAATTACATAAGTTTTATATTTTAAGATATTTTTTTTTTTGTAGAGATGTCATAGGCGCTAAATTTTCATTATTCTTTCTTACTCGTTTACAACATATTTATATGAATCGCGGTTCAACTATATTAACGCAACACATTGTTTAATAGTATAAAGAATGCCTCTGTGTCTTAACTGACGGATTAATCACTTTAGGAAACAAACTATTTTTAACGTTCCACATTACTGCTGTGCGCAGCTTACGGGTTGACCGCTCCATTTCAAGTGGGTGAAAATAGTTAGGGGTGAGAGTAGTAATCTCGCGACATTTACCAAGCAACATAAAAGTAGTTCCATGTTTCTTCTTTATTTAAAGGATTAAAGTTTGACTATTTAATTAAGTAGAGATATTCTTAGTTACAGACATTATTAAAATACATTACAGTGGTCTTGTTTAATTATTTAAATAATGTCAAAATAACAAGTATATTTAGTTTGTTTAGGGGTCGGAAATCAAGTTAATTCTGGTTAGTGCCTGTCTATGCAGGATTAATGAACAAGCTTTACCCTTTCTGTACAATCGTATTTCCTTTTATTTTATTATTAGACCTTTTATTAAACATTATTATTATTAATGATAGCAATAAGATTTAGTTTAAATGTGCGATTTTATTAAAAATTTAAAATTTCTCAGCCTACACATTACCAATTAAATAATTACCATATTTTTATTAATGAAATCGTCATATACTCCGCCGCTTAAAAACACAGACTCCGGATAATTTGGTCAGCAATGTACCGGGAGTATGCTTGGGGATTTCCCGTGTGAAATTTCTCTCACCCGTTTTTCTCTGTATGTAATTACGAGCTGCTTAAGTCACTCTCGACTTGCTTATTCTTACTATCTATATATATACTTCATACTTTACAGACTAATTCTAATACTACATAAAATTCACACATTATAAAACCTATTGTAAACATTCTAAATTTTTCTTAACTCTACTACTTATGAATACTACCGGATTTTTCTTTAGTTGTGAGTTATTCTAGTTATAGAATTACTCTTTAAGTAATTTGTTACTTAATTATTCCTCATATTTGATGTCAGCTGACTTCTTACTTTGCTCTACTTTCGATGAATAGGATTCAAGGTTGATCAGGCCTCGTACCTATTTATACGATTAGGTAGCCAAATGTTACTCAAGTACTCTTTTGTAGTTGAGTACAAAACATATACCTTTTATTTTTACATTTATTTAACTTGCACTCTACCATTTCATTCTTTGTGATAACGTTTTATCTGCGAAATATGTGTTCTTCGTACATATTTTTGAGTAGAGGGTTCGTACAGGGCTACAGTTCCTGGAGTTAAGTATTTGTGAATTTGATTAGGACCGCACCATCGGTATGATAGCTTGGAAGTTGTCTTATCGATTGCACTACTCGTAGGGTGTGTTTTATACATTACTAACTCACCGATTTGGTACTTTACTTCATTATTATTATTATTTCGCTCGTGATATTTCCTTGATTTCGATAAGTTTGCTCGTAAATTAGCGCGCGCTTCATTCAAACTAAAAGTATATTTAGTTTGTTTAGGGGTCGGAAATCAAGTTAATTCTGGTTAGTGCCTGTCTATGCAGGATTAATTAACAAGCTTTACCCTTTCTGTACAATCGTATTTCCTTTTATTTTATTATTAGACCTTTTATTAAACATTATTATTATTAATTATAGCAATAAGATTTAGTTTAAATGTGCGATTTTATTAAAAATTTAAAATTTCTCAGCCTGCACATTACCAATTTAATAATTACCATATTTTTATTAATGAAATCGTCACAGTGTCCACAGTGAATTTGTTTTTGTAGCTCTCATTCCTTTATTTTTCTTCACAATCCCAATTATTTCATTTCCTTCAAAACACTTTTTACTGTTTGCGAAGAATCCATTAGAAAGTGCTATTCCTGGAGTCCATTAGAATACATCAGGTACTGCATTCCTTCCGTTACACCCTAGGCCACTAATTCTTGTTATGTGAGGACATCCGATCTGCATTATCATCTGTCAACCTAAAATATAACAGTCACAGTCACGTTATCTCGAGGGTAACAGGATTAGTATTTACGATAGGGATTAGCAGATTACTATTACAAGATATGGGTAAAGTAATTTTACAGATATAACTTGTTAGTACAATTTTAGACTAAAAAAGGATTTCTAAGTAAAATGAAACCTTATCAACTTTTTAAAATAAGCTTAAATAGAGAATAATAAGACAAGAAGCATAGAAATAACATACCCAACAATTGTGCAACGACACACATATCTTTACATAGAAGCTGTTGCTGAGGAAAGAATTCATCCACAACGCTTAATAACTTCAGAATCATACTCAGAAGAAATTAGAATTATTACTGTTGCACACCACTATAGAAAAATTATTCCGATTAGCACTTTCAAGCTTCACAGCTCATCGTCAGATCGGCATTAACAAGAGGAAGTAAAAACCAAACCCTTCACACCCCCACCCCTCCGCACTAAACCCCCCCACAACAAGCTATAATTCAACTGTCCCTTCCCTACCACCGAGCCCTGTCACCCCCGTCTGTACAGTTACATATTTTTCTAGCACATTCTTTGTGTTTGTGTGTTGTGTTGTGTTGTGCATTCTTTTTAAAACCTACCGCCTTCACACTTGTGGGCGCGGTCACTCACTCTTATTTTAAAACATCTAATAGTCCTATGCAATTTAATTTTTAATGTTATCTATCCGTCCTCTTTAATTACTTTTATCTATCTCTTGTTATCTATCTTTTACTTTTTAATTATATTATAAAATATTTCTTCATTATCAAATTTAGTTTTAATATTCATTAAATTGTCTAAACCTTTTTCTCTTTCTTTCAATATTTCTAACTCATCCCTAAGTTCCCTAACGGCTCGGAGGTAGGGAAGGGACAGCTGAATTATAGCTTGTTGTGTGTGGCCAGAGGGGAGGGTGGGGGTGTTAAAGGTTTCGTTTTACTTCCATATTCCTTAAGGAATGGAAGTATGGTGATGGCAAAAAAAATCGTGTTCGAGATTATTGCAGATTCTGATTCTACTACACTCAAAACATGAAAAAAAGTCGTTTTCCGAAAAGTGTCTGTGTGTGTGTCTGTGTGTCTGTGTGTCTGTCTGTCTGTAGATTTTTTTTCTATGGCAAACGATAACTGCCGCAAATTCAAACAGAATCAAATAATTTTTTGCATACAGCCCGGTTTTGCAGAGTTCTCACGACCTATTGTTTTTGGTAAAGATCGGTTGAGGGAAAGGGGTAGTTTACCTGCAACGGTTTTTTTTTTAGCAAGGGTAATTTTGTTTGTTTGGCAAACGATAACAGCCGCAAATTCAAACAGAATCAAATAATGTTTCGCATACAGCCCTGAATTCTAGAGTTCTCAAGACCTATTGTTTTTGGTGAAGATCGGTTAAGGGAAAGGGGTAGTTTACCTGTAACGTTTTATGTTTTAACAAGGGTATTTCCTATGGCAAACGATAACAGCCGCAAATTCAAACAGAATGAAAAGATTATATGCATACAGCCCTGAATTGTAGAGTTCTCAAGACCTTTTGTTTTTGGTGAAGATCGGTTAAGGGAAAGGGGTAGTTTACCTACAACGTTTTTTTAACAAGGGTATTTTCTATGGCAAACGATAACAGCCGCAAATTCAAACAGAATCAAATAATTTTCTGCATACAGCCCTGATTTGTAGAGTACTCAAGACGTATTGTTTTTGGTGAAGATCGGTTGAGGGTAAGGGGTAGTTTACCAGCAACGTTTTTTATCATGCGTATTTTCTATGGCAAACGACAACTGCCGCAAATTCAAACAGAATCAAATAATTTTTTGCATACAGCCCTGATTTGTAGAGTACTCGCGACCTATTGTTTTTGGTGAAGATCGGTTGAGGAGAAGGGGTAGTTTACCTGCAACGGTTTTTTTTATCAAGGGAAATTTTTTTTTTTTGGCAAACGATAACAGCCGCAAATTCAAACAGAATCAAATAATGTTTCGCATACAGCCCTGAATTGTAGATTTCTCAAGACCTATTGTTTTTGGTGAAGATCGGTTGAGGGAAAGGGGTAGTTTACCTGCAACGTTTTTTTAACAAGGGTATTTTCTATGGCAAACGATAACAGCCGCAAATTCAAACAGAATCAAATAATGTTTTTCATACAGTCCTGATTTGTAGGGTACTCAAGACCTGTTGTTTTTGGTGAAGATCGGTTAAGGGGAAGGGGTAGTTTACCTGCAACGTTTTTTTATCAAGCGTATTTTCTATGGCAAACGATAACAGCCGCAAATTCAAACAGAATCAAATAATTTTTTGCATACGTCCCTGAATTGTAGAGGTCTCAATGACTTTCGATTTTGGTGAAGATCGGTTAAGGGGAAGGGGTAGTTTACCTGCAACCTTATACGTTTTAACAAGAGTAAAGTACTTGAAAATTTATTTAAACTTTTTGAAACAATGGTAATTGTTAAAAATAAAATAATTTTGTTGCCAGGCAATAAAATTATAATTTTTTCATTTTAATGTAATATAATATTTTTCATTTAATACAGCAATAAAAAGGCAGGTAAGACACAGCCTGGCTGTTTGGCTGAAAATGATTTTAAATATAAATCTTAGAATATGGAAGTCATGTATGGTTCTCCATACCGATATTATACTTCCATGTTCCTTAAGGAAATGGAAGTATTGTGATGGCAAAAAAAATCGTGTTCGAGATTATTGCAGAATATGATTGTACTACACTTAAAAAATGAAAAAAGTCATTTTTCGAAAAGTGTCTGTGTGTGTGTCTGTGTGTTTGTGTGTCTGTGTGTCTGTCTGTCTGTAGATTTTTTTCTATGGCAAACGATAACTGCCGCGAATTCAAACAGAATCAAATAATTTTTTGCATGCAGTCCCGATTTGTAGAGTACTCACGACCTATTGTTTTTGGTGAAGATCGGTTGAGGGAAAGGGGTAGTTTACCTGCAACGGTTTTTTTTATCAAGGGAAATTTTTTTTTTTTGGAAAACGATAACAGCCGCAAATTAAAACAGAATTAAATAATGTTTCGTATACAGCCCTGAATTGTAGAGTTCTCAAGATCTATTGTTTTTGGTGAAGATCGGTTAAGGGAAAGGGGTAGTTTACCGGCAACGTTTTATGTTTTAACAAGGGTGTTTCCTATGGCAAACGATAACAGCCGCAAAATTCAAACAGAATCAAAAGATTATTTGCATACAGCCCTAAATTGTAGAGTTCGCAACACCTATTGTTTTTGGTTAAGATCTGTTAAGGGAAAGGGGTAGTTTACCCGGAACGTTTTTTTAACATGGGTATTTTTTATGGCAAACGATAACAGCCGCAAATTCAAACAGAATCAAATATTTTTTTGCATACAGCCCTAATTTGTAGAGTACTCAAGACCTATTGTTTTTGGTGAAGATCGGTTAAGGGGAAGGGGTAGTTTACCGGCAACGTTTTTTTATCAAGCGTATTTTATATGGCAAACGATAACAGCCGCAAAATCAAACAGAATCAAATAATTTTTTGCATACCTCCCTGAATAGTAGAGGTCTCAAGGCGTTTTGATTTTGGTGAAGATCGGTTAAGGGGAATGGGTAGTTTACCTTCAACCTTTTACGTTTTAACAAGAGTAAAGTACTTGAAAATTCATTTAAACTTTTGGAACAATGGTAATTGTTAAAAATAAAATAATTTTGTTGCCAGGCAATAAAATTATAATTTTTTCATTTTAATGTAATATAATATTTTTCATTTAATACAGCAATAAAAAGGCAGCTAAGACACAGCCTGGCTGTTTGGCTGAAATAGATTTTAAATATAAATCTTAGAATATGGAAGTCATGTATGGTTCTCCATACCGATATTTTACTTCCTCTTGTTAATGCCGATGTGACGATGAGCTGTGAAGCTTGAAAGCGCTAACCAGAATAATTTTTCTATAGTGGTGTGCAACAGTAATAATTCTGATTGTGATTATATACACTAACACAACATTCTTCATTAAACTTCAGAAGAAATTGTCATTCATATATCCAATTTAAAGGTCCACTTTGCTAACTGATGTTTACAATATTTCCATCTCAAAAAATTTCTTTCATAGGCAAGTGTTAATGAACCTGAATTAAGTACTCAATAAGGCAAGTGATTCCAGGATCTAATACTATTACAGGATAATAATATACCAGGATATAATATTTATTACAGTCAGTAGAGTACTTTCCTCTATTGATTAATGAACACTACTGGGTTTTTAATAAGGGAAGCTGTCCTTGACGCCGAACGTTGCCCAATCCGGACAGCGTTCCAACGTTGCATTCATACAGGGCAATATCCTATAGAGAATCACTAATATATGACTAACAGTTTACCATTAGGCCAAAATATTTTACATTATCTATCTTTTAAGGCTTCTAGATAGCAAATCGTCGTTCATGTAGGTAATTTCGAACAGCATATTTTTGCATTAATAGTTTCCAATTTACAGCCTTTTAAATAAGTACTTTAAAATATTTCCTTATGTTGTCGCATATTTGCTTTCTGTAAAATACATCTATTTTGTATAATATTTGTTCTATTTTTATACAAATCAAATTTGACGAGTAATTAAAAAAAATAATCAGCAGCTGTTTTTAATCAGGCATGTACTTCTCTCATTCCACACTTTCTCTAAAGAGAAACAAAGTAACAAAAGGAAGCTCAGATGTTCATAAATGGTTTGTTATCAGTCTGAGAACAAATGATAGGAGATGAACTAAACAGATTATTTTCTTTTATATTCAGTGCCTTTTTTAAAACTTCTTGTGGTAGTGAGTGGATTTCTGCCTGTGACGGCGGACTTATAATGTTGCGTTTGTAATGTTTATTTTAAAATTTAGCGGGCGTATTTCGCTTTCGATGCTATCTTATTGTACTCGTTGTTTGTTTACCGAAATTTCATGTCTGATGCCATCCACGCCAGAAACCAGCCACAAAGCAATTAGAATCATTCTCTTTCAAAACGTGTTTGTCTGTGATGATCCGCCATTGAATCAACATGTGAAAACTACCTAGGTTCGTATTTGAGTATTTTTTAAACTTTTGATCTTTATGTAACGTGTTATGTATTATTCAGTTGTTAGTTTGTTAAATTTCACATCGTCAAATGAACTCTGCGCTTTTCCCTGGCAGTCTCTAAAATGTACTTTATGTTTTGGTTGCCGTATTATGGAACAAAGTATTTAAATTTTGCATTAATTTCTTTAAGGCCTAATTTAAAAATATCAGCGAATCTTTTTAAAAGAGCTCAATGAAATATCTGAATACAGTTTATGTGCAAATTAAAGTACCTAAAAATATTAATTAATATCAATTATTTTCAGCTTTGGGAAAACTTTGTTTATCAGTTGACTACTATACATACTTTTAATCAATTATACACATGCAATAATAAGAAATATAAGATAACATTTATCTTGCTTATTTATAATTATTAATTAATTTGTAAATTATATTCTAATCTTTTATTAAAAGGTGTAAGTGTAAATTTTCCTTTTTTAAATCAAGGTCTCAAATTTTAATTAACGATTTTGTGAATTAGTATTTTACTAAATGTAGCAGAACAAATACAAAATAGAAGAGAACATAAGAGTAGTGTCAGCGTTAAATAGTGATCTACGTAATCATTTGTTGTTTTTTTTTTTAATTTCAGGCTGACATTTCCCAAGGTAAGTCGTCGATGGATGTCAGACGCCTTGCTAGTTGCCAGATTTTACTTCAATTTTACTTCAGAAACTTTAAACTTTGGTATTTAAAGGTGAATAACTTGCCTTTAAAATATAGCGTTCTAGAGCGGTTACTGGAGAATCTTTGGGGGATCATAAGTTAACGTAAAGCAACAAGATGTCACTAAAATGAAGAAGTACAAATAATTATAGTAGTGCTTTAAAACAACAAGTACTGCATACTCAGACTGAGAATATTATTTTCAGTTTGATAATTCCTAGCCTTGGAAAAATTACTCAGTTTGAAAGGCACTCTTGTTGTCATGGAGCGCGGACAATGGGATTTATATCTGAGAGCAATTGGATTATCAGTATATAACGGATTTTGAACAGATTATTAAATTATTTAAAAGAGGGAATTGAAACATCCATAGGTAACGCCGCTTATCATCAACCACTTTATAAGACATTCCAAATACGCCCACTAGAAACCATGTTATTATTGAAGGATACCATGGAAGGAAACCATGTTGCGACAAAAGGATATCCTAGTTCTGGAACCTGAAACTAAAATATATATTACCTTACAAAATGGCAAAAATGTACAATCTGAATTAGTTTGCAAAAGAAATCGGCAGTCTGATTGATTGAATGAAGTCGGTACAAAAAATACGACTTCCTTTCTGCCTATTGACACTGTCATTACAACCTCAATAAGGTTATAGTGAGAGTAAAAGATGTAACGGACAGGAGTAACACATACAATGTGAACGACGTGGAAAGATTTGTTAAGGAAGAAACTGACAACATGACACAGAAAGATTGGCGCTGAAAAATACCATCCTAATAAACTACAATAATAAGATTTTGTAAAAGTCTGTTATTATAAATTGCAACTTCAAGATATCGAAGTGACACAAGAGCCTGTTACTGTTTTCGTCTTATATTGTAGTGTCAGTGTTATAATATATTGTGTTTTGTAGACTGTCTGAGAGAAGGTTACTGTCTGTCTTCAGAGCTGGAGTGTGTGAGGCGAGGAGAGTGCTAACTCCACAGCAGGCAGAATTATGCTGAGCGCCACACTAGAGAGTGAAGGGCAACCTTGCACAACTTAAACTACCTGTACATAATTGGCTGTGGATAAAGCTACTTCCCATTTGATAAAGACTGTTATGTTACATCTACTGCCATGTCCAGGCATCTCCTCGCCTTTCGAGTCTTAGATACAATAGTTCTAATGCTGTCAAAGTTGATTCTACTAGGATAACGTTGAAATTGATTAACATATAAGTTGAGATTCAAACAGGCCTAAGTCAATGTTTGCTCAAGTGTTTCACCCCTCAAACATCATTTACATGTTATTGGAATCGGTGGTACCTTATGGACCGAAACATGGGTGAGGAGTGAAACAACCCTGTTGAATTATATTAACTTCAATTTTAAATGGTGGTTCAGAGTTACATAACAAAAAAAAAATGATTCAGGGGCGTTATAAAACACATGTGTGTCAATTACGCAAAAGGTTTGACGTTTTTACAACGTTTAAAGTATTTAGCGTACATATAGGTTTTAGAATTTTGAAGGATTGGTATCATAAAAGAAGGTACTTCCACCGTATGTAGGCCTAATAGACGTAAGTAAAATGAACAGTTTCTCACATCACATTCACTGGCAACAAGAACATTTCTCAAAACAAACATTTTCTCCTTTTATATCCGTTTCCATATTTGTCTTATTATTAATATTATTGTTACTATTATACATAATGTTATTATTTTTATTTGTACTATTCTTCTCTTATTTGACTTTTCATAATATTATTCCTAGTCGATGTACTTGTTTCAACTGCAACTGCTATTACGACTATTACCGCTACTACTGATTCTACTACTATTACTACCTCAACAATAAGTTGTACATAAGTATGATTAGGCCTTGTGTGTGTGTGTGTGTGTGTGTGTGTGTGTATATGTGTGTGGTGCGCGCCAGTGTAAATAATAATAATAATTTTTTTGTTTATAGAGGGGAAAATGGTTTACGAACCGTCAGAGAAGCCCGTGCATCCTCTGCTGTGTGGGACTCTTACCCTCTAATCCAGGCATTTATATCCATCCTGGAACCACTTAACGTACTACTGTACTTCAGGATGTAGCCTATTGCACCCTTATCGGGTTCCTTCTAGTTGTTCCTCATCTTCTACTGCCCGTTGGGTGCAAGTTTGACCTATCTCTTTTTTCTAGTAGGACCCACTGAAAAAAATAATAATAATAATAAAATAATATTATTTAAACAAGAATATGTTTCTTATTATTTTTACAATGTTTCGATCATTTTATATTACTGTCATTTTCAGATATATAATATATAAAATATTATATGTATAAATATATAAAAATACATATATCTGAAGATGCTAGTAGTACAAAAACTGTCGAAACCGTGCAAAAAATAACAAAAGATACATTTTTGTTTATAATATATATTGCAACAGAACTCAGGATATAAATTTCATATAATAGGAATACTAATTCTGTAACACATTCTCTGACGGCCATAGACATGTTATAAATTGATTTTGCGCGTAAACATTGATTTTGTAAATTTTCCCATATGTTCATTATGGTGCCTTTGTGTGGTATGAACATATGGGTAAATTTACAAATATACAAACACAAAACAGACTAATTCCTGAACAAATACAAATCACTACAAAACACGACACAATGTTCAAAGCACTCAACATCGAAAATACTCCAAAAGCTAATATGTACACCATAACCACACACAATAACACCAGTATAAAATACCAAAAACCAACAGGAAGCCATAATAACAACCAACCATAACACAAATACTCTACAAGATATAAAATCAGGAAGGCAAATTAGTACTTCTTACATGCATTAATATATTCTTAGAAACAGTATAATAAATCCCACTTTCAAAGCAAAGTGATATCTCAATCATACAGTAGTTGCATTATCTAGTTCAGAGCGTAGAGTACCGACTGTATTTTGTATGTTGATATGGAACACGTTCCACAGAGATGCGTTTGACACGGCAAACGTTTCGATGGACCATTGAATATTATATCCTTTCAAAACAATACGTAGACGAACAGAGTGGGAATGCACCCTTTTACAAAACAGGAAATCATCAATAAACACTACCTCTCGAGAGTACTTCCCATTTTTTCATAGCACTCAGCAAACACAACAACGCATGTGATAATCACAAACTCATCTGTTTGTATAATTTAAAACTTTAAGTAAACGGGAATCGCTTCAAGTGTATGAATGTGCGTTTGTTTAAAATTTAAGATCTACTTAGCATTCACAGAATTACATTCTTCATACTAATTTGAAATTTCCAACCAGAATATAATTTTTATTATGATGTTTTTTGCATTAATCATTTTTATTATCAGGCATATAATTTTTATTATCGGTTTTTAAATAAAGAAATCTCAAGGAAGCCACTTGTCTTAAATGACTTCCGTCTACTTCCTGGCACGTGTAATTCCCGTGATATGTAAGCCAACACGTTTCGATTTTCTTAGGTACTACACTGTCTTCTTCAAGATACTTAAAAATAAATGAAAGTAAAGAAAGCAAATATTCACATTTTTCCCAAAGATTATTTATATAATTAATTATTCTATTTAATGTTTGCGAGACGAAAAAAAACTGCTCTTACCTACATAGCACAGCAAATCATTTGTAAGATTGGTGTATTTACAACTTCATGTTTACAAATAATGATATTTACAACTAATTCAAAAGGGAGCTTCAGGGTTAACTCTCAAGTTAATTTTATCCTTGGTAATTGGCCTAAGCTGAAGTAAGGTTTAAAGCAAGCTCTAAAAATTAGAGGAAAAAATTAAAAATTAATAATAATATATAAAATTTGACTTTTTTCCTGTAACGTTAGTTGCAACCATTCTTACAACCGTTCTTACAATCATTATTAATAATTATATATATATATATATATATATATATATATATACTCTAAAATTGCTCGGACAAAAATTTTACACAGAGTTTCTTTGTAAGTGTTAGTGTTCTGAAAGTAAATAAGTACTTCTCGTCCTTAATTTAAAATTAATTTTAAAGAATTCTTTAAACTTATAATTATTAATAAGAAACAAAAAACGTTTGTAAAACATACGTGATGAAAAAGTAGTGTGTGTGTGTGTGTGTGTGAGTGTGAACTGAGGGTTGTCACGAATGCTCACACCCATGTTGTTGCACGTTTCACGCATGTTTCAGAAAGTTGAAAGTTTCACAAGTTAATACGCACTTTCCCTCTGAAAAGACAGCAGCTAGTTAAAAAAAGAAGTTAACATATTAAAAAAGAATCAAAGCGCTTTTTGTTAAACAGTTTTTCGCTGACTTCAACAGGGCTAATAGTTCTGCACACGTGTCTCTGGACAAGACTAATTACACCCTTTAGGCTTACATCTACCCTTAAATAATTTTGCAATTAGGCCATGTGACGCATTTTTAAACAACTCATAAATTACATCTAGTTTGTTAAGCAAACAAAAGGATAATGTGCCTGTTACTCGCGTTTGGTCTTATTCACTAACAAATTTCTTTTTTTTTTAATTTGTTTCCGTCTATTTTTGGCGCCCCTATAAGGAAACTACATTTTTTACATATAAAGTCACAAGTGTTTGTGATTTTCTTTGGGCAAGTAGAGAAATAAAACTTTCCTATAATTGCTTTTCCCATTTTTGGAACTACCTATCACCTGTACCAGATTGGGTAAACATTGTTTTTGACATTAAGTTTTATGACTTTTAACATCATTACATAGTAGATAACCGAATATTTAACTTGTAAGCAAACGGACGTTTCAGAAATAATTAAAACCCAAAGTTTTGGACTACTGAAGAGATCGACACCCATCTTTAACTTAAATTAATACTAAATTTTAAAGAACAAAGATAAAATAAACAGTTACGCAGAACTTTTCCCATCGTGTTACGAGAGTGGAAAGCAGTCCGCAGTCCATACTTGCTAAAGTTCAGCACATGTATGAGTTACCTAAGGTAAATAACATATACGTCCCGCTGAGGGCGATAGTTCGGTCCCGTATATGAAGTTGAAAAGTATTTTTTACCTATAATTAGTTCCCTTTCGGAGAGTTGCAGTAACATTTTCAAGGATTTTGAGCATCTTGTTAACATTATTACGCATTCTGTACTTCTTAATGATGACATTTTGGAAAGTACTTTCAGTGATACTTTAGACATTGTGAGGGGGCGGCTGGACAGAGATTCAACACTGTCAACATGGGCAGATTTGCCGGTAGCTTGAGTTATGAGATTATTGGACCAGTTCAAATATGGGTTTTACTCCCAGAAGAAGAGACTACCGACGGGCTCATCACTATCCCCCGCGTCGGCTAACATACCCGTTGACTGGTTAGAGAGGCGAGTGTCTGACGACTACATCGACAAACATAAGCTTTGGGTTAGGGTTTTAAAAATATATATACACTTGGTACGTTTCACAGATTTTATTTAAGTCTGCCGGCTGTATCGACTTCTTAAGCCATTGTCAATGAAATGAATGAACACTAAACACAGGATGTAGGGTGAACATTTGTTTAGGGCGTGTATTGGAACATGATGTGTGAAGTGTGAAGTGTGAAGATGGAGAGGGGGTTGCAGGAGCTAAGGAAAGGTCAAGTGTCTGTAAAAATTAAATATAATTTGAATCCAAAATATAAAATTAACTAAACTAAATATAATCTGAATGCAAAATATAAAATTAACAAAACTAAATATAATCTGAATGCTAAAATATAAAATTAACAAAACTAAATAATAGCTCTTAAAGGGGATACAAGAATTCAGTTTGTTCATTTGTTAAATTTTTGTTATTTTTTAACGCTTTTTAAATTTCTAGAATTTGTAACAATCCTCTAGAATTTGTAACAAATCCATTTTTTTACCGTTTTGTATTTTTTGTGGAGTAGTGTTGTTTTTTGTATCTATGAAGTGATTGTGTTATAAGCAATGATCTGCAAAACCTGTATTGGCTGTATTGGTTAAAATCGCCTTCTTATGTTTAGAAATACGATGTTTCAGTGCACGGCCACATTGTCCGATATAAATAGCATAGCATTCTGCACAGTGTATTTCGTAAACTCCGTTTTTCTCCAGTCTGTTTGGTTCTCCAATAAATCAATATATTTTCCATTCAGATTATATTTAGTTTTGTTAATTTTATATTTTGCATTCAGATTATATTTAGTTTAGTTAATTTTATATTTTTCATTCAAATTATGTTTAGTTTTTACAGACCTTTGGCCTTTCCTTAGCTCCTGCTACCCCTCTCTCCATCTTCACACTTCACACATGTTTCAATACACGCCCTAAACAGATGTCCACCCTACATCCTGTGTTTAGTGTTTATTCATCTCTTTGACAATGGCTTAAGAGGTCGAAACAGCTGTCAGAGTTAAATAAAATCTGTGAAACGTACCAAGTGTTTATATATGTTTAAAACCCTTTGTATTAATATGTTTCACCAAGTGCCCAACGAGTCATCAATTAATATCGTGAACTAGTTCCTTGTATTAAGTTTACATACGAGTTAGACGATAATAAATCTCCTCCGTTCTTTGATTGTTAGTCATTCGTAATTAGAATAGTGTGTATACTACGGTTTACTGTAAACTAACTCATTCGGGACAATATATCCACACTTTGTCGACCACCAAGTGTAGGTTATAATGTTTCCAATCTAAAACACTTCGTTTCTTCTAGAGATCTCCTTAATTTTTTAGAATTAACGTAATTGTGGAGGTCTTTGAATCCATACTCTGTCTGCCCTTGTCCAGTGGCTGGCTGTAACTGTCTTTGCTGCTGCCTCGACCTCTACCTTCTCTTACCTAAGCACCATCAGCGCTATTGGGCTCGACCCAGATGCTGCAAACCAGCCACCACGGGTGCAAAGACACCCCTCTCTTACAATGCTCTTGCTCCCTCTGACGTTCTTTGTTGTGTGAACTTTTGCCAGTGTTGTCATTACCGGTTCAGCCTACCGGTCTTACAGATTACCGTTTTTTTTTATTTTTGTGAAACTGTGCTTATCTTAAAATAATCCCTTTTTAAGAAATAAAAAAAAATTACACACACCATAAATCATATAGAAAGAAGACACAAATAACAAATATAAAAACACATTTTATATATGTTAAAACAATTATAATAATATTTCAATTACTTGTTTGGCATAAAATACTGAATTTAAATCCTTACTTTAAATATTGCAACTCGTATATAAGATCTGTTTATATTTATAACGTAAAAATGAGAAAGTTTACTCGTCACATTTTAATCCAAAATGTTATTTACTTTAACTCAAGAAATCCTAATTTTTGTGCAAACATTTTTTAATTAAATAGAAAAACAAATAAAAATTAATTATTATTAGAACCAAATAATCAAATTTCATTCTTTAATCGTACTAACGGTTTAAATTTCTGTTTAATTTAAATAGTCGTGTTTAAATAACTATTTAAAATTACGAATTTATTTTTCTTTTATTTAGACATAGTGTATTAACTGTTTTTTTTTCTTTATAAAAAGTAATTGCTCATTTTTCACCTGCTTTGACTGGTACGTTTACATAGAAAATTGATCGTTGTGTGTATGCTAGGCGCTGATGCCGATGGTGATTCTGTTGCTCCCGCATCGACCGTTGTGTATGTTGTCGCTCAGATGTTGAATGCTAGCGTTCCCTCATCCAGAATCAAAGCAACCCCGTCGTTAATACCGGCGTCTGTCCATTAGTTCGAAATTATCCGTGGTATTTATAATCTGGTGTAAGTCGACAGGTCGGATTCTGCAAGATTCCCTACTCTTGTTCTTGCCTGCATAAGCGTCGGTATTATACAAATCACTTTTTCGTCTGTTTTTCCACTCATAGCAGCGTTGATGCGCAAACCAGTAGTTGAATAAGATTCGTGATTTTAACTCGTTTAGTACATAAGTATTAATTGTTTATAACTATTTAATTACTAGACTAATTAATTTTTGTTTTCATAGTTTAGTCATTCTTGCGTAGTTTTCACCCAATTTCCGTCTGCATACGAGTCTCTTCGCTCCTCCTCTATTGGCATTGTTCGGTTCGCAAAATTTATGTTTCGATGTGCAAATTTTATTACGTAAATCATATCTAATTATTCGTCCCTATTCGTGTCTCAACCAGAGTTCATACACACAAAGAAGACGTACTATACACAGAGATATAGGACTTTCTGTCTGATTAAATCAGGTGTGAGCAGGCAGAACACACACACACACACATGTATACAGTTTATTTAGATTTTAACTGAATATAGTAATACTACTCCTAATAATGGGTTACAATTTTTGCTAATTCTTTTGAAATTAAAACCACGTGGTCACGAATATGCTGGAAAAGGAAGATGGATATGATAGAATGTAATTATTAGGCCGTGGTAATTATAGCCTAATTAGGAGTGGACCACGGCCTAATAGCCCGTAGACACGTCATTTACATTCTAATGCAGTTGACACCGGGCGTGAAAGCCTTAAGTATAGTAAGATGGATGTTTGCAAGACACAGTCAATGAGTTAATGGCGTCTGCGTAACTCACATTTCGTCATTTTTCAATAAAACTGTATAATCAAACATTACTGTACACCATTGTAGTTTTGAGGGTAACTAGTTCTGTTTCATCATGAACTTACTCAAGTCATATTGTCCTAAGGCTTTCACGGCCGGTGTCAGTTGTATGATTAAAGTCATCCGGGCTGTTTGGCCGTGGTCAATGGTTTATTGCCAACCCAAACGTTTCAACAGCTCCAATGGCTGCCGTCATCAGTGGAATTTTAAAAAATCCTGAACGTAGGGTGTTCACGTCAGGCCCACAGTGCAGCCCACAGCCCATTTTTGAAAATTCCACTGATGATGGCAGCCATTGGAGCTGTTGAAACGTTTGGGTTGGCAATAAACCATTGACCACGGCCAAACAGCCCGGATAAGTTTAATCATACTTACTCAAGTCAGTTCGTAAGCAGACCTCGAAGAGTCATTCCCCGAATATTGTCCAAGGAGACAAGCGACTGTAATTTGTGAATTGGATCCATAAACGAAATATAGATAAACAAAACGATGTACACATTTCTAGGATCGCTACTATCAAAAACCAGACAGCTGAGGGTAGACCGACTTATGATATCAAACACGTGATAGGAGGACGCCCACCGACAGCAAGGAAGTAAATAAATAAGAAAATAATTTTATCATATTACCATTTTATGAAAAAATATTTGGAAGGCGTCTGAAGACAAATTTAGAGTTTGTAACTACTCTAACTCAAAGAACAGTATTCATAGTTGAAACAGTTATCCTCTAATTTCAGTATTACGTTTATAAATGTAAATCAGTAAAAATCATGGTTTTCTTACTTTATATGAGAAGTGTACTGAGGACTTTATTAGTTCTAACAATAAATTAAATAATGTTAACAAATTTAAAAATTTATTTATTACATTTTCGTAAACCATGAACTTAAAACTAATTTAAAATTAGAAAAAGACTGCATTATTTAAATTTCATAAAATGAACTATTAATAATATTTATGTGAAAAATTTCATTTTTAATGCAAGTGTTAATCGTTCATCCCAAAAACGTTTTTTACGTGTATTTCACATTCTGCTGAAGATTATCCATTTCGCCTGTTCTTCTGACTACGGAGTTTCTTACAACTATCATATCAATTTGCTTATGTAATGTACTTTAAATCGCCATTTGTTATAGTTTGGAAAAATTTGTGCTTTCTTCTACCAATATAGAAGCACAATTCGAAGTCATCACTTTGACTGTTTCAACGTCAAAACTTTAAGTTTTAGTACTGGGAATATTAAAATAAGAGCCTTATAAACTATTTGGATTCTTTTAATTTTCCTTTATTTTAGTTAAGTTTTTATGTTATTAAAGTTACAGCTTATGTTGATTTAATTTCTTCAGAACAGTTTTCGTTAGTTAAATATCAGTCATTTTAATTAAATAAATTAGTTACTACTTAATAATCGTCATATGACGTATACGTGATTAACAAAAATCAGTAGGGAAGGAAAATAATAATTTTAGTCATATAATAACTTTGCAACATATTACAGTATGTTGTCTTGTTCACACATTAAAGTTGATTAAACATCAGCAGAAGTCTGAGTCGAACATAAACACAGCATATACAACTAAATTAATTAGTAGATTTAGAATGTCACAAATACATTGCGTACGCAGACGGTAACTAAAGTGATTCACAGAAATCTGGTTCTTGGAAAACCTGAATAACTTTTGTTCAAATGAAATGGATCCCTCATATTATAGAAACGTAGTGACTTAGTAATGTAAAACCCAGATATTCTTTTGAATAGCAGCCAAACTTACAGAAGAGTTTTGCTTTCAGTGTCAGAGTTCCGAGAAACATGTCCACCACAAACATTGTAATTACTCATTTATCTTTGAAACGTTTTGCATCGTACCCATATTTAACGAGTAAAGGTACTTTTTTTTAAATCACTTTGTTGCACTATATTTTTGATATTTTGAGTCGCTAATCTTTTCGTTTTCCAACTCTCTCTCTCTCTCTCTATATATATATATATATAGAGTATATTAACATAATATAGAGTATATGTATAGAGTATTTGATTAACTCATGGATATGATTTAATAACATAATGATTTAATCTGTGTAACATAAATTCAATTATTGGAAAATTCCATTCGATACATAAGGTTGTCACAGGGTCGATATTTATCTCAGGATTTATAATTAATTAATTTTAATATATTTCGTGGGAATTCTTGTGGCTGCTACGAAAAGTTCCTTTGCATGTTGATTAATAATAGAGAGTACCTTTACAAACAATATATTACTTATAATCTAAAAATTTACACAAATTATATATTAAGTTACATATAAGTTTTGACGATATTCAATTTGTCCGTCTCAGAAAATAATGTAGTTTATCAATGTGTACAATAAATGTTTCCTTGTAATCACTGTTAGCTTATATATTGAATTTGGTTGCACTTTAAAATGTTGACTAGTGATTAGTGTTAGTGTAAATTGTTATATTGTCTAGTGGTTGTTCCTTGTTGAAAAAAATTTTGTCAAATTATACTTTACACATCTAGACGATATTGCTGAAGGGTTCCTGGTCGTTTCTGAATATTTTTCTTGATTGTGTGTATTATTTGTTCATGAAAATGGTAGTGGAAGGATTATTATCTTCGATGATGGTCCTTTAGATCTTCTTTCACACACGGGTCATCTATTTTTATATACTTTTAATTACCTCTAGACACGCACTATTCAACTGCTTTCCATCACAATTAACAATTAAGTGTTATTTCTTCTTTTTTAGTCATAGAACTCATACAAATTTCTTAAATTTTGATTGGTCATTTATGTACAGGTTAAATGTTATAGGATCAACACCCATTACCTACTTTATATTTTATAAATTACCTTTAATAGATAATTTTATTATTATACTCTAATTATATATGCAATGTTTATACAATTAATAATTAGATAATTATAAACAATTTGATACTAAACATGCCTCAGTTTATAACTGTAAAACCTTATTAATTTGAATTTCTATGATATGTGGTGGAACAATTTTTATGGTTTATTGTAATTTCTACTTTGACTACCTGAGATAAATATATTTACATAAATTAACTGGTGACATAAAATCTTATAACATATAACAAAACTTTTAATAATAATAATTGTTTTTTGACAGTTTTAGTTTATTTATACTGCTAAACTATTGTCTGTATGATAAACTAAAATTCTGTCTAATAATAACAAAACACTTCCATCAAAAATAATTACACTGTTTAACGGTAGTCTGTGTCGCTATTTCTTATGATCACACTCATTACTTTAAAGGTTTGTGTCCCTTTTCCTTTCCTTGATTATAGGCCTATATGATTATAATTAATACAATTTTATTATATGGATTAGGTACTCTTTATTGGGTTTGGATTATTATTCAGGGTAAGTTGATTAGGCCTACTAGGTTTATTTATTTCACTTTTTTCTGTTTACTGCCCTATTCTACTGGGTTATTTCTGGGTTTCTGGATAATATTATATAAGTCAAACCAAATAGTTTTCCTTTGATTTGCTTTCAATTATTATTTCTTGGTTCCTCTCTGGATCGGATTCCACTATTATTTACTATTCTTTTGTAACATTTGTTTCGTTACAAATTGCCTCCCTTCAGAAGTAATTTTTTCTGAACACTTCATTAGGTGTGAGGACATAATTACTTATGTTATTTTTCCTTTTCTTCCTCATGATATTTTTTCATGGTTTGTTGATTATAATTGCCCTTGATCTTCTTTGAAATGGGGTCGGTTAATTCATACGTGTTGTTGTTGTTGTTTTTTGTTATGGTGTAGGGTCCAACGTATAGTAATAATAATTTCTTTGATATCCCTTCTAGAGTGCTAGGCAATACCCTGTTCTTTAACAAAAGTTTCTCTCCTACTTCATATTTAATTATTTTACCCTTTATTTTCTGGTATTTATTTCTGCGTTTTTCCAGATTTTCCATCACCTGATTATAGAATTTTAATTTATTAAATTGGTACGGTGGAGACTTAGGAAATTTAATCAATTCTTGGATCTCTCTGGGTGGTTGTTTTTCATACATGGCAGTGTATGGAGTGCAATTTATAGATGGATGGTAAGCCAAGTTTAAAAAATCTTCTGTGGCTGATAAGTAATCAGGCCACTTCCTTTGTTGTTGATGACAATAGGTCCTTAAAATTCTACCAACCTCTCTCAGGATTCTTTCTGATGGATTGCTACTGGGGTGGTATACGGAGGTCTTATAGCTTTTGATGTTCAGTTCTAACAATGTGTTCTTCCATTTTCTGCCTCGAAACTGTGTACCATGGTCGGTAACTATTGAAACAGGTATTCCTATTTTTGGAATGTATTGAGTAGTTATTACTTCAAGAATTTTCTGCGTAGTTGCTCGACTGATTGGATACAATTTGATGAATTTGGTGAAGTGGTCCATAATGATTATAAGGTATTTATGCCGGCTTCTACCTTCACTCCTAGGAAATGGTCCACATATGTCAATGAATAATTTTTCCAATTTTTGTTCTGACGATATAGGTATCATTACACCTTCCCTTCGTTCATTATTAATTTTGACCAATTGACAGATATGACAGGGTTTTATATAATTTTGTACCTTCCTGTGTATGTTCTTAATGTAACAATTCTCCTCCAATGCTTTCACTACCTTTACAGCACCCATATGTCCGTATCTTATGTGATATTCCAACACTAGTTCTTTTTCCATGATTTTGGGAATGATTACCTTCCAGTCTTCTTGGTTCAATGTATTTTTTATGAATAAAATTCCTTCTTGTTCACAATAGAATTGGTTTACTGAAGAGTTTTGGTTCGCCATACGTTCCTTGATTTTTATTAATTTTGGGTCTAATAACTGATTAGCTTTGATATTTTGTAATAATGCTTCCAAATCAGATCTGCTTTTGAGAATGTTGTACACCTTGATAATCCTTTCTTTCTCACCCTCAAATGTCTGGGTGTCCAGGTTTATTCGAGATAACACGTCTGCTATCACGTTTTGACTCCCTAGAATATATTCCCATTTGATATTATACTCCTGCAAGGCGAGTATCCACCTCGTAAGCCTTCCATGACTCAGCTTACAACTTCTTAAAAATGAGATGGACTTATGATCCGTTCTGACAGTTACAGGATATCCCAAAATGTACGTTCGGAATTTACTACAAGCAAAGACTATGCTTAATAGTTCCTTTTCTGTAACATTATACCTTCTCTCACAGTGGTTTAACACACGACTGGCAAAACTGACGACTAAATGGTTTCCTTCTGTGTCTTCTTGGTACAATACCGTCCCAAGACTGACATCACTTGCGTCACAGTTCAAAAAGAATGGGTGATCAAAATTTGGATGATGAAGGATTACTGTCTCTAAGAATTTATCCTTTATCTGTTGTAGTATAGCGTCCTGTTCATGTCCCCATGTCCATTTGTTTTTGGAAGACAGCTGTTCCTGAAATTTAGATGTCAATGCGGAATAATTGCGTTGGAACTTCCGGTAGTAATTACACAGTCCTAAGAAGGATTGGAGTTGCCTCTTATTCTTTGGTTGTGGGAACTTCTGGATTGCAGTAACCTTTTCTTGTGATGGAGAAATACCTTGTTCAGTCAAATTGAAACCTAAAAATTGAACCTCCTTCGCTATTAATTGGGATTTTTCAAGTTTTAGTGTTATGTCGTTCTCTGCTAACTTACTCAATACATATTCCACCCTGTGACAATGTTCCTCCCAGTTGGATGAGGTAATCAACAGGTCGTCTACATAAACTGTGGTGAATTGTAGCGCTTCCTGACCCAATACCTGGTCCATACATCGTACAAAAATTGCTACCGAATTGACTAATCCAAATGGCAATCTTTTAAACTGGTAGTTTCTACCCTCGAAAATAAAAGCCATATATTTTCGACTCATCGGGTGCAACTCCACTTGCCAGTAACCACAAACTGTGTCCCAGGTACTGATAAATTTCGTACCATGAAATTTCTTTAGAATTTCTTCTATTTCTCCAGGTGACGTACGATCATTTACTATGTGTTTATTTATTTCTCGGGCATCCAAGCAAAGTCGAACCTGCCCGTTCTTCTTCTGAATTGCTACTATTGGGCTAGTATATGGTGATTGGCTATGCTCAATTATATCATTTAACAACATTTTATTAATTTCATCTCTAACCGCCTCCTTCAATGAATATGGTATAGGATAGGATTTTCTGTGGAATTCTGCTGGTTCTTTAAATTGTATTCTACACTGATAGTTTTTTACTTTTCCTGGGTTTTCTGAAAATACATGTTTATACTTCTTATATATCATGATGAGATCTTCTACTTGTTTTGCTGTCAAATTATTTGTGCCTTGGTGTCTAAACTCTCTTATCTCCTGTAATTTACTGTTCCACAGGTCTTCATTTGTCATATTATAGATTATTTTTCTGCATTGGGTGTCATTATTTAAAAAATTTAATTCCCTAACTTGGTGATGGGTACGGTTCAGAGGGGCTCCATCGCTTCCTATTAACTCTGCCGTCCACATAACACCCTCTGAGTTCAAGGACACCTTCTCCTTGCTCAAATCAATAATGGCTGAGTATTTCCTCAGCATATCGCATCCGATTAATAATTCGAATGGTAGGCCGATTGCGACCAAACATATAATATTAATTGTAACACCTTTGCTTTCTATTTCCAATGACACTTGTTTTCTCACTGTTTTATTTTGACGCCCAGTGGCACCTATTAAAATAACATTATTGACAGGTAAGGTAGGTATTATATTTTTACTTTGTTTCTGTATTCTCTCCAGTTCAGCGTCGTTAATAAGTGATACATTTGCACCAGTATCTATCATTATTCGTGTAGGAATTCCTTCAATTTGAGCGGTTATGTATAAAATTTCATTATGCTGGTTGATTCTACTTGTCACCGTTTCCTCCAACAGTTCTTCTCGAAGATTTTTCAAATAATAATTGTAAATAATAGTAAGATTTTGACTGTCCGTCCTTAAACTTTGGTTGTTGTTATACTTCAAAATTCTTTTATTTTCCATAATTAGTGTTTCATAATTAGTTGGTAGTAATTTGTTATTACTATGTTTTTGAATTTGGTGGTTATTGTACCCAGTAGTTAGTAGCAGTAAGGGGTCGCGAGGGTTTATTACTGCCTCACTCCGTTTAAATTAAGGCTATCATGATTATTTTCCGGGCATGACTGTTGATTTGCCTGGACTGGTGTGCTGGTTCCTGGTTGTTCAACCTCTCGGTTGTCTAATTGTTCACTTCCCCTTGATTCTCGGAAGTCCTCCTGGCTTCTACTTCTGACTCGGTTATAATGGTGACTCATCCCTCTGGGATTTCCTCTTTGATCATAACTGTTATTAAAACTGTTCCTCCGAGGTTGATGGTATCTCCAGTAATCCCCTTCTTCGGCACTGATGTAATTTATTCGGGGTCGGTACGAACGATTATTATAATAATTACCCTGATTATTATTGTTATTAACTCCTGAGTTACTCCTAAAATTATTATAATTTTGGTTTGTTCGGTAGTTAATATAATTATTATTGTTTCTATTACCCGGATGGTAATTTTGATTGGGCCTGTTGTTATCATTATTGTTAATTGGGTTTCGATTGAAGGTTGCTGGTTGGTTATTATTTGGGGTAAAATTTTGGTTGTAATTACGATCGTTGACATAACTATTCCGGTTATTCATGTTATTATATTGATTATGATTCATACCATGGTTATTATTTTTTGAACCGCACTGATCAGTTCGTTGTCTGCTTCTTTTGTAGTAACCCTCGTGTTCATAATTTTCTAATAAGTCAGTCATTGCGTGGACCGTTTTAATCTGGCTTCCCAGGCGGGCTCTGGCAATTCCTGTGTCATAATGGTATGCCATTTTAGTTACTAGGGATTCTTCTGGTATTCTTGGCTCTAGGTGTCTCGCCAAACACACCTTTCCCCAGAAGTACGTAGTTGGAGATGTACCTCTGTTTCCATCATATCTTCCCTGACAAATGTTGTCCCTTATAATATTTTGTATAGCTTCGGACCAGTATTTTTCTTTAAACAGTTTTTTAAATTGAGCGTAGTCCACTATCTCATTCCTGGTTGCGGTCCACCAGTTGTCCGTAATCTCCCTAAAATGCTCATCCAACATCTCTCTAATCGAGCTCCAGATAGTTATTCGATGTTTATTAAAATGTTCCTCAATTCTGGCCAGGAATTCCATGGGGTTTCTGCGATAATTTTTGAAATTAATTCCTTCTCTGGTTTCATTTGTGGAAACATGAGTAATATTATTTGGTCTAGTTCTAATTAACTCAATTTCTTCTTGATTTTGGCGTACCTGACCAGTTAAATTATTCACCGTAGTGTTAATATTGTCACACCTTTCTCCAGTTTGTTTCTGTAAATTCACTAAATTTTCTTGTTCCTTTTGTATTCCTTCTATTTGAATACGACTATTTTCTTGGACCTGGTCTATTCTAGTATTTATCACTGCTTTATTTTGTATGATGGTTTCGTTAGCTTTTCTCAATCTCTCATTAGTGTCAGCTATTTCTTGCTTCCTTTCCTCATCGATTTTGTCCATCTTCTGGTTAATTGTATCATTGACCTGTTCAATTCTACCATTAATTCTTCTTAAATTCTCTTCATTGATTTGTCTGAACTCTTCCTTCATTTGGTTATTATTTTCACTTATAGTTTGTCTTAAAGTTTCATTAGTACTTTCTTTAATACTGTCGATTTTCTCATTTATCCGTTTTAAATTCTCGTTAGTGTCTTCTCTGTTTTGGTGAAATCTGTCCTCCATCTGTTTTATTAAATTTTCACTCATTTTCTCATTTGTTTGTCTGTGATCTTCCTTGATACTATCAATTTTTTCATTTGTTTGCTTGTTCTATTCCTCCATTTGTTTTAATAAGTTTTGACTCAAAATTTCATTTTGTTTCCTTGAGTTTTCAGTGAATTCTTCCTTCTGCTTCTTCAAATCTTCCTTCGTTTGCTTGTTTTGTTCCTCCATTTGTTTTAATAAGTTTTGACTCAAAATTTCATTTTGTTTCCTTGAGTTTTCAGTGAATTCTTCCTTCTGCTTCTTCAAATCTTCCTTCGTTTGCTTGTTTTGTTCCTCCATTTGTTTTAATAAGTTTTGACTCAAAATTTCATTTTGTTTCCTTGAGTTTTCAGTGAATTCTTCCTTCTGCTTCTTCAAATTGTCATTCGTTTCTTCCTTATTTCTGTCCATTTTTTCACTCATACTATTCATTAATTCCATTAATTTTATAAGATTCGGGTCTCCCCTATCTTCCTTTCTTGCTAACGTCTCCACATCCTCCACCGATGTTACTTCTTTCTCTTCCATCCTGACTCCTTCTCTGCCTCCTTCGTCCGTTTCAACGATGTAGCCCTCTTACGCATCTTTATTATTTCTTGGAACTTATAGCAGTCGCCAGCTAAAAATTAGGAAATTAATTTGCTTGATTCAATTTCTTCACTTAATATTCCCTAATTTCAGCCTCACTAGTTGGTGCGCCAATTTATAACACTATCTTAATGGAATAATAACTCATGGATATGATTTAATAACATAATGATTTAATCTGTGTAACATAAATTCAATTATTGGAAAATTCCATTCGATACATAAGGTTGTCACAGGGTCGATATTTATCTCAGGATTTATAATTAAATAATTTTAATATATTTCGTGGGAATTCTTGTGGCTGCTACGAAAAGTTCCTTTGCATGTTGATTAATAATAGAGAGTACCTTTACAAACAATATATTACTTATAATCTAAAAATTTACACAAATTATATATTAAGTTACATACAAGTTTTGACGATATTCAATTTGTCCGTCTCAGAAAATAATGTAGTTTATCAATGTGTACAATAAATGTTTCCTTGTAATCACTGTTAGCTTATATATTGAATTTGGTTGCACTTTAAAATGTTGACTAGTGATTAGTGTTAGTGTAAATTGTTATATTGTCTAGTGGTTGTTCCTTGTTGAAAAAAATTTTGTCAAATTATACTTTACACATCTAGACGATATTGCTGAAGGGTTCCTGGTCGTTTCTGAATATTTTTCTTGATTGTGTGTATTATTTGTTCATGAAAATGGTAGTGGAAGGATTATTATCTTCGATGATGGTCCTTCAGATCTTCTTTCACACACGGGTCATCTATTTTTATATACTTTTAATTACCTCTAGACACGCACTATTCAACTGCTTTCCATCACAATTAACAATTAAGTGTTATTTCTTCTTTTTTAGTCATAGAACTCATACAAATTTCTTAAATTTTGATTGGTCATTTATGTACAGGTTAAATGTTATAGGATCAACACCCATTACCTACTTTATATTTTATAAATTACCTTTAATAGATAATTTTATTATTATACTCTAATTATATATGCAATGTTTATACAATTAATAATTAGATAATTATAAACAATTTGATACTAAACATGCCTCAGTTTATAACTGTAAAACCTTATTAATTTGAATTTCTATGATATGTGGTGGAACAATTTTTATGGTTTATTGTAATTTCTACTTTGACTACCTGAGATAAATATATTTACATAAATTAACTGGTGACATAAAATCTTATAACATATAACAAAACTTTTAATAATAATAATTGTTTTTTGACAGTTTTAGTTTATTTATACTGCTAAACTATTGTCTGTATGATAAACTAAAATTCTGTCTAATAATAACAAAACACTTCCATCAAAAATAATTACACTGTTTAACGGTAGTCTGTGTCGCTATTTCTTATGATCACACTCATTACTTTAAAGGTTTGTGTCCCTTTTCCTTTCCTTGATTATAGGCCTATATGATTATAATTAATACAATTTTATTATGTGGATTAGGTACTCTTTATTGGGTTTGGATTATTATTCAGGGTAAGTTGATTAGGCCTACTAGGTTTATTTATTTCACTTTTTTCTGTTTACTGCCCTATTCTACTGGGTTATTTCTGGGTTTCTGGATAATATTATATAAGTCAAACCAAATAGTTTTCCTTTGATTTGCTTTCAATTATTATTTCTTGGTTCCTCTCTGGATCGGATTCCACTATTATTTACTATTCTTTTGTAACATGTGTTTCGTTACAATATATATATATATATATTACTATAATACTTATAACTATTTTACCTCAAGATGTATTTTTTCCTTTAGGGACATGTTTCGGGAGATCCTGTTCTCCCATCTTCAACCTTCGCCATCTTGCTTCTGGTGCAGTATTTGTGTGTTGGCTTCTGGATGTTATTATGGTGGTTTGTTGGTCTTTGGTCCTTCAATGTTGCATTATTGTGTGTGGTTGTGGTATCTGTTTTTGTATTTTGTGTATTTTCGATGTTGAGTGCTTTGAATATTGTGTCATGTTTTGTATTGATTTGTATTTGTTGTGGTGTTAATTTGTTTTGTGTTTTATGTTTGTAAATCTGTAAATTTTCCCAAATGTTCATTATGGTGCCTTTGTGTGGTATATGTTTTATTAGTGTTACATTGGTTATGTCTGGGAATTCATGTCCTGTGTTTATTGCATGTGTGGCTAAATTGGATTTATATATGTTTGGTTTTTTGTATGCATTTAGGTGTTCAAAATAACGTTTTTTCAGCTGTTTTTTTGTTTGTCCTATATAACATTTATTGCAATCTTGGCATTCAATTTTGTATATACCGTTGGTTGTTGTATTATCTTTGTTGTGTGAGTTATTTAGATTTTGTAATTTATTTTTATTAGTTTTGTATGCTATTTTTATATCTGTGTTTTTAAATAGTTTTGTTAGTTTTGACATTTTATTATTTATATATGTGAATGTGGCCCATTTTTTGTTGTTGTTATTATTTATGTGTTGTTCAGTTTGATTAATTCTTAATTGTTCAGTTTTTATTTTGTATTTGATTTTATTTTCTATTTTGATCATAGTATTTTTATTGTATCCATTTGCATAACCAATTTGGTATATTATATTTCTTTCTTTGTCAGTTTCTTGTTTGTTTAGGGGTATTTTGTACTTTCTGTTAAATAACGAATAAAATGCTGCCATTTTATGTTGTGGTGGGTGGTCAGAATGGTTAGGTATAATGATGTTAGTGGAAGTTGGTTTTCTATATATTGCATATTGTATGTGTTTGTTGTATCTTGTGATGGTTATGTCTAAATAGTTGATTTTGTTATGTTTTTCTTTTTCTTCTGTGAATTGTATTTTGGGATGTATGTTATTGATTTGTTTCAGTATGTTCTCTGCATTTGTGTTTTTGTTATTTGATACATATAGTCCATCATCTACATATCTTATCCATATGCCATCTGGGTCATGTGTTTTTATGATATTTTGTATTTTGGTGTCTATATGTTGTAGGAATATTTCTGCTATTATGCTTGATAATGGTGATCCCATTGCTAAACCTTCTTTCTGTTGAAAAATTTTGCTATTAAATTCAAAGTAATTTTGTTTTAGTATTAGTTGGAGACTATTTTTTATTTCGGTTATATATTGTTTGTTTTCATTTTGTTCTATAAGTTTGTTTATTATTATGTCAATTGTTTCTTCTACTGGGATATTAGTGTACATGTTTGTTATGTCATATGATGTGAAAAATGTATTTTCATTTATATTTATTATTTTTAGTTTGTCTGTTAATTCGTATGTATTTTTTATGTTATGATGGTTATTTGTTAGATGGTTATTTTTTAGTTTTTGTGCTATTATTCTTGCTATTTTGTATGCAGGAGCTTTTTTGAAATTGATTAATGGACGTATTGGGTTGTTTAATTTGTGTATTTTTATTAGGCTGTTCATTTTAGGTGGTTCTGGATTATTGTTTATATATATGTCTATGTTTTTATTGTTGAAAATGTTTTTATTTGTTTTTATTAGTTTTATTGTTTGTTTAAGATAGTTTTCTGTTGGGTTTTTATCTAGTTGTACGCATTTATTATTGTTGATGAAGTCTTCGGTTTTTTTGATGTAGTCTGTTTTATCAATGATTACTGTTGCTTGACTTTTTTCTGCTTTAGTTATTATTAAATTATTGTTCTTTACTTTATTTTTAATTTCTTTTATTGTTTTATTGTTTTTCTTTTGTTTATATTTGTTTTTCATTTCGCTAGTGATTATTTTTTTAATTATATGTGTTGCTTCTGTTCTTTTTTCTTCTTGTATATTGTCTTTTATTAGGTTAATGGCAAATTCTGTTTCTACTATTAAATTTTCTAGATTTTTGTTTGCATTTTGGGTTATGTTAGTTTTTGACATATTGTTTAAATATTCTGTTTCTTTTTTGTTAAATTCTGTATTGCTGAGGTTAATGGTTCGAGGGTAAAATGTGTGTTTATTTTTGTTTTTTTGTTCTTGATTTTTGTTTTGTTGTTTTAATGTGTTAAGTTTTTTGTTGATTGTATAAGTCTTTTTGTTTTTCTCAAATCTTATTTTATTTTCTATGTTATTGTATTTATTGTTCCAAGTGATTGGATGTAATAAATTTGTTGGCTCTAAGTGTAGTTTGTATATGTCTAGTGTTATGCTATTTTTCATACTGTATAATTGATTAATTTCGTTTTGTATCCATAGCCTTTGTGCTTGTTTTATAGTTTTTTGTGCAGTCATATTTTTGTTGTTTGTGTTTATGTTGATGTATTTAGGTGTTAATTTATGTTTTTGGCATTGTCTATTGAAGTATATGTTTATGTTTGTGTTCATTAGTTGTTTTTTTCGTGTTTGAAATTTGTTTAACAATTTGGTAATGTTGTTATATGGAATTGTGGTTATGTTGTTTGTGTACATGTTAATGTATATTTATGTGAGAGATGATTTGTTATCTGTTATTTGGTAGTTGATTTCATTTATTTGCTATTCACTTCACTATTTTTTTCTTCACTATACACTTTTGTTTTTGCTTTGTTTTATAACCTCACTTTTCGTTTTTTCACTGTAGGCTTATTTACCTTGTATGGTTATATTATTTCAATCACTTTCAGCTACAGTCCGTTTCTTGATGTATATAATACTATAATACTTATAACTATTTTACCTCAAGATGTATTTTTTCCTTTAGGGACATGTTTCGGGAGATCCTGTTCTCCCATCTTCAACCTTCGCCATCTTGCTTCTGGTGCAGTATTTGTGTGTTGGCTTCTGGATGTTATTATGGTGGTTTGTTGGTCTTTGGTCCTTCAATGTTGCATTATTGTGTGTGGTTGTGGTATCTGTTTTTGTATTTTGTGTATTTTCGATGTTGAGTGCTTTGAATATTGTGTCATGTTTTGTATTGATTTGTATTTGTTCTGGTATTAATTTGTTTTGTGTTTTATGTTTGTAAATCTGTAAATTTTCCCAAATGTTCATTATGGTGCCTTTGTGTGGTATATGTTTTATTAGTGTTACATTGGTTATGTCTGGGAATTCATGTCCTGTGTTTATTGCATGTGTGGCTAAATTGGATTTATATATGTTTGGTTTTTTGTATGCATTTAGGTGTTCAAAATAACGTTTTTTCAGCTGTTTTTTTGTTTGTCCTATATAACATTTATTGCAATCTTGGCATTCAATTTTGTATATACCGTTGGTTGTTGTATTATCTTTGTTGTGTGAGTTATTTAGATTTTGTAATTTATTTTTATTAGTTTTGTATGCTATTTTTATATCTGTGTTTTTAAATAGTTTTGTTAGTTTTGACATTTTATTATTTATATATGTGAATGTGGCCCATTTTTTGTTGTTGTTATTATTTATGTGTTGTTCAGTTTGATTAATTCTTAATTGTTCAGTTTTTATTTTGTATTTGATTTTATTTTCTATTTTGATCATAGTATTTTTATTGTATCCATTTGCATAACCAATTTGGTATATTATATTTCTTTCTTTGTCAGTTTCTTGTTTGTTTAGGGGTATTTTGTACATTCTGTTAAATAACGAATAAAATGCTGCCATTTTATGTTGTGGTGGGTGGTCAGAATGGTTAGGTATAATATTCTGACCACCCACCACAACATAAAATGGCAGTATTTTATTCGTTATTTAACAGAATGTACAAAATACCCCTAAACAAACAAGAAACTGACAAAGAAAGAAATATAATATACCAAATTGGTTATGCAAATGGATACAATAAAAATACTATGATCAAAATAGAAAATAAAATCAAATACAAAATAAAAACTGAACAATTAAGAATTAATCAAACTGAACAACACATAAATAATAACAACAACAAAAAATGGGCCACATTCACATATATAAATAATAAAATGTCAAAACTAACAAAACTATTTAAAAACACAGATATAAAAATAGCATACAAAACTAATAAAAATAAATTACAAAATCTAAATAACTCACACAACAAAGATAATACAACAACCAACGGTATATACAAAATTGAATGCCAAGATTGCAATAAATGTTATATAGGACAAACAAAAAAACAGCTGAAAAAACGTTATTTTGAACACCTAAATGCATACAAAAAACCAAACATATATAAATCCAATTTAGCCACACATGCAATAAACACAGGACATGAATTCCCAGACATAACCAATGTAACACTAATAAAACATATACCACACAAAGGCACCATAATGAACATTTGGGAAAATTTACAGATTTACAAACATAAAACACAAAACAAATTAATACCAGAACAAATACAAATCAATACAAAACATGACACAATATTCAAAGCACTCAACATCGAAAATACACAAAATACAAAAACAGATACCACAACCACACACAATAATGCAACATTGAAGGACCAAAGACCAACAAACCACCATAATAACATCCAGAAGCCAACACACAAATACTGCACCAGAAGCAAGATGGCGAAGGTTGAAGATGGGAGAACAGGATCTCCCGAAACATGTCCCTAAAGGAAAAAATACATCTTGAGGTAAAATAGTTATAAGTATTATAGTATTATATACATCAAGAAACGGACTGTAGCAGAAAGTGATTGAAATATATATATATATATATATATATATATATATATATATATACCTATCTATCTATCTATCTTCCTCATTCTACCCTCATTTCTAATGTAGACACAAAATCCCACACTATTCTAATCCCTCACATTTCATTCCACTTACTCATATATTTATTCCGTTTACTTCAGGTAGTTATCAAGACTTTTCATCTATGCTCATTCTTCTCTTACCTTACTTTTATGTGTGCTTCCTTTGAACTGAAACTGGATATACAACGTGTAGATGAATAATATCGGAAACATCATGTGGCGTGAAGATATGAATTTAGGAATTCAGAGGCAGGAGGAGTGAAAAGTATTTGAATAAACTGGTGTCTGACGAAATAAAGGAAACCTCACGCTGCTGGGCGTAGTATAAGGTAGGTGCTACAATAGAACAAGTTCTACAATAATCTCCTACATCAAAGAAAAACCGAAGCAGTATTTGTACGTGTTTTTAATTACGTGCCTGTTCCACACGTCCTAAAATTTAATATGCTTTGGGTAAAAACATCTCAGGTTTTAACAAGACGAAAACAATACTATTCCTTTTTGCGTTAACGGTTAGCTGTTTTCTACTCCTAATATTTTTTATTCTGATACTAGCCTTAATCTTCCGTTTTCCTGGAGACTTGCCATAACAAATGGCATGTATGGAACACGTCCATATAAGAGAAATATTCGGTTTTGTAGTCTGTCTGTCTGTCTGTCTGTCTCCCTGTTCTCTCTCTCTCTCTCTCTCTCTCTCTCTCTCTCTCTCTCTCTCTCTCTCTCTCTCTCTCTCTCTCTCTCTCTCATTTGCTTGTAGGAGTTTTTAGCGTTCTTACTCCTATTATTAAGCGTTACTTCTTAATTATCTACATCTGATCGCCAGTCACCTGTACTCACTGTTCACTGTTCACTGTCCACTGTTCACATTCAAGACCTCGTTCTCGGATCTCGTTTGCAATCTGTTCTGTCCGGAGTTTGCTTTGTTTGATCTTTTTCATCATTTCTCGGTGTCCGCTGTTGAACTTGTTTTTGTAGATATTCGTCTCTTACTTTTGCTTTCCGGTTGTAACAACTCAGTTTCTTTTAACGTACTTTTTACTGCTTATATAGAATTATTTGTTCCTTCGTGTCTCCTCATACCATGTAGGCGAGACGTAATCTCACAGAATTCATTTCTGCCGTCACAATTTTTCTCCTAATTCGTGTTATAAGAGGCCATGTATTTGATCTGCATTGTTGCCAATCAATATAAGAAACACTCGTTATTTTTGGTCGGGTACTGTAATCTGCAGGTACCATATTCTTAAATCTACACTTGAACTGTAGGACGGTAATCTTTGAATTAACCTATTAACAGTCTTTTTCACTTGATTTTAAACATTTTAATTATCAAGAAAGTTTTTAAAAACTAATAACTGTACGAGTGTATAGAAAAAAAGATTCTCGAGTATTACAGTAGTAGTGTTTACGTCTGCGATTAGTATTACAGCGATTTGGATAAAATAATTCTAAAAATATGACTAATTATGCAAATGTTGACTGTGAGATAAGAACGCTGTAATTAAATTTCATTAGCTACGTAATCGAATCTTAAAATAAAAATTTTTTTTTACCCTGTTACCCAACGATTAGCTCATGTGCCCCCTCTCGTCAATGTGAACTTTATACTAATCATCAGGGCTTGTTTACGGGTAACACACAAAAAATATTACACATTTAATAATATTAATGATGATTTCATATTCAAATTATTCTTATTAATATAAGGTTTAGTCTTCGCATGTTCTTCGCATGTTCTTCGCATAATCTTCGCACGACGAACTACATGTTTTAAATATCTGTTACAGCTACAGATTTTATCTGTAGGTGCACACTTTTAAATACATACTTTTAAAAGGTGTGAGCTGTCCTGGGAACCGAACAACTTCATTTTGCTATTTGCTATTTGTGGGATCTTTAACAGTTAAGTCTCGAATTTTGTACACCGTTTGTTAAACTCACTATAGTCAGTATATTAGACACGGGTATGCTGAACAGTCGATGGAAATGCGGAACACCTTGGGTCACATGATACATAAATAAAGCAATCTTTAAGCCGTCACAAATCACAACAATATCTATGATATGTGGATGTGAGCTGTTTTTTGTAGATTAGGTTTTCTGTTCGGTGGACAATTAATCATTTTCCGTTAATACTTTTGTTACTTCACTTTTAGTTTTTTCGTAATGGTTGACTTTAACACGTTTGTTTTAATATTTTCGTTATTATTTTGGACTTTAATATTTGTTTTCTTAAATGTTTTGTTTGATGTTTAATTTTGGACGTGTCTATTTGTTTTTTTTTTTTTTTTTTTTTTGTAATTACGGATACCTTTTCTACATTACATTTTGTTAAATACAATGACTGGCTACTGTTGATTCTGTTCTGAGGATTGTCAAAGACTGTTCTATTTTAATACCTATTATTTCTCGGATTTACTTTTCTATTTGCGAACATCTTATTTATTTTATTTTAAACAATGTTAGGTTAATTTTCATAACGCCTTAAGAGGATCATAGGTATGTAATTATTGAAACGTTATGTACAATGGCTGACATCCGATTCAATACTAAACAGTATAAAGAACACAATGTGACGATTTACATGTTTTAATTATCTGTTACAGGTACAGATTTTATCTGTAAGTGCACACTTTTAAATACATACTTTTAAAAGGTGTGAGGTGTCCTGGGAACCGAACAACTCCCTGGAATCGAACCTTCTTTTGATTATTTTATTTAGATTGACTGCCAAAAATATATCCACCTAACAAATTAGGCAAGTCGCCTGGCCGATTTGTAACAAACATAACTCGTATTTCACCAGCACCAGGGAGAAATCAGTCACATAGTAACCAAGTGAGGTGGGGAGCCGACCAGTAGAGTGGAAATGTGTGTGTGTTTTCGTATCTATCCCAGGCATTCAATACAATACCGCTGTATTGTATCCCCAGATATAGGGATGGACAGAGAGACAAATCGAGTCGTGACCTTGACTGGATTCCAAGACCGCAGCATAGAAGTTGAGATTGTTAACCCCGAACGTTACCGGCAACTATTCTCACAGCATAAATTATTTTTAAAAAGTCACACTTTTATTTCTTTTATGAATTTGCTAACTGCTATAATTTTTTATTGTTCGACTAAGCTTTTCGTCATTACTGACATCTTCAGGTCTTAAACAAGGTCTTCTACAGGTTGTTTAAGACCTGAAGATATCAGTAATGACGAAAAGCTTAGTCGAACAATAAAAAATTATAGCAGTTAGCAAATTCATAAAAGAAATAGTAAGGATGGCTGCTAATTTAAACAATACGAAGAAGTCACAATTTTATTGGTATCATATGAACAAAACCGTTTCAGTACGTCTACTTTAATAATTGTTGTGTCTCTTGTTTGAATTTATTGTCCATGCGAGCGCGCGCGTGTGTGTGATAAGTTTTAAGGATAAGCAAGAGAGGAGAAAATTTGTGTCGTTGCGAGTGCCTAGTTCCGCGTCGTACCAGCCATAATGACACTTCAACAACGCTTGACATTGCCACCTACCGTCTTGTTTCACTTTTCCCTTAGCAACCTGCCTTCCCACGATAATTGCTTACAACAATGGAAATAATAGCATAATTACACTCACCGTTGACCTGTTTCCCTTATTTATTTTTTCAAGTACAGCTTCATATAATTTTTACACTAGAAATTTACACGTGACTTAAAAGAGAAAACTAATAATGAATAAGGCAATGAAATACCCTTTATCTGTGAAAAAAACAAAGATCAAAAGCAATGTGTAAATCTTTCAGAATAGTACTGTTTCACCGTTTACTTCACCTGATGTACAAGGAAGAAGTCGACGCACGAGGAGATACAAGATGATAATGACTTGTTTAAGGAACGTCCAAAAGTGGAAAACCAGAAGGAATGTATGCTTGATAGCACAGAATAAAACAGGTATGAATGTATGTAATAATAGTCGGCGACTTTCACAAATATGTCACCCAGAGGGGAGGGATATTCGAAACTCCCGATATTTAGGTCGACATCTGTTGTGGAAGACCCAGTAGTCTCTACAACCAACAAATGATTTTTCGTAACATCAACGAGCACTAATTAATTTTTTCTTCTTCCACCTTTAACGTTATCAATTAACGTTTTATCTTTAACGGTATCAATTGTCACACTACTCTAGAGTTTTCCTTCGGCGTTCTAGGAATTTCTTCCGTGACTTTGTATACGTATCTAGCTTTTAGTTTTGTAGTCTGTTTTCAATTTGTTCTACATGAGTTTAAAAAAAAAAACTATTTGCTCATTGCTTGTTCGCTGTAGGTAAGCATTTAGTTTCATGTCTTCAGATCTTTTTGTGTCGCTTATAATGTACTTGCTACTAATTTTGAAAACGCCATTTCTGAACATGCATCCATTTTTCGTAACCTCTTAAAGTATGTCTTATACATTATAATACCATATAAATAAGCTTATTATGTTTTAGTATCACGTATATCTTCCAAATATATATTTCACATTTAATTTTCTTATAATTCCCTACTCTTAACACTTGACACTTGCTTAACGGTGAAACGTAGAGTGTGCTATAATAAAAGACATGGTAACTATACAAAGTTTCTTTATTTACAACTGATGCAAAGAAAGTCTAAAAACTCTTCCCGTTTTTAGTTCAATCCTGATGTAAACAGACCCACGTGGCAAATCTGAAACGCTATTGGTCAGGGTGTTGACACTGTTCACACAGTAATGTATTACGCGCATGTGCAGAATGTCTGTATAATCATGTGAGAGTTACCTTGCCACTTAAATCGGGGCACGTCGTTTAAACACTTCCTCCTTATCACTGTATTCTGAATCGTATTGAATTAATATGGAGCCAGTTGGAAGGATATGTTGCCTGTCACCACACAACATTAGCTGCTTAATATATAACAATTTATTGACAAGGCAGTAAATAAACAACAGCGGACATTTGGAATCACTGTATGCAGCCTATAATCAAGGAAGACGATAAGCTATGGCAACTGGCCCACATTACCGACAGCGTTGTGGACAATGAACAATCTTATCAGTAATAACGCTGACTCAAGTGATGATACAAGTTCAGACACAGATACAGAAGCCATTGAAATACTCTCTGACAGAAACTGATAATAGCTATTCAGTACACTCGTAATTATCACAGCTTCTATTTTCGTTTTAAATAAATTTTACTTTTTGGTTTGTTGCGATATTTAAACGGTTAATTAAAAAAAGCTATTAACTGGTGTTATAAAATGAGAAAATAGTCTGACACTGTTACACAAATTTTACTTTGGTCAGGACAAATTATTACAATTTACGAGTGTTTATACAATATCGACATGTATCCTGTCTATACTTCTTCTTCAGAGTGACATGCCTCTAATTCAAGCAGCAAATAGCGTTTCAGATGTACCACGCCTGTTTGTTTACATCAGGATTAAGCTAAGAACGGAAACAAGGAAACAATATAGAAAAATGAATAACTACGTATGTGCAGTAAGCAGGTCGTCCGACCTTGGACTATCACATGTAGTCAAAGGACAGTTATTGAAATAGCTGCCAATAGAGTGCAGCACACACCATATCAGTACAGACGAAACGGTGTTATTTAACAGTAATTTTCATCATTTAAACTAATTACAAAGTAAATTATACTGCACACCTTTTTTTAACTTTCAGATCTATTCAGTATTCAACACGGCCAATATTTACAAATTTATCACTTTACAGTGAACATGTTGTATTACTTACTACCCTTTTACATTCACCAAACACATTCACTGTTTAATCTTCACTTAATGATATCATTCACTATTATTTTTCAAACGTATTTATTATATTTGTAAATTATCATTTCGGCTGTACATTGTTTACACATTTTCCGGAACCAAAGATTACAGAAGTGATTGAATTCTCACCTTCCTCTGGTTCTTGTCCATCCAAAGGTTTTAATTTTTCCAAATTTAAATAATTTATGTGTATGCTGCTACAGGTATTTTTTATTATTCTGTATTCCATATAGCCTATAGTTAAGGAAAGCACTGGTTTCGTTAGTAGTAGCAGTATAATTTTGACGATATGAGCAGCATTACCAGTTGTGGATGTTGCAAACATAGAAACTACAATATTTGCAAACAATGTTTCACGAAACGACGACTGTCAATCAACAAACATCGCGAGTCGATAAGATGATACCTAACAAACAATGGAATATTTCAGTCACTGGAAGAAGAAATGAATGTTGCGCAAAGTAAAATTAGGAACAAGTATCGAGGCCGAGACCTAGAAAAACAGATGACGTCCAGTGCATATAAATGGAAACTTTCGGAGTAAACGATGAAGTGCTTTTCCGTCTGCTCATTACGTAGAGTTCATTATATTAACTTGAAAGGAAAGGTAACAAAGAAAGTTGAAAAAATATTTCGTAGTTTTTGTCTTCGTAGAAGTAAAACGATTTAGTACTCTTTTTTTACCGATACAGAAAGCATTACTCTGCTACTTCCGTTTGGAATAGTGAAGAGACTATTCGATTCACTATGTTTGTGGTTCAGATCGCTGTCATTATGACACTACGGTGCACATTCCAGACGACTTCCAGGTCAGAGTTGAGGATTTTTTTCTCCCAAGTCTCGGTAGACTTGTAATCTGCAACAACGAGCTCCGTGGATCTGAGTGGCGATGGCCTCGAGGTTGGTACGCTGTGCCAGTACTACTGAAGCTTTCACCTCAACGACTATGTCGCTCTCACGTCGACCGATTCTGTCGTTAACCTCCCTTCTGCTCCGTTTGTGCTCAAATAGGCCGTAGCTAACATCAAAATTATATTGTATCATCTTACATACGATTAATGCTCGTAGTACAACGTCCTAAATGGCATTGAAGACCTGCTCCCGAAGCATCATAACCGGATCACAGTCACCCTCAATCTTTATCTTATCTAGTCTACTAACAAATCAACAAAGAAAAATAATAAACAAAAATCAGTTCTTACAAAAAAATTGATTAAATTTTATTGTAAAGGTTTTTTCACGATATTAATTGAGGACTCGTTGGACACTTGGTGAATCATATAAATACAAAGGTGTTTAAAAATATATAAACACTTGGTACGTTTCATAGTTTATATGTAACTCTGACAACTTCTTAAGCCATTGTCAAAGAGATCAGTGAACAACTAAACAAAGGATCTAAGGGTAGTGAACATCTGTTTAGGGCGTGTATCCGGACATGTGTGGGTGTGAAGATGGAAGGGGGGTTGTAGGAGCAAAGGGAAGCTCAAGTATCTGTAAAAACTAAATATAATCTAAATGCAAAATATAAAATTAACTAAACTAAATAACAGCTTTTAAGAAAGGGGATACAGAGAATTCAGTTTGTTCATTTGTTAAATTTTTGTTACTTTATATTGCTTTTCTAATTTCTAGAATTTCTAACGAATCCATTTTTTTACCTTTTTGTATGTTGTGCAGTAGTGTTATGTTTTTTGTATCTATGAAGTAATTGTGTTGTAAGCAATGATCTGCAAAACCTGTATTGGCTGTATTGGTTAAAATCGCCTTCTTATGTTCAGAAATGCTATGTTTCAGAGCACGGCCACATTGTCCGATATAAATAGCATCGCATTCTGAACAGTGTATTTCATAAACTCCATTTTTCTCTAATGTGTTTGATTTTTCTTTATTGTTGGCTAGTAATGAAAACGAATACGTTTTTTACTTATGGTCAAAAAATAAAAAGGAGACATTAAGATAAGGATTAAGATCAAAACCTATAGACTCTAAAGACTCTATAGAAAAAAAAACAAGTGAGGTGATTCGGTCAAGTTAAGAGATTAACGAGTCGGAAAAGAAAGACTCCAATAATGTATGAGGCAACACCGTGGAAGCAGAGGAGAGGCACCTAGGAAAACGTGGCAGAGGGAAATGTGATTTGTGACGTTCTGTTCAATATGGTACAACAGGGTAACGTAAACGTACGTACATAAATTGTTTCACATACACACGCGCGCGCGCGCGCACATGCACAAGGTACCACAGTCAACGTGTGCGTACTCATGTGTTTATATTACATCGTTTTGTAATTAATGTCTCTTAATTCTTGAGTAAGGAAATTTCAACACTTCCCACTCTTGTAAACGTTGTTCGGCAAGAATGTCAGAGTCGAATATTCTGACATGTAATCACCGTTAAGTTGGTAACAGCCTTCCGGCTACGTACGTGTTACATAGACTGTAACAAGAGTGTAATATTGAACTCAATATTTCGGAGACAAGTGTGTTAGTTGAACACCGGACAGAGAGGTTTAACGGAGACGCTAGTCTCGTAACTTACTACAAGAGAATTTAGAGTTTAATCGGAATATTTTGAGAAATAATAATATTTACGAAATTAATAAAACAAAATACGTAATACGTAGAATATCGTTAATGATTCAAGTTAAAGCTATATCTAAAGAAAAAGGCATTACTTTGTGTTAGGCCGTAATGTAATGTAGTAACATAATTAACGCAGCGTTCGATCCGCCATTATGAATAGGTGTAAAAGTGCAATACTAATAAATTGATTTGCAAGTACTTCAAAGCATATTTTCAACATTCATTGTTAATAAGATGCTAAACACAATACTCTTTTGGCCTTCCTTACGCCATTACAGAACCTGCTTACGTTTTATAACAATTAAAAGTAGCAGGTTCTTAGTCCTACTTAAATTCTTAAAAGTACGTTTTTAACCTTCGCCGCAGCCTCACATATCCCTAAGTGTCTCTTAAGTGTAATAAAGTACCAAATGTACATAACTATAAACTCTACGATAAATTAACTTTTCCAGCACTTATTACAACACGAATGTTTTAACTTTAGTATATTGGTAACAAATTAGTGTTAAGTAATAGTGGTAAGCAGATGTCTTCCACTTATAGCAGTACTCCCATCTGCCTTGACTTTGTTTTCACGACTCAGAATTCGTAAAACGAAGAAATGACTGTAACTTCACAAGGAATTAAAGCCGTCGTGACGACGAAGTTGTTAGTAGGCCTACAGTTTGCTTTTGTAACACACGCGCGCGCACCCCCCCCCCCATACACACAGTTATATTATCAATTTGTAGACGCTAACTATTAGATTTGAATGATTCCCATTACTGATGTAGATCAAGATGATGATTTTTATTTACAAAGGTTATATGGATATATGATCTCCGTCAGAATTGTACTAAAATATACGTAATACATAAACATAAATACATAGACCTAAATGTTACTTAAAATGTTTCGTGTTTTGCGCGCGCATGCACTAGTTGTCACATTCAGCGTGTGTACTTATTCATGCCTGTATCCATGCATCTCACATAAGAACCGTTTAAATCAAACTGGTTTTAGCATTAATACTCAGTTACTCATACATGTATATTTACACGCATAATTACCTTAAACACATTTAGTTATGCAACTTGTAACTATTAATAGACGGACCTCATTACATGCAGATGTGTAAGTGTGTAATGTACGCACACAACTGCACGCCTGTCCGCCCGCACGCACAAATTTGGATCCGTATTGTCCGACTCCTACGATTAGTTTATTCTCTACGGTTTTAGGGCGGTTGGTTTCAACTAATGTGTGACAATTCTAGTGGCTTCTGCCTTAAATCCATTCGCATAGAAATGTTATAAAGGTCATTGCACTTAACGAGTGCACACAGATTGTAAACACAACTTCAGTTTCACTATAAGCCGATTAGCGCGTGCCAGTACCTACTGTGATTATCCAGTAATTATTGTGATTTCTTAATGGGTGAAAGTCGTAAGGTAGTAACTATGCTACAAGGGTCGATTTATTAGGCCTGCATTGCCTATAATTTCCGCAACTGACGATTTAGAAAGTTGTACTTTATTAAGCTACAACTGTTTAGGATTTGCATAGTCGACGGGCCCGCCTTGAATAAAAGTTGCTTTGGGGTTTTTTTTACAAGCGTTCAGAATAAGTCAAATAATTGAACGACACCTGTACATAAATCGGGTTGTCTTTTCTTGCGTACCAACATGTTGCCAACACGTGGAGCTGTGTTGGTCCAGCTGATACTCTAAAGCAACACAGGGTAACTTTGCACAAGATGAACCTAGTACACGCGGTCGGTGGTACACCAATACAAGGATAAATATTCTTTTTAAGAAATTAAAATAAGGCAATCAGGATCGCATAGGGATCCTCAGGACTCTGATAGACGGTACTTAATGTCCATCACACAGTCTGAACTCATCGACTGGTAGGCTTAATTAAGTGATTACTCGGTTCAACAAAATTAACCTTTTAAATGTGAGAAAACAACTTTTCCTTCGAGGCCCGGTCTCCCATAAGCCGTTTATCATCGATCACATCCAATTCTTTGTGTCACTATTTTTAAAACACGACACATAAGAAAAAACTCAGTAAGAAGGATGAAAAGCTACGCGGAGTGAATATTATTCCAGAGTGATTAAAGACTAAACGAAATCACGTTATTAGCCTCTAAACTGAAAGTGAGCATACAGGAGGATTTAACGAAAGTGACAAGGACGACGAAAAAAGTAGGATAAGAAGACAAGTTGTTAGCAATCAGAAGTAAGCAAGAAACATTAATGTCAGATTGAAATCCGAATTTTCTCTTCGCTAGTAACATTCTAATATTAGTAATACTATTATATTGCATCGTAGGATGCGAGTTTATATCACATTGCTTAAATTATTGTTTAAATTTAAATTACTGTTCTGAAGAGCGTCTAAACCAGATGTCTAGTGAGATATTTCACCATATGAAAGAAAACTGAGAACTAAGTACAACCAGAGGCAGTGAATAGGCGCTTTCTTATCTTCAGTGTATATTAATTATAATTCACAGGCAGTATATAGACATTCGTAGCATGATTACACGCAATTTTCACAAACTTCCATGCGACCTGAATATAATTGACCAAATTCCTCTCGATCATGACCACACTGGTTCACCAAATACTATACACACATTATTTAGCACTGCATCACTTTTAATCTTTTATTATCAAGTCAAGAATAACAATAATTTGTTTGCCCTGATTGCCACCGACAGAATCAGATTTTCTTTCGTCACTGACTCCTTACGCACACATACAGCCATTCAAATAAAGAAGTATTTTTTCTACACATTACATATAATTGACCCTTTTTACTTCTAAAAAATTCCTAAATAAGATGGAATAGTTTTTTTTTTACTTACGTTGACATAAATAAAATATTTTTTCTGCAATTTCCTGTTAAGTCTTAGTGGGGTGGTTGCCTCCAACTTGCTTCGTTGTGAATGAATTGGGGTGGTTGCACCGTGGGGTCTCGTGCTCGCGTGTCATCAACCATAAAGCACTCTTAAGTTTTGTGATTGGTCAGAACTCAGTAATAGTAAACGGCAGTATGCAAGTGGCAATAAACATTATACCAACACTGCATTGTCGCACCACATAATTACTCCATTCATTGTTTTATTACATTTCATATAAATTGAAAGTACATTATAACTCACTTTAACTATGGAATCTTTTACGCAAATTTTATCTTGAAGCTATTAAAGAACTAGAACATATTATGTCAAAAATAGTTACAAGGACGGAAATTAATTGCTCCTCCTGACGTGACAAACAAACGACTTTTGGTGGGGTGACGTTTTATTGGATCTTGCACACTCTTTCCTTTTTTTTTTATCAACGGCAAAAGGCTTTATCTTTCAGCCCAGTCACAAAGCTGGAATCTTTCCTTTGTATTAATTTGTGGAAAAATTATGAGTCGTTTCACTTTGGATTCTTAATGTAGGCCTACTTGTGTTTTTGTCAGTCGTGTCTCGTTAGTTTTTGTATAATAGTGTATAATATAGGCTAATATATTTTCAAATCGCCGTCTGACTAGTTCTTTTCAGTAATATTTTTACCTTATCAAATCATTTTTAGTTCGTATTATGTGTTCCACAATAGATATAAATCGGAAACGTGTGCAAGATTGTTTTGTGGGAGATTTTTTCTGATTAAAAAAATAAACTTTATAGTGGTCAGAAAATAGAACGTTTACTGTAGCTTGATTCGGATTAATTGTTTTGATTTATTCCTTTGTCCACAAAAAATAAATACGTGATGAACATTTTTACGCTCATTACTAATACATGCAATAGCGTGAATTATGCATAGTCATCAATTAGTTAGGGTTAGTAAGGTAAAAAATATTTATAATTAGTAACAAAAAATAATAGCAATATGATATAGACAAAAATAAGAAAGTAATAAATAGAAATAGAATATGAAGTAAAAAATTTAAAGTAGTTTTCGGTTTTTTTCTAAGGCAGTTGAGCTTATGTACGCAAATTTGTAGATCGTATGTATGATCGTATGTTACAAATATCACGAAGTGGTATGTTCATTCACGGAAAGACACATATTTGGAAACGCGTGAGCTGACTGCTCCCAAAAACAAAACCACAGGACGCATGGAACAGTAAAACTGTATTAATAATAGTACCTATTGACGCATGTATTCAGTATAACTCCTACACAGTTAGCTAACATGAAGGAAAGAAATACAGTCAATGAGTACACAAAGTTATTAATATACAATATAATTTTTTTTAACAATTTTTGCTACAGTTCATTCTTTCTGTATCCACTACTTAATACTATAATTATATACTATCAAGATTTTTTATTGCTTCAGAAAACAATATTTTCAGGAAACCAACATGCTGACGATGAGCAGACTACTTAAAGCTCCTAATATGTCTCAGGTAAGAAAACATCTTGGTTGTCTGTTATTATAGTATTAAGAAAAATAATTTATATACAAATTTTCATTTAATAATGGCGAACAGGAAGTTGTAATTAGCAAATATAACTTCAAGTTCCAATACAGAACTTACAGAAATATTTCCATTGCAGAACTTAAATCCATTAACATATATCTACTTTATTACCTTACTTCAGTAACGAAAGTTATTTGTGTCAGGAAGAATGTACGAAGGACCAAAATAATTCTACCATTTTTAACAAAATGTGTATCCAAGTCTACAATGAAATTAACTCACTGACTAAATGGATAATGTTTGGGCAACGGGAAATTTGGGAAACACCATTTGTTATAATATTTAAAACTATCTGAGCCATGCAAGTAAGGATATTTTAGAAATTATTTTTACTATATTGAGAAATACTTTGAATGGTGGCCACGGTGTGGTAGCCAAATGGTAGCCAAAATTTCCTTTGGCTAGATACATTCACTAAGGTAGAAAGTGTACAGTAGCAGAGAGGTGTGGTCATTGAAAAACCGGGAAGGTCAACAGAGTACGCCTATCCAGTTATTAGAGAAACAAGTTGTAGTAACTTGTCAGACTTACTTGTTATAGTCATTCAGCAAGGTCCTTCAATCTCTATTTTTGATAAATTTTAGGAAATATTAGTTTATGATTAACAGTTTTATTTGTAAAGTTTAGTGGTTATGGATTAGTGTTAATTTTAGATTATTTTGAAATGACTTTTTGTAATTTCATATTTTAAGCGTTTTGTGGTAATGAGATTGTAATTAGTTTAAGTTTAAGTGTTATAATTAGCTTATGAGGATGACCACAGATTTTTGGGGTCGAAAGGTCAATTAAAAATTACTACAATGGAGGCAGTTTCTTCATTTTCAGTCCAATGATAATCTGTTACAGATTTGATATTGCTAACAACGAAACCTGTGTTAGACTTAAAAGGAATGCTGTTCTTAATATTGAAAACCACAGTCTAACGAGTAATATCTTCATTGTCTTCTAGATTCGGCAGAAAACTTTTTCACATTTTCATTTTTAGTAAAATGTGCTAAATGGTTGGTATACTATGAATTATAAATGTTTTAAACCTAGAACATGTTCCCGCCAACTATTATTATATTCACATACTTTTTCAAACAACGGTGACACTCTCGATAATATATTTACATACGCCTTTCGCAGAGTCTATGACTCTGCTATAACTTTACAAAATTTAATTTTGGTTTCTGGTTTAACTTCATTTTCTGATGTTCTTTGAATTGTCCCACAGATGGGTCTAAAACTAAACTTGTTCTCTAAATCTCTACAAATACTGGAAATCCCGTACCTGCTCTAAACGTAGTCGTCTACCGCTACTGGATAATGGATGCACTGGATAACAGCCACGGAAATCTATCACTTTGGTTTTTGGCAAGGAAATTCTCATTTTATACTCGGGGATTGTTCTGTGCATTCGAAATACTCCTCGTTGTAATTCATCTTCTACTACGTTGTAATTTTATATCTGAAACAATATTACTTCCTCTGATGAGACTCGAGCAAGTAAAACTATTTGAAATTTTGCATAAGAGATGAAACTCACCTCGTTCCATACTGGCCCGTGACCGACGCTAGGTTAAGGGCATGCAGGTTTAAGGAAAACAGGGTTGTCGAAATTACGGGTTACCTGCATAGTTATAAATAATTGTTGGTCCTGATTAAATTGCGAAGTAACTGGCCACGTGTCTTTTACATTTACATTTACATTTGTCTTTTACTTTTACATTCTGTGGTTGAGTTGATGGCTTTATCGCGACTTTCCAATAAGTGAGAACATAGCCGATAGCATTCGACAGGGCGCGCGAGTCGATCTATGGATTTGATAACCGAAAGCGACTTCATACAAAACCTACGCGACCCAAAATACCGTACAGTCTCAACAATTTACACAATTAACTAAACCCTAATAAGAAAACATTTCTTAATCAAGTTTACAACATGAACAAAGATATAATCATTATTATTTTTTATTATTTACAAACCTAAGACATGCTTGTGACCCATCGGAATAATCGTAAAGTTAAAGCAGCGTGGGTCCACTTGTAAACTCGATCTTCCATAAAATACGAAACTTGGACGAATGATCAAACGACACCTAGGAAAAACAAAGCGATGTTGTTCTTAATATCAAAACCACAAAGTGTTACAAGTCACCCGTTAGAGATATTTTGTAAAAAAAATATAATTTTAATACAATAACTTTGATCGCTTTTAAAGGAAAGGCAATCAAACGCATTTAAAGAAAGGTAAAGACTAAAAATTGAACAACATTTTTTTTTCATGAAAAGAATCTAATTTGGTTTGCTTTTCCCCCTCTATCGCTCTCTCTCTCTCTCTCTCTCTCTCTCTCTCTCTCTCTCACCCATTTTCTCTTTCTATCTATCTCTTTCTTCGTCTGTTTGTCTGCCTGTCTACCTCTCTCTTCTTATCTATCTATCTGTCTGTCTGTAAGTATTCTTTTCTTTCCTCTCCCATTAAATTCATATTGCCAATAAAAGATAATTATATATGTTCACAAACAGCACCACCTTCCCCTTATAATTAGTTCCACAGCGGTCACCTGTTTTACGCAGCATATTGTATTAACGCATTATTGATGGGACATATTTCTGTAATTTCCCGTTAGTTGTCAGCTCTGTTTTAGGAGCAGCAGCAGCAGGAGAAGTAGTAGTAGTAGTAGTAGTAGTAGTAGTAGTAGTAGTAGTAGTAGTAGTAGTAGTAGTGACAGTGGTGGCAACAGCGTGCAGCATTAGCAACAAGGTAGTATCAGCTGACATTAGACTAATAATATTAAAACGGTTTCTCTTGCTTCATAGTACCCCAAAACAGACCATTAAGTCAACACTACTTGAAAGTTACAGGTTCTATCCACGCATTTGCTGAGCTTGTTCTTTTCACTTCGATCTACTTCTATTAAACTTCCTTATTAAACATAATAAGCTAATAATCTAGTAAGTTTTACATTTTTAAAGCAGCTTGTCTAGAACTATCGTGAGGCTAGCGTACAGTAACTTTTGAGTGAAAGGTTGAATGCCCTTGTAATGTGCTCGTAATGTTGTTGCTTGCTTATAATGTTGCGTCTACGTGGGTGAGTGGGCGTATAATGTTACGTGGGGTTTATCTACCCTCGGCCAAGCGTGCTGCGGACACGAGCTTACTCTGACTTCAATAACATGCAAATGATCTACCGAGAGGTGAACCACATTATTCAGCACAGGTTTACGCCTATCTGTTGTATCCATCAACAGCGTTATGCTAGTGGCAATCTAATCAAACTTCGACACTGTCAGAAATGTTTAGATGTCTTTCTTAGCCAACAAATTGTACTTCTAAAGCGAGGAGGACTCCTGTCTGCAGCGAAATTTTTTGTTTAATAATTTACCAACCATATAATGACACTAAAAACAATAACAAAACAATAATAATAATTAAAAGAAATAATGATAATAATAATATTATTATTAATTTATTATTACTATAATAGCAATAATAACGACATGCTTTTTAACTATGATGATAATAATAATGATAATTTTACACACAGGGGCAACCAGCCGGTCTCCCATTATCGGGTTACTAGCTACAACAGCCGCATTACGCTAAGACACTACCCTGGAAATGTTTAACACATTGCTTCAGTTTACACGTTACTTCAGTTTAGGAACTATTGACCACATTTTGGGTATGAATTGTGTGTGTGTCCTTGCACGAGTTTGTTCGCTCACGCTTTTTTACTTCGATTAGCTGGATATATTGGACTTACATTCCTTACAATATTGCAAATATTCCTATCAGCCTGTGTTACATCTGTAATCACTTCCTCACCGTTAATAGGTTTATTTCGCTACAAACGCTCTAGCTTATTGTTGTTTGCTTGTTATTACTGTGAGTTTCCAATCTGAAAATGAGCGCTTTCGGAAAGGTAGAACTCATTTATCGAAAGTTGTGTATACTGGCTATGCACAGCGCTATGCAACTATGCATTTTGTGTTTGGAAAACATCTTACATTAAACAGACAACAAAAATAATTGACTTCCTACAGTTTTACCTAAATTTATACTCTAGCTATTCTGTTCATTATGTTTTTAAAATAACATGTTTTTTTTAAAATATAGCAATTCATCGTTACGGTGATGGAGGAAAAATAACAACAGTGAGCATTGACACACGCGCGCGCGACCACTTTGTTTTATGTACCGTCACAAGATAACGATAAGTCAATGAGTTGTTATTGTTGCTATTTTATTACAGGTTGAATGCTACATCGACGGAAAGCATTAAATCCAATGGAGTTCAGTTTCTGTAACATAACTGAGTCATATATCAATGGACAAGTGACTGCGGAAGGCATCTGTTACTTGTATAAAAAACAATGTTCGCTTCGTCATACCCATTATTTCAGTATAATAGAAATGTGTTCACTACAAAGAATTTTTACACTAACGAATGTGTACGATTAATGTAGGTTCTTTATACTAATATGAATGGATTACATTTTGTACTGAATAACTATTATTCCAGATGTCGTTTATCGTTATTAAACATTTGATAATAACATTCTGTGCCTTCACAGAAAGGACAAGTGTTACTACTGCTACTACTACTATTACTATACTACTACTACTACTACTACTACTACTACTATACTACTACAACTATACTACTACTACTACTACTACTACTATACTACTCATACTACTACTACTACTACTACTACTACTACTACTACTACTACTACTACTACTACTACTACTACTACTACTACTGTTATTTACTACTTCCTCCCTATCTGCCTGCGTCTCTCATTCACAAAATGGATGCACAGATATTATTCGTATTGTTACTTTATCACTGGTTAAGAAATTTCGGAACTCTAAGGTTAGGAATTCCTAACCCACATTTCAAAACTTGATTTAACATTTACTATTATTTATCATTACTTCTTCACAAATACGAAACGTTATTAAATATACATATCTGTACATATATACACAAATGAAAAATTATGTTATTTTAATACAGTATTTTAAGTTAATAATATCTTGTAAGAACATCTTTTAACCCCACAAGTGTTACTACTCGTAAAAGTATCAGATGAAAGACAGAGTGATCATTTATGTTTTACCAGCTGGAGAAACAACCTTTTATTGGAAATAAAACGAAAAGTTAAAGTTTAGCAAGCACTAAATGCGACATACGACCTTCCAAAGTCAACCTTCACCGTTAACGGTGTACAAACGTTCTCTAGCTATTCAGTAGCGACTATGAGGCAATTAGCGAGCAATAAAATGTCGCGCACACGTGAACACAGCTTCCGTGCAAGACTACCGAGAATTGGATCGCCACTGCACCACTGAATAACACGTTTCTTTATGTAATGTCGCAGTTTTTACTTTTCGTTATTGGCCAACGCAAAACGATTTTTACGATAGTTCTGTACTTACCATTACTGCGTATACAAGGAAATACCTTATTTTCGGCTTCTTACATAATGACCTCACGATACGCTCGTGTAATTAAGGCATCGTGGATCAATTTTGTAAATGAATTCAAAGTTAAATCCTGGTAGTTTAACCTTGTAACTTGGTAATCCTGGTACAAAAATACGGCGGCTTGGTTTGGTATTTCTGAAATGTTTGGAAACGTTAAAATGTTTAAGAATCCTAAAAAAATGTTGTTGAATGTTTTGAAAAAATAAATTTGGAAAAAGAAAATGTTTTCTTTAACTAAGTTTTTGTTATTATTAAACGGTTTGTTCTTTAACGGACTTGACACCTTTCATAATTTATAGTCCTCCCGTAAATTTCCTGACTCTCACTCATATACTAGTCGGCAAAAGTTAAAGACTGCATCTGAAACAGAATAAACCATTGTCTTATATTTCTGTTAGGCGTGTGGATATTAAAATACCAAAACTTACCGCGCACCTGTATATAGGTAGAGAATCGAACAGAGAATTTACCATTCCAACAAAATGGAAAGGCGAATTTAAATATCAAGCGGTTTATCACCACTCCCGCGCTAACGGTAACGTCAACAAAAACAAAAAAGCGAGTATATGTATGGATTCAGGTTGTCGAAATGTGAGCATACCGAAGGATGTTTAGAATTAAGTAGATAGATATAATTCTATGTAGGTTTGCCACTGCCAACCAACTGTCAGTGTATATCGTAGAACGTCAACTTATATGAGGACTGTGTTATGCTGCACAAGCCAGGCTTGTTGGACGAAGAAATACACGCGGAAAGAGTAGATCGTGGTGTGAAGAAGAACGCTAACAAAGATCATGAAACTTTAACAAGAACAGTGAAAAGTTTACCTAGCAGCCGCTTATCTTATATGGCCATCCTGTACCGTACTCGCCAATCTTTAAAATGATGTCTCGAAAGCGGATTTCCCATACATTAGGATACACTGGTAGATCCAGAAAGAATTACCCGATCGTTCCGATAGAACAATTTTTTAAAAGTATTTATTCATTGTCAGATTGCCACCAGAGTTGTTTTACTTTTGGATCCTCTAACGTATAATGTACAGACATAAAAATTGAATTTTCTAGTTACCAAGTTCAAAACTGAATCTATTTTTTTTTTCGTAAAATGATTTCATTAACAGCACTTTCTTATACTATAATTTTTTGGCAACATAATTTTGAAAATTTCATATATGAAGAGGTTAAAAATGATTACAATCAAACATAAGTTAAACTACATAATTGTCCAAAATGCCAATAGAATGACCGACAACAAGAGTTATATTGTCAATCAAGAAAACAATTAACGCCATACACCAGAAACAGCAGTATAAATCACGTGACCAACATTCCTTGGACTACTGAAATGATATTGTGTTTTTTCTGATTATTTTAACACAATTAGTGTCCCAAAAAAAACAAATACACTGTAACAAATTTTAGATTTAAAAAAATTCATAAACAAATAATACTGAACGTTTTTACGAATTATTTTGAAAGTAATAATTATAAACATTTTGACGATTGCAATTTTTACTAAACATTCTTTTTAAGTGTCCTTCTTGTAGAAATCAATGTACAAAGTAAGACAGTATGACTTCATTACCATTGCTTAAATCGAAAGTAGAAAACAGTAAAATCACTATGTAAAAAACAGATATCACGAGATACTCTGTAATTAATTCTTGCGGGGTGGGAAAACCGTTGCCATCAGCAGAACATAACAAATCATTTATTAGGCTTTTACTATTTGCCCTTTCCGAAACAATGATACAACTAATTACAATTACGAAGGGCAGTTTTAACGTCGAAGCTAAATCTGAAGTTAATTTGATTCGTGGTCACAATACAAATACTCACTCCCTTATATTTCAACCCTTCATCATATCGAGTCTCTGGAGACATGTGTTGGCAGCTGGATACGAAACTTTTATTTCTGTCCAGCGGTTGCAAATGTCAACTTTTATTTTACAAAATAATGATTTGATAAATATCAGGTATAAACAACATTCAAGTTCTTGTTGGTTCATTTCGTTTATTTTCCAACGTTTCTTGTTTTTGCCATTTTTTCTTATTTTCTAAATACCTTTCTTATCTTGGCTCTCATGTCTTAGTAAAACAACTTTGACTGTTTGATTTATTGAATCTTTAAAAATTATACGCCACTTTTTCGTTCTTTAAACGAGTTTAATTATTAAGTATAGCAGTGCAGTGTTACTGCAACAAGGAATAAAACAGAAATCAGGAGAAATTGAATGTTATAAAAAGAAGTTTCTACAGCAGGGTAGAAATTTTTATCCGCTTTCTGCGACACAACAGTTGGAAAGATAGTTAAAGGGTCTCACACTAAATTTAATAATGATTGTTCTCATGATTTTAGGACAAGGTCCGATGTGGGTCACCGACGTTCCTAACTACGGAAACGTGTGGAACACGCGTATAATAATAAAACACGCGTGGAATAACACGTAAGTAACCCGGGAAATATCCTTATTGTTTCAGGACGCAGTAGCCTTACAGTATGTCGGCTATAGAAAGGAACAGCGGTCACACAACTTAGTCAACAGTGTGTGCGTTTCAGTCTCGGTTATTATGGACTAACGAAAATAGGAACAAGTGTATGCGACATGGTATTAATGATTATTCATTATTGACATTTAGTGTTAGACTTCTATTCAATTTTCCATTGTGATTACCATCGATGTATAATAACACTGGATTGCCGGCTGCGTGTACTGAATTCGGTCCGCTCAACTCTACGCTCGCCCCACCACATCTAGGCAAAAGCTACTTCGCTTGCATACTCACAGTGTTATCTTAACATTAGTTCAACCGATTTGATAGTCCCATAAAAAGTCTTGTTATGAAAATTGTGTATTTTATATCAATAAGTTTAAATGGAACACTTGTTTACTAAGTTAAAAATAATGTAAATATAAATTTAATTTCTGTTGTTCATAATAGAAGTTCGTACATTTTTTTTCATCGGTCCTGCTCTATGAACAACAAACAAGTTACCGGTAACATTAAAGTTATGCACATTTTCGCTAACTATACCGGTTTGTTAGGGTGCAATAATTACCTCTTTTTTGTAATAGTTTTTTTTTCAATAAAATAAAGGAAACTGACTAAACAAGAATAGTAATGAAAACGAAATTGTTTATTACATAGTTTTACATTTTTTTACATTATTGATTATTTACAAAACATCTTAGTTTACAGCCTATCTGCATTTAATTGCAATATGTCTTACTATTTCCACCCAAAATATAATATATTTGTTATGAAACTTCAGGATCTTAGATTATGTATAGCATATTGCAATGGTGGGCTAAACATTGCTAAATAAAACAAACTTATTTAATTTTGGATGCACACCAAGTTTCGAAAACTTTTGTAAAGTTTGTACACTCTAATATAATAATCTGTTTTGTATCTAAATTGTTTTCTCAATGTTTTTTTATTGTTCAAAAGGGAGTACACAGATTTTACTACCCTGATTACATCTGAGCAACCCCTGACCAAATTTCCTTTTGAAATATAATCAACAAAATGGGTGTAAGGGCTAAGGTTGCTGTCATCGGCTATCAGCAGTCTTATACGTTCTTCACATTTCAACTTAGAACTAATTTTTCTGACAATGAAACCAGACAAGTAGAATAGATTATTATCTTTATAAAAAGAGTTTTCATTTTCCAGCGGACATTTAATGTTTTCAATGTCTTCTTCATAGACGTTGACTGAGTTTAGGTCCACTGTTCCTTCTGTTTCTGCAAAACTCATAACAGTTTTGGAATGTCATGTCAAAGCTGCTAAAACAGTTGATTTTGTCAGAGGCTTTAACGCTGTTCCTGAACATAAGTTTCCTTAAGTCCCATTGAAACTGTTTGACATTAGGATTGTTATTATGTCCCCCTCGAGATTTTGAGCAGGAAAATAACAGGTCCAAATGATCTTGAGAAAACTTATAAGCCAAAATATAATTGAATTGTAAATCATTTAATAACCTGACAGAATCTTTATTGCGTTTGTAATAAATGTTTTCCTACGGTGCCGCAGAATCTGAATATTTAAAATTTTTAATGTTGTTAAATATGCCAAAATATTATGTAATATATTATTGCTATTTTATAAATTCTTCTTCTTTACATGCTGTTTGAAGTGCTGATAAAATGGGCCCCTGCTATTAAAATAATCGAATAGTCTGTCTATAACTATAACTGTAAAAATAATCAAAATTATATAACAGTTTCGCTAACAAACACGGACAAAATTTCCGAACTGAATTATGTATCTAGTTAACAAAATACGGAAGCACGACTGAATACAATGTGTAAACTTGTGCTCAGTGACGCCTTCTTGCCTTGTTGTGGTGAGGGAATGCTGCTTTCCGCAGGACCGTTTTTTGCGCTTTCACTCCCACCTAGCGCGCTATCCAGTTGTATTATACATAGATGGTGATTACTGGATTAGAATAACTACTGAGAAGAATTTGTGAAATAAATGCAAGTGTGAAAAAGTTATTAGTAAAACTATTGGTGGTTTTACCGTTTCTGGTGTAGGCGTGTTCACAGCGTTGTAAATGTCAGTTGTAAGCGTAACACCATATATTGAATCGGACGAATCCTTCAAGCCTTTAGCCTCCGTCTATCCGCGCGAGTTTACAGATCGTCACGGGAATCTTATAGTCACCTATCGATGTTTATATAATTTAAGCTTGTGATGCTTGACTCTACGTGTAAGTGGAGCCACGTGTTTTGACTACGTGACCATATAGAACTATGTGGATGAGAGATATTTTTCAACAACATTCTGTAACATTTTTTGGCATTTATTCTGATCACTTTCTTGTTCGTTCATGATCTGATGTTACGTCGTCAATAATAAATTTTAATTATCTAATAACGTTACCCCTTTTTACAGGATAAAACTTTTTTTTTACGGTTTTCGCTTCATATGCTGAACCGACAAATGAAATATTTGGCAGATTTCACGTATAACCAAGACTTATTTGCAGGTAGATCAAATTTTATGGTAAATAACAGCAAATATTAAGCCTCAACATTAGGGACGCCGAATACTCAAAAGTTTCTTCGTCACGGTATAAAGTCCAAAAAGGTTTTATGCGTTTAACAAAGTCCACCAATTTCTTTAATATAAGAGATGATACACGATACGCATTGTTACGACGGTCTACTGATCGTCGTATGGTACAGGGGAAAACAAAATACAAGACACCAATTAAGTCACTAATCACCAGCTTTAATTATTACAATTAAACAGTTTCTAATCAACAAGATATTCTCTTCCAACAAATAAAATAAAAATTGTTCACACGCAATTATAATGTCAACTAATATAAAACACCATTGTATTACAATTGTCCCGCACAAATATAACACATAACACTTCGCTACAATACTACGAACCGCACTCAAATAAATCGCAACACAAACTGAACTAAGCGCCGCTGATACTTGTCATGTTGATACCCCTCTCAGACACCAGAACATTCCACATATTACGCGTCAGCGCTACACTAGGATGTAATTGGTTGCGGCCTTGACACAGTGCGCGCGGCTGGCGACGCGACGCGACGTCTTGAAAAGTCTCGCGAACGCATGTTGAGACCACGTACACACAACATTGCAGCCGAATTCCACTGAAACATTCGAGAAACACGTAGATAGTTCAGTAATGTCGTAACAGCATATATACAACTGAATCTAATCTGATACAACACATAGATTGCTAAACTACCCAATCGTATCCTGCTTACGGGTCCTATTCACAGCTGACAATTTGTAATTTATGTAACACATTTTTACGAGTGTCGTAGTTTGTTCAATAAACAACCACACACACACACACACACTGACAGATGAGTATGCAAATGAATAGGTATCGACGTACCATCACGCTATCAATAATTCTTATACAATAAAGCATTTTTGATTAGATGCACAGAACTAGAGCATGTAGTAATCAATTCTGCATAGAGCAAAGGCACACAAAGACATTAAATCAACTTACTGTGGATGCGCATGCGCATCGATTCCGTTGCTAACCCTAACGCAAGACATACACTATGTGAATCCCCGCAGGACACGTTGAATAAATTATTGACACTACACTACACGTAATACTAATTGACTGCACGGGGTTATTGCTTTGTTGAATGTTTACAACAAAACTGTATTAAATTCTTCAAAGTGACGGCTATATGAAATCAAAGTTTACGCTGTGAAACGCACCACAACGTGTATGCGAATAGCATACAAAATGACTATATGACAATATGAAGCGATGATCCCAAAAGTTACTATGTATAAACGTGGATTAGAATTGTGCAGCAGAAAGGTAAATCTGCTTCCTACGTTCAATGAAAGATGTAGAGAAGACGTTTATGGTTGATCGCCATTTGCTCATTTTAAAGACATTATTGTCGAATAACGATTACTTTCAACATGCACGACTTTAATAGACATTGTCTATATTTTGGGGCGTGTTCGTACTTTTTATGCGGGTTGGTACGCGTGTTGGGGTTATAACAGCTTATTATACCCACAGTGTCCTTCTGTCACTTTACCTGTTTATAACACACCAATCCAATCCAAAATCCTAATACTATTTGGAAGGGTGCGAGACTCTCTTTCGAAGTCTATTACAAAGAATCATAGAATCTAATTATTTAAATAAAACAATTAAGAGTTTGATTACAAATGCCTAAAATGTCTGAGGTAGCTGAATTAAAACGTATCGTAGCTGAGTTACAAGAGCGTATGCAGACAACAGGTACTGCATCTTTCGCTGCTACTGTCACTAAGGATCTGACTCAGTGGCGGCTGGTGAGATTTTAGTTTGGTGGGGCTGCACTACAATTTTCAATTTTCAACATTTACCGTTATCATATATTTGTGAAATTTATATATTATACTAGGTCTTTTACCTGTGTTGAATCTGAAGCTGTGACAAAACGTTGGTCCAATCCTCTTTGGTGCTGCTGCTGCTGTTGGTGATGATATTTATGATTATGATTAATTATGATTTAAGTTCCAAAGACTAGAGGCCTACACGTTAAAATTCAAACAAATTATAATTACTAATTTACACATTAACCTTATAAAATATAATAGTGAGTTATGTTCTTAAATAAAGTCAGAAATAAATCATTGTCTCTTTCACTATTTTATTTAAACATGAAGTCCATTCTCCTTTCTTTGCAACTGGAAAATTTATTGATAACTTTGTCATTAATATTAATAATATTTTCAATCATTTCTTTTTCTGTGCTTAACATTGCTAAAGCAGCAAGACGCTATAGTGTCATTGTACTACTTAAGAAACTCTTAACTCTTTTCAACGTGGAGAAGCACCTCTCGGGCTCAGCAGTAGTCATGGGAGTAGTTAGAATTATTTGGAGCAGAGTGAACACTTCTGTGCAGGACTCGGCATTTCCTGTATCCAACATGATTTTGTAAGTTTTCATAACCTCTGAATTACTGCGGAATTCTTGCCTCTCATACAAAACAGATAGTTCAGTTTCCAAACGTTCTTTACACAAGAGCTTCAATAGTTTCAGCAAATTCGGGTGAAGAACTTATATTGTCTTTAGAGAGGGAGAAATTTAACAGTTTTGCTGCTGACAGATGTTTACTAAAAGAAAATCTCTCTTTCATCTGATAAAAAATAATATCATACACCTCCTTTGCAGAAACAAGTTTATGCGATAACGTTTTCCTTTTCTTCATGAGTGGAATGTCTTTTTGTTTGTCATTAAAAGAAGGAAGTCTATGTCTTTCATTCATGATTGCTTCAAGAAATTTATTTACTGCATTATAGATACTACTGGAGTTTGCATTATGATGCTGCAGCTGGTTATATAAAATATCCACATGAGACATGATGTGATGAGAAAATTCTAGCCAAAAGTTGAAGTCCTGGTCGTTCAGCGTACGGAGAATATCTGCAGCCGCTTGCACAGTGGAATGATTTTGGTCAATTTGAAGTTTCTCAAAGCATACTATTAGACTTTCCTTGTTTTCAAAAACGGTGTTCACTAACCGGCTTATAAAATTCCATCTTCTGTTTGATACTCGAGGTATTCGTTTACGAATACTGTCTAAAATAGATAATCGTGAGGGTGGCTTCGAAAAAATGCAGGTATAGCGGTAAAACTACTGCAAAAAATTACGAGCTTGTGAGTTTGTTTATGTTGCCTTTTCTATAACTAAATTTAATTGATGCGCATAACAGTGCACAAAATGTTCTTATTTGTGTGACTGTTGAATTATTTTATGCACACCTCCCTTCTCGCCACTATAAACGGGGGCTCCGTCGTAAGTCTGAGCTATAAGTTTGTCACTGTCGCCATTCAGAACTATATTTACCTGTTCTAAAATGCACTCTGCTAACACTTCAGTATTTTGGGTTAAAAAATCCCCAGAATCTTTCATGCACAATTCCGCTCAGTTCATAATGAAAAACAATAACTTGCTGCGTAAGACCTGACACATTTGATGTATCATCCGAGATTACTGATAAAAATTTAGATTATTTAATTTCAGCACGTATTTCATCACGACACACCTCAAGGATACAGTCTAGAAGTTCGTTCTGAATTGTCTTAGACGTTCCCTTAAACACTGTTGACTTCATAAAATGACTTTTAAGAGACTCATCTAACTTTCCAGCAACTTCTAACAATCCTCGAAATACACCAGGATTCGACGACTGTGAAGTTTCATCGTGACCACGTAACGGAAGCTCAAATTTTCCGCAAAACCTGACGCAATCAATAATTTTCGAGAGAATTTCTCGATTTAGTCTCACTTTTTCATTGTGTTTGTTTGTTTGTTGTTTGTAATCGTCACTTAACTGATGTGCAATGTTTATTTTCCCTAACATAGCTAAATCAATTACATTATTCATATGTTTCGCTGAATCTTCGTGTTTTTTTACTTTCTCACCTAAATGTTTTAAATCATTCACTCCAACCTTTGTCCAAGTTGCATCACCTCCAAATAATACCAAATAATAAACAAGGAAAGCAAAATAGTGCATTCTTTTCAGGACAGCCACACAACCACTTATGTTTGGAATAAATGGATACATTAAATTTCCTACAATAAGTCTGATTTCTGCGTGACGATGACTGAGAAATTAATAAATCAGGAGTCTCGCGACCTAAATTATTAATTTCATTCTTCTCTGCTAACGATAACGATGAAAAACTGATGTTTTGCAAATATAAAACACTATTTTTTTTAAAACTACAGCGGTAGAAATTAGCACAGTCTACAAACACGGAACACGCCGTCAGCATAAGATTTACACGCACACGTTCGACAGGCTCGGGCTGGACTGAATGCAGCCCAAGTTTGGATTGTTAACGAAGCGTTCTCCCACCACGTGGCTCAAGCGCAGACGCAACGCGCACTTGCCTAAGTAGGGCACAGCCCGCGTGTCACAGGCATCACGACCAATCACGACTACCAGTTGTGGCTGAACGCGTATATAAAAATATATTCCTTATACTGGCGAATCTTTGAAGAATACATAATTTCCTAAATAAAAAGTTATTTAAATACGGTAATTAGTTTTCCTTGAAAATTGTAGGGAGGGCTGCAGCCCTGCAGCCATTAGGGACGAGCCGCCACTAGATCTGACTATAGCAAACTTAATTGAAAATTGGAGGGGCGATGGTACGGGTATTCCTGTTCACGCTTTCTTTAAAAAGATTGGCGACGCCGCGACAATAGGCAATTGGAACGATTCTGATAAGGTTCGTTAAAATTAAGGGGACCTGCAGCATTATATTATAACAGTTGTCCGCAGCTACAGAAGGCAGATTTAAAGTATGACGTTTTAACACAGTGTTTTATTGAACGATTTAAAGTTAAGCAGTTAGATCAGTATCATTATACAGCACTTCAGTCAGCGACACAGCGTAGGGATGAAACCCCAGAATCTTTTGCTGATCGTTCCCGAATTTTATGTTCAAAGACTATTAGACAGGTTGCTGATCCTATGGAGCAGAAAGTCATCGAGGAAGAGGCGGAGCGTCGACTATTAGCTGCATACATAAATGGCCTACAAGGTATTGTGGGACATCAAGTACGATACCGATTACCTAACACTATGCAGGAGGCAATTCAGATCGCTAATACTGTGGCTTCAGCTGATCGACAACAGCAGCATACTTCGTGGGGACATGGTAATAGAAATAACGCCGGTGGACATGTCTTCATGACTAGTGTCACCTGTTATCACTGTAACAAGGTAGGTCACTTAGCTAAGAATTATTTTAAAAGGTTATCAGGAGAAGCTAGTGGTAAAACTCAGCCACATAGTGCTCGCAGTACCAGTTATAATCAGAACCGTAATAATAAAAATAATAACAATGCACAAAAAAAGGCTTTGAAAGACATAGAATGCTATAACTGTCATGCTAAGAGGGGCATTATGCTCGTAACTGCAATAGTAAGCAAAATACACACCCAAACGCCAGCAGTTCGACTTGTTACGGCACGGCAGGGTCGAACGGATGAGTTATTTGTTACCTACAATCTCTTCTAACGTTTTAAATGATTTATTAATTATGGGTGAAATTGAAAAGAAATTATGTAAATTTATAATAGACACTGGATCTAGTATTTCTTTAATTAAGGAAGGTATCAGTAGATGTGCCACACATAAAACTGCTATAAACGCTAAAGGGGTTACCGGGAGTAACTTATTCGTAAAAGGGACACAAAATTTGAGGTTACGTATGGGAAGCGTTGAAGTTGTACACACTTTTCTTGTAGTACCAAGGGATGATAGTTTGTTTCATGTTTACAACGGTATACTAGGCCTCGATTTACTAGTCAGTGGGTGCAATAATAGACTTGCCATCACGACGCTTGAGTTTGAATAAAAACTCGGTAGTCATATCACTCGACTCCGGTGTAGAGGATTGCAGGGTAGTCTCCACTGGTATCACTAACGGTTGTGGGCCTGATCAACCTATAACTCGTTGTAATTTTGTCGGGAATGATGCAGAATTTTGGCGTGTCATGAATGCTTCCGAGCAAGAGTTACCACCCTTAAGTGAGGTATATTAATAAATTGCCGAATGGTCGGTCTACGTGACATTCCGGTGCCACGAGAGGTTTTAGTAGAACCGCGAGAATTAGATGTGCAGGTTATAAGAGCTGCCCGTGTACTAAGTACTGTAGACACCGATAACAATGTAGTTGTTCAAGTTGTTAATGTAGTGGAGAACCATTTGTAATTCAAAAGGGAATTATGTTAGGTCTGGCAGAGAAATACCAGCCTGAAGTTTATGAAAGTGTAAGAGTTGTTGATGTTCTAGAACATGAGAAACATAATAATAGATATACTTTTGGTAGTAATGAGAATATTGATGAATTAATATTAGGGAAATTAAAGCACTTGTCTGAGAGTGACAGTGAAGTTTTGAACCAGTGTCATTAAAATATAGAGACTTGTTCCGTGAGGATCCGGAGCATAGAGGGTGTCTTGTAGATATAAAGCATAAAATACATACTAGTGATAGTTTACCGATTAAAAAGAAACCTTACAGCCTTCCTGAGTGTATGAAGAGTGTGGTACAGAGTCATATAACCGAGATGTTAGAGAAAGATGTAATAAAACCTTCAAACTCACCATGGAGTAGTCCAGGTGTGATAGTTCCGAAAAAGAGTCCAGACGGTATACGGTATACCCAAGTACAGGTTTTGCGTTGATTATAGAGCGTTAAATAGTATAACAAAAGGGGAAGCTTATCCGTTACAGAATATTGTTGAGACGTTAGATTGTTTGGGAAATTCTAAATACTTTACTACGCTAGATTTGGCTAGTGGGTTTCACCAGGTACATGTGGATAAACAAGATGGGGAGAAAACCGCGTTTTTTATTCCAGGACATCACTTTGAATTTACAAAAATGCCTTTCGGACTTTTGAATGCACCTGCTACTTTTCAGCGTTTAATGGACAGTGTTTTAGTTGGTATTAAAGGTATTGAAGCTTTGGTATATCTTGACGATATAATTGTGTTTAGTCCCGACACTCATAGTCATGCTGACAGACTAAATAGTGTATTTTCTCGACTTAAAGAAGCTAACCTACGTATGCAATTAGAAAAATGTGTTTTTGGGTCTAAAGAGGTTGAATATCTAGGACATATTGTTCCTTCTGAGAAGGTTAAACCTGATCCGAAGAAAGTTCAAGCTGTAAAGTTTTATCCAGTACCTAAAACAGTAAGTGATGTAAGATCTTTTGTAGGTTTTGTAGGTTATTATAGAAGATTTATTAAAAATTTTTCAGATTTGGCTAAACCTTTAACTGAATTAACTCGAAAAGGTTTATTATTCAAATGGAGAAAGGCACAAAGTGCAGCTTTTGACACATTACGAGAAATTTTGTGTATGGAACCAATTTTGAAAATCCTGATTTTCAATTACCATTTTTATTGAGCACAGATTCATCCGGAACGGCTATTGGCGCTGTCTTATCTTAGGTTCACGATGGACAAGAGCATCCAGTTGCATACGCAAGTCGTCAGCTTAACGATACAGAGAGGAATTACTCGACGACAGAACGAGAGCTTTTAGCACTGGTATGGGCGACTAAACATTTCCGCTGTTACTTGTATGGTAGGAAGTTCACAGCCATCACGGATCATGCAGCGTTGAAATGGATGTTAAATCTAAAGGATCCATCTTCAAGATTGACCAGGTGGGCATTGAGATTGTCAGAGTTTGATTACGAGGTGATTCACAAGCCAGGTAAGCGTCATACAAATTGTGATGCATTAAGTAGACATACCTATCTCCCGTCGTGGTATACGTTGAGATAAGAAACCACGGAGTCAGCAACACACAAGAAAAACAGCTGTTTCATTCGAACATAGTGATAACGAATCAAGTACAGGGTCAAGGTTTGATGACATTGAAACCTGTGATACGAATGTTTTAACCGAGGGACAAGTGGGGAGACCGATGCGTATAGTAACGATTGAAGAAGAAGATAAACCTATTTTAGATATTAAGCCTATTGAATATGAAGATAGTTTAGCACTATCTCCACCTTCACCACCTACACCTAACGATCCTGAATGGCATCCTAATCGACCAATATCCTTGTCTGAATCTCCATCTTCATCTTACAACTTTCGACCTAGATTACCACGTATGTAGGCGTAATTACTATTGTTTTCCATACAATAGCGATTATTCCTTTAGCGAGCCAAGGACTCCATTAACTCGAAGTCAGTCGCTTGCGTACTGTCGCAAATATGTTAAAAATCGAATTACTTGCTATTAATATAAATATAAATATGTACTTGCATTTAATGATAACGAGGTGTATAATTATAATATAAGTACTAAATTTGAAGAGATGTATAGTTATTATGAATTAACATCTGCTAATTCAAATTAATGTTCACGCTATATCTCAAACGAAATATATTTCTAACTGATTATAGAAATTCCTTTAAAAACAGAAAACAGATTACTAGACTTGTATTCTGTAAAGTCCTTGCCGTATAGAGAACCTTCTATCAATAAGTTTATATATGTAAAGAGCAATACTGAGTACTTAGCATTAACTAAAACGTGACAAGAGTATGTTGAACTTACACACAAAGACGTAATTGCGTGCAGAGTTTCCAAGTATAGTGTGTGTCCAGCCAATATACCTTTGTATTCGTACCATAACGACAGTTGTAACTATGCATTAGTTGTTGGAGAGATCAGCAGTGCTCCTGTTCAATGTGAGAAGAAGGTTATACAGAATTTCAGCCGTCCAATTCTACATCAGATGCGGAACAAGGATGCGTGGTTATATAGTGCACCAGAACCGATACGAGTTAGCTGGAAATGCGATCAAGATACTAAGACCGCACCAACACAAGCACTCGTTATCATTCAGTAGACCCCCCGCTCTTCAAGCGTCTCGGTAGTACAGCTGGTCCACGTACAGTACACACAGCTGAGCGTGTACAGCTGCTTAGCGATAACAACGAATGACTGACCGTAGACGGCACAGTCTTATCTTTTTGTTTTGTTGGTTTGTTTATCTACATGTAAACAGAGTAAGTGTTCGAAAGTTGAGCTTGAATAAAACTGCAATTTGTTTACACTTTGGATAAATTTTGAAAAGCAAAGTACGTCCCGTACTATCCTTTTGTAAAGCAGGGAGGGGTGTTGTGCTCAGCACACTCCACATTATGACTTTATATATATATATTGCAACGAATCACAGGATCATGATAGGCGGGGCAAGTCATATATTACACAGACAATGGACACTCGTATTATATTGGTAGTTGGTTAAGTTTGGTTGTTATCAATTGTATTTAGTAAGGTTAAGGGTTTAGTTTAAAGAAGACTGTGCATTATTATTTATGGTGATCCATGTACTGTGTTAGTGGAAATGTGCGCGCGTGCGCGAGTGGTAAACGTTTCCCGGGTGGCGCGTGAAGTATTATCGTTGTGTGGCCATTAACTGAACTTAGACGTGTGTATCGCTACAATCCCTATACCTGTCGGACTATTGTTTACGTTCATGTATATTATTAATATGTAGGCAGCATGCATGAGATACGTGTAGTCTGATTACCGCTATGCATGCTGTTACAAGATAAATGCACTCTAATGCATGAAAAGTGCATTGTCACTTTTACTAACCATGTGACTTCCATCCACCAATAGAATGCTGACTGGTGGTTGGAAATTTTCTTATGCCTGTCGTTACACAGGCAGTTCTTCTACGCCATCTACCGCGAACGGGTCGTGCACTCCTTGTACAAGATTCTACCGCTTGCAAGGTGTTGTAAAGACTATTCGTCGTTAGTGACACGGGAAGACTCAGAACTGTGTGTGTAGTACATTTGCACACATCAGTGTTTTAACGCATTGTGCGTAAAATTACAAGCAGTTCTTCACTGCTGCTACCGCGAACGGTACATACAATCCTTGTACAAGACTCTACCGCTTGCAAGGATCTGTTAAGACTTTTCGGGGATAGTAATGCGTGTGACGCATAACAATTGATTTTATATCTTTACACACGATATTAATATTGTAGTCTTACGTGTGTAAGAAGTGAGTGTAACTGTATCACTGTGCGAGATTTTCCGCAGTGACAGTAGTATTAATTGTTACGCAATAGTTCCATCAAGACGTTTCCGTGCTAGTGCAAGATTTCCTCATAGGGTGGTCTGCTGATCGCGGTAGACCTTGTTATTCGCGAGAACACTTGAAGAAGCCGGAGAGGTATAAGCTTAATATACCGTTATTGATTAAACTCACTGTCACCTGAGATATTACTTGGTCTTAAACTCTATATAAGTTTTGCGAGTGATATAATCCGTAGTACCGTTGTGTGTGCGAAGTGTCGGATTCATCGTGGGAATTGCAGGACATCAGCCCAGCTGTTACAGGACATCAGCCCAGCTGTTACAGGACATCAGCCCAGCTGTTACAGGACATCAGCCCAGCTGTTACAGGACATCAGCCCAGCTGTTATAGGACCAGCCCAGCTATTACAGGACATCAGCCAAGCTGTTACAGGACGCCAGCCCAGCTGTAAACGTTTCTGGTGAAACGTCTGTCATTTGTAAGCCACACCTGACGATCCATCTATACCGCAAAGACCGGCCCTTCTCTTCAACAACATCATCGTGGGAGTCTTCTTATGTAACGTATCACGTCTTGCGTATGAACATTATTTAACACTTTAAAAGAAAGACTCTATATCAAACATTACATTCTGTACATTTCAAATATACCATATAAACTATAACTTGTGTTTGTACAATAAATAATCTTAAACCCTCCAATATAGACTTGTAATTTGAAATACACATACTATCATATCCTATGCGCCAACAGTTTAGTAATTTGTGTTGTCGCATAGAGATATTTTGGCGCTTAGCAACGTAGGGCTCGTAAATAGCGGTAATTTTACGCTATCATATATTTGTCTATGAATATAAAATTTGTTGGAAAAATCCGACGTATAAATATAATTAACGTAATAATTGTATGTGTATTGTTCATGTGAAAAGCTGAGGATATAATTTTTCAATAGTGCATATTCTCTTGTATATCATATATGAACAGATTTTATCAGTATATTGGAGGTAGATTATTAGTTGTTGTATGTTAGATAAGGTATTTACATGTTGATATTTTGAACTGCTTTTTCTGTGTGCGTATAAACTGGTTACCATATGTTCTAATCTTGTTGTGATAATAATAACTTGCTTTGCGTATAAATCAATAAATTTAAATTTACTAAATTTTAAATTAAATTTTAATCATTATGGCGGAGTCAAAAGGGATAGAGAGTGCTTTAGCGGCCATATTAGCTAATATGAAAACTATGGAAGAAAAGATGGAAGTGAATATACAGAAGCTTTCAGCAGAAGCCGGGAAACAAAACAAATCACTCCATGAGGAAAACGAGAAATCATACGTGGCCATACAGGAGCAATCCGAACAAAGCAAACAAATGGTAGAAGCGGTAGAAAAGCATATTAGCGAGACCGTGGAAACTATGAAGGCCAATATAGAGGAAAATTTGGAAGTCAATAAGTCACGACTTAGTGAATATGAAGCGAAACTCTCTGGTACGGCAGAGCAAGTAGTGCAACACATATCTACGATAAATGAATTAATGGCCGAACGTGACCTGCGGATTCAAAAACTACAACAGCAAGTGTCACGATTGCAAAGTACCTCGTCACCTCTAAACTGTACCCAGTATGTATATAAGACTTTAAATGACGTCAGCTCACAGCAAAATTTTTATGGACGGGAGAATAAAAATTTTCAGTATCAAACTCAAACCAAGCACACACAGTCACCAAAACAATATAAAATACCTAATAGAATTACCAATCGGAAATGGTGTAAACATAATGGGATGAATGAAGTCTTAAAAGCCCGTTATAAATATAAAAAGCAGTTCAATAAATCAAATGTGAAAGATGTTAGTTATAAGAGAAAATTAGTAGTGTCCGGCCTGTATCCTGCTGTAATTAGAGATAGTTTAATTTGCAATAACCATAGTAAGGAAAATGAGAAAGGTATTAGCGTTGAAAATGACACTGACCTCATTGTCAACGCGAAAATTAACGGATGTGTCGGCGAAGTTTTATTTGACAGCGGTGCAGAAATTTCGTTAATGGATGAGCGATTCCTAGAGAGGCACAGGAAACATTTAAAAAAAATCCCGATTCTGCCGGCAGCCCACAAAATCATAAAATCAGCGACGGGTGAATCTCAGAGGGTTGACCGTCAAGCTATGATAACAGTATCCATTCAGGGAATGGAAATAGAGGTCACTGTGCTTATGGTCAAGAAACTCGTGTATAATGTTATTTTGGGAGTGGACACATTAAATAAACTGCACGCGACCATGGATTTTCCAAATAAAATACTGAAATGTACAGTAAATAATAATAAACACAATATCAGGTTAGGACGCAGGAGGGGTAAGACGGAGTCTGATTGTGAACCTATTACTATAACTCGCCCAGCGGTTCAACTTGCCGATAAGATAACACATAATCTGCGGACTCACAGCAGGCAGATAACGAGCAATGAGCAAGATAAGCTGCAAAGTATGCTTGATAAATTTGAATCTGTGTTTTCCAAAAATCCTACCGTCACGAATGTTTATGAACACAGTATTCAGGTCACGGATGAAAATAAATTTGTACGGAAGACGTACCCCATCCCCCTTCACTATCAACAACAGGTTGATGCCGAAGTTAAGAGTATGCTTCAGAATGGTGTGATTGAACGAACTGATAGCAATTTTTTAAATCCTATGGTTGTTGTTAAAAAGAAAAATAACGACATTCGATTATGTCTCGACATGAGAAATCTAAATTCTATTACAAAAAAATGCTACGACTGTGCTCCGAATGCGGAGAACTTATTCATAAAATGTCAAGGGGTTAAATACATGTCTCGCCTTGATCTCAAAAGTGGATTCTGGCAGATTCCCCTTGCCAAGGAGTCGAGAAGATACACAGCATTTCTATATCGAAATAAATGCTATCAGTTTAAAGTAGTTCCATTTGGTTTGGTTACTAGTTTAGCGGCCATGGTCAGATGTTTGGAGTTAGCTCTGGGACCCGAGGTGGAGGACTTCGTCAGCATATTTGTTGATGATATTTTGGTCATATCCAAATCATTTGAAGAACATCTTGAACATCTCAAGATTGTATTTCAGAAATTGCAAGCCGCTAACCTGACTCTCAATCTTGAAAAGTGTGAATTCGGGAAATCGCAAATTAAATTTTTGGGTCATATTATCTCAGCGGAAGGTATAACAACGGACCCGGAAAAAATACATGCGATCATGGAGTTCCCGAAACCCACAAAACCCAGGGATATCAGAGCGTTCCTCGGATTGACTGGTTACTTCAGACGTTTTACTCCAGAATATTCTGGGACAATTGAGCCGTTGTTAGAACTACTTCGTAAGAGTAATAAATGGAGATGGGAGGAGCGTCATCAGCATGCTTTCGACGCGACTAAAAATTTGTATAGTAGAAACCTGCACGTGTTCCATCCTGAGAAAAGGGGCACATATGTCCTGAATTGCGATGCTTCTGATTATGCCATTGGGGGGGTACTCTACCAACGGAATGAGAAGGGCGAAAACAAAATAATTGCGCACAGTAGTAGGTCACTAAAAGGGGCCGAACGTAACTATTTCACATCGGAGAAAGAAATATTGGCTATTGTGTACTGCATTAGTAAATTTCGTTATTACCTGGTTGGACAACACTTCGAAATCCTTTCGGACAACCAGGCCTTATCGTTCATGTTGCGCTGCAAGTTATCGAACGCTCGCATATCCCGTTGGATCATGGCCATCCAAGAGTACGACTTTACCATTAAGTACTGTAAGGCAAGCGAGAACCAAGCAGCTGACACGTTAAGCCGATACCCTCCAATGGTGGAAGAACGTCATGCGTCTAATAACCAGGAGGTTCAAATTCTAGCTGTCAAATATAAATTAGAAGACAGTCTCAAAAATAAGCTAAGAAATATTGGTATGGAACAGCAGCGTGACACAAAGTTGAAGCGGATATGTGACGCTATCCGGACACAAGAAAACCCTAAGTACAGAATATATAAAGACGTAGTGTATAAAATTATCAATGGCGGATGGAAGATTATGGTACCGGACGCCATGGTGGAAGACCTCACCTGGATGTGTCATGAGAGTCTGGCTCATGCGGGGCCTTATAAATGTTACCTGGCAATGCGGGAGGATTTTGTGTGGCTAAATATGACCAGGAAAATAAAGGCCATACTCCGCTCATGCCACATCTGCCAAACAGCGAAATATCCGAACCAACATACACAGGTTGAAATGGGTAACATTGTCGTCCGTAATAAAAATGACCTTGTATGCATTGATTTTTTGGGTCCACTTCCTCGGGCGGCACGTGGAATGAAGAACCTGGTGGTTGTTACGGATGCCTTTACCAAACATGTTAGCCTATATGCTATTGGTAGACCTACTACGTCGGCTGTCATAAACATTATGCTAAATAAATACATGCCGAAAAATGGTCCCGTAAGGAAGATACTCTCAGATCAAGGTAAGCAATTTACGAACACCAAGTGGCACTCCGAGCTTGAGAAACACGGGGTCCAGACGGTCTTGACAGCGATCCGGAGACCGCAAGGTAACTTGGCCGAGCGGGTCAACAAGGAGTTGGGACGGTTGTTCCGTACGTACTGTAATACTAACCAGAGTAAGTGGCCGGAATTCCTAGAATTTTTTGAGTATGCCATAAATGGAAATTATAATTCTACTACTGGGTATACTCCGAATGAACTCCAAACCGGAGAAATGCCAGGCCGGGTCTGGGGTAAACACATTGAAAGGATAGCGACACATAATATGCCTATACCAGTTGAGATAAAGAAAATCGAGGCTAGAAGACGCATTAAAAAGTGCGCCGAGGAGCGCACGGAGAAATTTAATGCGGAACATAAACTAGTCAAGTTCAAGACTGGAGAGAGTGTGCTTTTACGAGCATTAAATGTTGGAAGAAGGGAGGACAACACAGCCGCGAAGTTTTTTAGGCTGTATAATGGTCCGTATACCCTGTCGGAGCAAGTTGGGAAAAATACCTTTATCTTAACCAACCCAAATACCAACCGTGCGATTGGTAAATTCCATGCGTCCTCATTGAGGAAGTATTATACAAAGGATCCGTAAACTCAGAAATAAATGTCAGGATATAGGGGTAAGAATGTGTAGTGATGTTAAATACGTCAAGTTCAGGTTTAAATGTTGTATGTAAGATGACTCTGAGAGTGAACAATAATCTAGTTTAGATAAGGAATGTTGTCTGTGTACGCTATGATCCTGCATAAGATTTCGTTATCTGTGTGTCAAGAACATGTGTGTTTGTTTTGGTTTGAAGGTTACCACGTGTCTTGTGAATTGATGCTTCTGTCAAAGTGACAGGTGGAAATGTTAGTATTAATTGAGGATGTTTATTTGATTTTAGTTTGAGGGTATTATTATTATTTCAAGATTAGGAAGTTGTTTTGGGTATATTGAAAAAAAAAAAAATTTTTATTTTTTGTTAGTTAACTAAAAAAATAAAAAAAAAATTTTTTTTTATGCGGGAAGGAGTTAATCCTGCAACGAATCACAGGATCATGATAGGCGGGGCAAGTCATATATTACACAGACAATGGACACTCGTATTATATTGGTAGTTGGTTAAGTTTGGTTGTTATCAATTGTATTTAGTAAGGTTAAGGGTTTAGTTTAAAGAAGACTGTGCATTATTATTTATGGTGATCCATGTACTGTGTTAGTGGAAATGTGCGCGCGTGCGCGAGTGGTAAACGTTTCCCGGGTGGCGCGTGAAGTATTATCGTTGTGTGGCCATTAACTGAACTTAGACGTGTGTATCGCTACAATCCCTATACCTGTCGGACTATTGTTTACGTTCATGTATATTATTAATATGTAGGCAGCATGCATGAGATACGTGTAGTCTGATTACCGCTATGCATGCTGTTACAAGATAAATGCACTCTAATGCATGAAAAGTGCATTGTCACTTTTACTAACCATGTGACTTCCATCCACCAATAGAATGCTGACTGGTGGTTGGAAATTTTCTTATGCCTGTCGTTACACAGGCAGTTCTTCTACGCCATCTACCGCGAACGGGTCGTGCACTCCTTGTACAAGATTCTACCGCTTGCAAGGTGTTGTAAAGACTATTCGTCGTTAGTGACACGGGAAGACTCAGAACTGTGTGTGTAGTACATTTGCACACATCAGTGTTTTAACGCATTGTGCGTAAAATTACAAGCAGTTCTTCACTGCTGCTACCGCGAACGGTACATACAATCCTTGTACAAGACTCTACCGCTTGCAAGGATCTGTTAAGACTTTTCGGGGATAGTAATGCGTGTGACGCATAACAATTGATTTTATATCTTTACACACGATATTAATATTGTAGTCTTACGTGTGTAAGAAGTGAGTGTAACTGTATCACTGTGCGAGATTTTCCGCAGTGACAGTAGTATTAATTGTTACGCAATAGTTCCATCAAGACGTTTCCGTGCTAGTGCAAGATTTCCTCATAGGGTGGTCTGCTGATCGCGGTAGACCTTGTTATTCGCGAGAACACTTGAAGAAGCCGGAGAGGTATAAGCTTAATATACCGTTATTGATTAAACTCACTGTCACCTGAGATATTACTTGGTCTTAAACTCTATATAAGTTTTGCGAGTGATATAATCCGTAGTACCGTTGTGTGTGCGAAGTGTCGGATTCATCGTGGGAATTGCAGGACATCAGCCCAGCTGTTACAGGACATCAGCCCAGCTGTTACAGGACATCAGCCCAGCTGTTATAGGACCAGCCCAGCTATTACAGGACATCAGCCAAGCTGTTACAGGACGCCAGCCCAGCTGTAAACGTTTCTGGTGAAACGTCTGTCATTTGTAAGCCACACCTGACGATCCATCTATACCGCAAAGACCGGCCCTTCTCTTCAACAACATCATCGTGGGAGTCTTCTTATGTAACGTATCACGTCTTGCGTATGAACATTATTTAACACTTTAAAAGAAAGACTCTATATCAAACATTACATTCTGTACATTTCAAATATACCATATAAACTATAACTTGTGTTTGTACAATAAATAATCTTAAACCCTCCAATATAGACTTGTAATTTGAAATACACATACTATCATATCCTATGCGCCAACAGTTTAGTAATTTGTGTTGTCGCAATATATAATTGTAAATGAGGATTCTACTCATACTCAAACTACTCAATGTATTATTTTATTACTCTATTTTATTTTATTTAAGGAAAGAATTATTTTAAGGAACAAACTGAGCGATTGTGAGGAAGTGTGCTGACCATATTTTATCGTGGCGCGTGTAGTGAGTTATCAACCAAAGAAGCTAAGAATAGTCTTCTTGTCAGTGTTTATGAACGAGTTCCGCTTTGGTTCACAAAAAATCAATGTCAAATTGTCCTCTTGCGTGACCTAATAAGTTTCGAGACACGTGCAAAGCCCAGTTCTGATTGGCTGAATTTTGGGCGTTAACTCATAGAGACTTTTGCGTCATGAGGAGTATAAAACTGACGAGAGCACTGGGAAGAAGACTCACACACTTGTTCACTTTTGGCTTCTCTGCGCACTATACGCACATCTTCTGTCAACGATGGAGCCACATCGAAAGCGTAATTACAACTTTGTTTTTGTTTTACATTGTTCAAACTTAAAGCATTAATCGATTTTGACAAATGAATTATTTGTACTCAGACGTGCTCAGTAGTGTTCTAAATTTGTTAAGAAATATGTATGGTTGACATCTCAATCATTTATGTCTCTTTGAAAGTAGTAATGTTATAAAGTCAGAAATATAGTCAGTAAAGCTTTTATAATGTTTCAATAAGACTATTCAGTACATAATGAATGTTATTTTTTTATATATAATGTAATATTATGTCTTAGTGAAAATATTCAAGTAAGAATTCGAATTATTGTAACGAGAGAATGTCACTTTAATCTATAGAGGACAATTATTATCATTTTATTCATTAAGATAAAACTTTTCATTAGACATAACGAATATAGTTGCTTTGATGAATTAAAGAAATTTTGTTATTCTAAGCAAATGCCTTATTTAATAACGAGCCACTGCTACTGCTATCCTGTCCGCGCGACTGGGGCTTTCACTTTGTGAGGCCCCAGCCCCGGGCGTTACAACAACTATAATGTTACAGAAGTAGGATTTTTTACAAATGTTTGAATGTATGTTAGTTTAACATTGAATATCTATATACCATTTGTAAATTATAACCATAAATATTTTATTATATTTGTTAAACTTTCTTGTTTGTCTATTACTCAACGTAACGGCTGAAGAATAAATGACAATAGCTCTCAAAAGACTGATTTCAGGCCTCATTAATATCTTTTGTTCTTCTCTTGTTAACATTCATTTTTCGCAGCCGTGAAGAGGACTGTAATAGCAGTTACTGCCTTACGTTACGTCACTGCTCTAAGTTAAACATTAACTGAGATGGTTTCGTATATTTTATGGCATCTCGCTAATATAGTAGTCTCTTACCTTAACTATTACTTGGAACTCCGTGCATTTACGACAAACCATTTCTTGCCGACGAAAAAACCTTAATTTTAGACACAAATACAACAAAACGTGTGTTAAACCATAAAACATTAACGTCGATAATAAAGGTTATATAGTTAATCAAGACACGCGGGTAACACCAGTGATGCATAGAATTCATACGGTTAACACTAATTGGACTAACAATCCTGTCGCTTTTTTATAATGCTAGCGCGAGCGCGCATGTGTTTTGTAAATCGCAAAGTGGGACGTAAGAGGTGGGTCGATATTGTCATTACTAGAAATGAAATCAAATAGTAGAAAGCACACTAGTCACATTGTTTGTAACCGTTCGCACGACACGTTCTGTAATTAATTATTTTACAGGACGGAAAAAGTATTCTTCGACAGAACACAACAAATGTTTGGTCAGGTGCTTTACTAGTTGGACTTTAGGAACTAATTAATGGTACAACCAATTACAACTTGCTGACAGCTATGGCTATGAAGCACGGTAAAGTTGATACAGTCTGGTTACTATGATTGTGGACTCGCACCGATCTACATATTTACTGGATTATTCACAAACTTTGCCAATTATGAGCATGCAAAACAAGTATTTATGATTAAAACGGAATAATTTTGTTTTATTTTAATCTTTCTTTTTTACACCCGATAACGAGCTTTTATTAAACTATAGGTTATTGGTTTTTCAAAATTTTAATAAAACGTAATGATTTATTTTCATACAATGAAATTTGATTCTCTAACAGTTTCTTTACGATAAAAAAGTAACATACTGTCTGCAATCTGAATATAGAAAAGAGATCAAATTTCTTCAGATTGATTTTTGAATCGTCAAATTAGACCTTTGGTTAATCAGAAATCGGCAGTTAAAATATTATCAATAGTCAGTAACCAGTGCCTGACGCCAGATAATGTGTATTATAGAGAATATTTAAGTGTTGGGAATTGTTCACACTACCGTTTATTAAAAAAAAAAAAACAAGAATAAACGTTACAAAGAAGTGGTAGTGCTGTTAATTTCAGATTGCTGACTGAAATACTAAACGAATAAATATTCTAGAAACATTATTAACTACGAGTTAGTAATGTTTACATGTCTCTTTGACTGCCCTCAGGTATCATTTCATTCAAACTATCACCTTCGTCAAACAAATGTCAGTTTCCTTCGATGTTTCATCAATGTCACGTGCTACGTTTACAACAAAAGACTCTGTATATCATTAACAATTCCCTTAAGCTTTCTTATGTTGTACTGTATTGGTTTTATATTTCTTATTCTTGTATTTGTTTACGTGTCGTACCGTTTTCCAGTTTTCTGCTTTGTGATAGAGAACAATTTTCCTGGGCGCAGTTTTGTTACATTGTCACTATTAAAATTCTGTTGTTTTCTGTGACACACTTCTTCTTGGCATTTGTCAAAACAAGTGTTTAACAATCAATGTCTCATGTTTAAATCGGGATGGTCTTACTACAGTATATCCTTTTACCTACACATTTTTTTATTTGCAAAGTCCTTTTTATTGTATTTTTCTAACTGAATCAACTTATATATTTACATTTAACACTCTTTCAGGGAAAGGAAAATTTTCTTTTTTAGTATGCCTACCCCTGTACTTGTGTATTTTCGGTCTGTTAGAAGTAGGGACTTTCAAATATTACTTGGTATGATAGGAGCATTGTCTATTATTAAAACACTTCTGTGAAGTACACTTGGTAATAACTTCTTTGGAAATTGATTTCAAAATTATACTACTATGGCTCCATCTTGCTGCACTTATTCCTTCTTTTAGGCGTGCGAACTATTAACATAGGTTTTTTCCGTGGATTAATACTATCGGAATCTCCTCATTTCTGTACTTTAAGAATGGCCTTAAAAAAGGTAATCTACTGTAATGAATTTGCAGCTTCTTTATGAAAATTTACCTCGAACTATTTTGTCATTTCCTACCTGAAAGCTAACTGAAGCAAAATCTTGTGAAGGATTTTTCGGTCCAGATATTCCATCGGTCTATAACCTTATCCGACATTTTCTGATGAGCACTTTTTACTATCGTCTTTACTAAATTCCTCTTGAGGTTCTAGGCTTGTTTTGCACCATCGGTTCTGTAGGGTAGTTGTCCTTTTTCATGTAATAACTTTTTTATAAGCTACAGTACAGTACTTCAAAAGTTGAAATGCCAGTACAGACGCAATGGTTCTATATGTAGGTAGGATGGATAACAACTGCATCTCGCAGAAAATGTTGTCCTGCTGACCTAATGGTCAAAGAGGAGACATCGAAAAGATAAGAAAACGCTGGGCGTCTGGAATTTGAAGCGGTAAGTGGTTGAAAGCTTATTTCGGTACTGAAGAAGTAAAGTAACACACACACACACACACACACACACACACACACACACACACACACACACACATCGCGTACGCATAGTAGTAGTATTTCTGTGTATATAAATGAATACACAGAAATGTAATAACGTTAATCCTTACTGAAAAAAAAACAATTGTAGGTACGTAATAACAAGTAGTACATGTAGCAATAAATTCTGTCGAGAGCCAATGCGCATGCGATCCCACATTGAACACAAAACGAGACACATACTAAGTACATTCCCGGCGGACAGGCTGTAGCTATAAATTATTAACACTACACGTAATACTGGCTGCAGGGGATTATTGCTTTGCTGAATGTTTAAAACAGGAATGTATTCAATTTTTTAGCGAACACGGCTTATTGAAATCAAACCTTAAGCTGATCAAGGCACCAGAAAATTATTTAATTTGAGTATCACTATGAATGCGTAGATCATTATTTATTGTTAACTTCCGAATTACGATGTAAAGAGATGTTTACAATCATAATTTGTAAGATGCTGTAACGTCTGAATCATAAAGATAATTGTCTTCTTTCGTTGTTTGATCATCTAAACATTTATACGTAATTGGCGTTTGATGATAGAGCTTTAAGATTTCGTTAGTAGAAATACGTAATCGATAAAGCCAAACCAATGAGTATTCAATCATACACAATTCCATGCACAACGGCGATACAAAAGTAAGTGTGCGATACGTAAAGTTGACTTGCCGTAAGTAAAAATCAGAACCAGAATGCAGGTTGTAAAGTTTATTGTTCAGAAATGATAAATGAAAATATTTTGTCTCCACAGTTATGACAAGAAAATAATGGTATCACATTGAACAGAATTAATTGGTTTTGTTATTTTGAAAAATAAAAACCTCGAACAATATAAATGACACAAAAGAGTGGTGGCGCTAGGAAATGTCAAAGCACGGTGTTCTATTGAAAGTTGGTACCAGTATTCAAATTTATTAGATTTTTAATACATCATTTGATATTTATTAATCACTGTTTTCTCTCGTAAAATAGGAATTATTATCCATTGATGTAGAGACCAGTGACAGAGTGAGGGAGGGAGAGAAATTGTGTGCGTGTGTCCTTCCCTTTTACACGTACTCGCTTTCTCGCTCTTTGTCTCCCCCTCTATTTCGAAGGTCACTTCTTTCATAGCTTATAGAACTAATAGGTATTGTTGTTTGTAGTAGCTTATTACACATAGGTTTTGATCTTTACTTTTCTCCATATACAATTTCTCTATATCTTCTTCTTTATCATCTTTTCTTTATTTGGTAATCGTACATATAGCTATTCTACATATATAAAAGATATCAAGCTGAAGTTGAAATAATAACTAAAAGAAACAGGTCAAGCGTTAGTGTAATTACATGCAATTATGGTATTATTTCTATTGCTGTAGGTGATCATTGTGGAGAGGCAAATTGTTAAGGGAAACTGAAGCAAGAAAGCAGCAGATACAGCCAAGTGTTGTTGAGATGTCGTTAAGGCTGGCACGACGCGGTGCCAGGCACTTGCACCGACTGGAATTTCTCCCCTCTCCCGCCACATCAACTTCACACACATGCACACCAACTGAAAAAAGAATTTCAGCAATTATTAAAATAGGCATACTGTGGCAGTATTTTCTATATGATATTAAACCTGGGAATTCTTGATAACTTTTGACGTAAACATAGGCATGGCGTAAGTTATAAAATTAGTTACGATTATATACCGTATTTTATAAGTTAATGTACAAACTTGATGGATTTTGGCCATCAATCCGACGCCGCAGCAACAACTAGCGTCCTCGCCCAACGGGTTTTTAAGGGCTTCAAATATGATACGATGTATGATATGATACGATCTCTGTGACAATAGATATGGCATTTCCAATGTTGGATCTTAAAAAATTTGTTTGTATAAATTCTTTTTTGTTATAGTTTTACAGATAAACACATAAATTCCCAGAAAAACTGTTCAGCTATCTAATATTACTTCCAGCTGAAAAATTAATTGAAAAGTAGGGTGTATTCCACTCAGTGTCCCTTGACATTAATATGAAGCTATACAAGGCTCTGATTATGCAAATATTAATATATGGATCTGGAACCTGGTCATCTCTAACCTAGATAAGCGTATTTATATTACTTGAAAGAGAGGTCTTCAAAATAAGTCAGTATTTGGAGGCTAAACTTGACGACAAAAACTTAATCAGGAACTGTATTGCCTCTCTAGAGCGCAATTATTGTTAACTTCTGACTCTTTTTCGGGCTTGACATGACGCCCGAATGAATGTAAATTACCTTCCCAAGATGCTAATGCTGGATCGGCGTCATGCGACCAGGCATTGAAGCATGTTGAGATGCGTATAATGTTAAAATCTACTCAGAAGGGCCCTCTTTAAAAGCCAATATACTGTCTGATTATTTTACTTCATACATATAATCAAAATTCGGCGTTTTTTCCACTCACCTACATATTAAAACTGATCATTCTAACACGATGCTGTTTTTCTTAGGAACCAACTGCAAACTTGGCGCTCAAATAAGAATATCCAGGACCCTAAAGTTTTATTATATAATTATTTATATGGAACTAAAAAAATCGTAGGCTACATCCTTATGTCTGTTACAGAGTTTAACTATTGCGCACATTGATTTTCTATTCTTCTTTGTAGTTAAAAAGGATTCATATAACCTAGGCATATTATGCAAAAGAGATAGGCCTCTACCAGCTTTTGGGCGGTAGGGACCACAACTATAGCACCCCAATATATCAGGTTTGACGTGTTTTGAATATGGTATAATTAATGATACAAATAACGACGTAAACGATACAGTAAATGTAGCAGAACACATCTAAAGCTGAGTTCTAATTTATAATGTATAATTGTGTTATGAATTTAAAACCAATTCTACGTCAACACATGAAACAAATGATATATCAACGCACGTACACAGATCTACATACTCAGTACCGTTATGGATACTATGTATTGTTCCTGTCATAAGATATAAAGTATAATTATAGCAAGCCGTGTAGCAGCGAAAATTACTCTACATTTGTCTGCTTTCCTTCAGCTCCGGAGCTCCAAATGTCTAAATCTAAACAATTGAATCTACCGAATCCCGTCATTGCGTTCCTTATCCATGGCCTCTTGCCTGTTATCTGCATACTACACGATAAAATAACTAAATAAATGGACATAGTGTCAAATAAGCACGAAATCACTTGAACCAGAGCACAGCTTGAAAATAATCATGCCTTCATGGTAGATTTTATATTCTACTTGGATCATTAATTAATAATTTCTTTGCTATCATTACGATACAATCATTAGTTAATATGTGTAACCTTTAAGAGCAGTATTTTGCACTCCACACTCATATACTTCTACAAAAGGCGTATTTCCTCTCTTTCCGTTTAAATTAAAAATTGTTGTTTTTCAGTTTTTCATTTATTTGGAAACAACTTACATTGGCTCATAACTAATTTAATCTACTATTTGTGTTCTTACCAATTTCATTCTTTGTGTCTTCACTGATATTATGTTTTGGTCAATCCATCTACACTTTCTGCATGTTTTATTTTCTCATCTCGGTTCAATTGTTTTACTTGTCTATGTGTTCCTAATGATCAAATACATAAACTTTCACGTACGTTTTGCTATTTTCCCCATCTCTTCAGTACGTAATTCATACAATTGTATAGTTGAAATGAAATACTTATTTTTTGCATATTTTTCTCCAAGGTGCAAATATTCTAACTTATGAATTCTATATTTCCCTAAATTATACAATAGAAATAACGGTAAATTTTAGATGTTAAAGTAATCTTTTAAATATGTATTATTTACTTGTTTTGCGTATTGTCAAATATATATATATATATATATTACTATAATACTTATAACTATTTTACCTCAAGATATATTTTTTCCTTTAGGAACATGTTTCGGGAGATCCTGTTCTCCCGTCTTCAGCCTTCGCCATCTTGCTTCTGGTGCAGTATTTGTGTGTTGGCTTCTGGATGTTATTAAGGTGGTTTGTTGGTCTTTGGTCCTTCAATGTTGCATTATTGTGCGTGGTTGTGGTATCTGTTTTTGTATTTTGTGTATTTTCGATGTTGAGTGCTTTGAATATTGTGTCATGTTTTGTATTGATTTGTATTTGTTCTGGTATTAATTTGTTTTGTGTTTTATGTTTGTAAATCTGTAAATTTTCCCAAATGTCACCATAATGAACATTTGGGAAAATTTACAGATTTACAAACATAAAACACAAAACAAATTAATACCAGAACAAATACAAATCAATACAAAACATGACACAATATTCAAAGACATCGAAAATACACAAAATACAAAAACAGATACCACAACCACACACAATAATGCAACATTGAAGGACCAAAGACCAACAAACCACCTTAATAACATCCAGAAGCCAACACACAAATACTGCACCAGAAGCAAGATGGCGAAGGCTGAAGATGGGAGAACAGGATCTCCCGAAACATGTTCCTAAAGAAAAAAATATATCTTGAGGTAAAATAGTTATAAGTATTATAGTATTATATACATCAAGAAACGGACTGTAGCAGAAAGTAATTGAAATATATATATATATATATATATATATATATATATATATATATATATTGTAGCGTGACAGAAAAATCCACTACTTATTAATTCATATAAGATAATAAACAATAATTGCATTACATATACTAATATAATATCGAATGAAAATTAAAGAATTCAAGGGAATCAACCACAATAAAATAAAAATCCTCATTACATTATAAGATATACCACTATTAAAAGTTAAAGAAATAATTAAGAGTAACTCATATTATAAAATCAGGAATTTACCCAGGAAGTTAGGAGCAGTAAACAAATTAAATACCACAAAATCAAGAAGAAAGAATCAGTTTAGGAGTGGTGAAACAACAAAATACCCCAAACACAAGAAGAAGGAAGAGTAGAGTTTATTATCAGGAAGTAAACAATACCCTGAATCCTTTAACGAAGAGCATGGTCAGTATCAGAAAATAAATTAGATACTCCAAACCAAACATCAGTCAAGATAACGCGAAGTACCTTGGTTTACCCAAGAGTGAAGACAAGAAGAAGGAAGACCAGAAGAAAGACAAGAATGAAGACCAGAAGGAAGACAAGAATGAAGACAAGAAAGAAGACAAGAAGAGAGGAAGAAATAGTATGGAAGAAACACCATTATAAAACCTATTATTAACTACCATGAACCCCAAACCCATAGAGACAATTAAAGAAATTATAACATCCCGAAACCCTATAAAAATGTAATTATAATAAACCAAAAGTGTTGTATAGTGTGATAAGAGGTAAACCAACTAAAGCTATTGTGTGATAAAAAAATAAACAAGTCTTAACAGTCCATGATGACTAAAGGTCTGGTCTGAGATAATAAGACTCAAAATATCAGAACCAACAGTGAAAGTGAACTAGTGCAAGTGTTTTTGGAAATACAATAAACTTAAAGTTGTAGTGGTACTATGATTTATCTATATATTGTATAACAACTTTTATATTTAATAATTCACATATCATAAAATAATAAAATGGAAGATTTCCAATATTTTATTATTTTAATGTCACTTGTTTATTACAAGACATTTGTAAAAATGATGATAACTAAAGTATGGGTGGACATGTTTACTCAATAGGGGGATAATAAATAATAATGGTTTAGACCAGAAAGGACTGGAATTAATTTAAATGTTCCTAGGTTTAAAATGTTTAGAATGGCTTTTTGTTCACAGCCATAAACTCCATATGTTTGTAAGAGTTCCTAGTCAATAAGATTTATATGTGTTTAGAATAAATTATGTTTGTTAAATAACAGCTTAAATACCATTTAAAATGTTTCAGTAGGTATGCTGTGTTAATTAAAAAAAGAGTTAAATGTATATTTTTAAACAATGTCAGCAATATGTTCAATTTTTTTGAATGCTGAGTAATGTTCATTATTATTTTTATATAACAGTAGTATTAATTAGATGCTACACATCACAATAAGTTTATAAACCATTTTATTTTTATGTCATAATAACTGTTTAAAGTCAGAGGAGGAGTAGGATTAAATTTATTCGAGACAAACAGAAATGTAAAATTCTAAACTCTAGGCCATTTAATGAATTCACAGAAACCATATAAACCAGTTAATTCACTTATGAATCCTGTAAACTGGCAAGATTTAGGTAAGGCAAATCAGTTAACAACTACTGTGAATGAATCTATGAGTTAAAATGATAATATGAAAATATACCTTAAATTATTGTAAATTTTTGAAACATATAAACTAATTATTATTTTTAATTGTTAAATTCAGAGATTATCACAAAAAACCAGTTCAAAGGTTCAATTTATATGTAATTAAGGAAAGGAAGAGAAATATGAATATTTGAAATTTATTATAATAGTATTAAAAACAATTAAAATGGCAGAAAAATTATATGAAGGCGGAAACCAGTTTTTGAGCCTAGATTTCCAAAAAGAAAGAAATTTGGTAATTTCCACAAAAATGTCAACAGATATGGACTATAATATATCAATTTAAAAAGAATGAGATAATTAAACTAATGATAAGGTTCATAATTCATGAAAGTAATGAATAAACTAAATTAATTCCATATATAATGTATTTTTGTATCATGTATATGGGAAGTCGAAATTATTTTAACAATACTTTTCAAAGATTAACTGGGCCAGATTTTGACTAACGTGAAGGAAGTTAGTTAGTTCTTTGTTAATGATCAAGCTGAGCAGTTTGTGTGAGATTACGTTCCTTGAAACCGAGAAAAATGGAGTACTAATGTTACCTAATAAAATCAGTGAAACGAGAGTTACGTAAATTAAACACTTTTCCAACTAAAACCACAGAAAACTTTAACCACAATAGTGAAAACAACATCAATACTACATAATACCAGTGCATAAAAACAGTAAAACGACATAATTGTGACAATTTCATCTTCAACAGTATAACCGTTTTTTTTCGTAGCGAACAAAGAGAAGTGAACACCAAAAACATATAACATAATTAACACCAGTGATCACTAAACACTATTCCAGAATACACCAAACAACATAGTAGACAAGTTACACCAGTTCGGGGACATCTAAAACATATATGAAGGTAATTTTGCTGTGAGATTTTAACGTGACGACATTGCAAATAACCTCGTCATCTTTTTGAGCGGCCATCTTGGACATGCCCACCAGTGCCAACCACATCGAATGACTACAGCGCCTGCAGTATTGGTTTGACAACTAAACTATATTAAATATTTTATAAAATTTATTCACATTTTGTTAGATAATAATTATTGAAACCACTTTATTTGTAAATGTTATACTTTCCCATACTGCCCTTCTCTGACTATTAATAATATAATCGCTCCAAGAACCCTTTTTAATACTTGTAACAATTTATAACCTGTATGAACAAATCGATTATTTCCTGAGACGGAGTCGACAATTGCTCACAATCGATTAAACATCGATCATTTCTTAATTTTGTTAATAAATCATTTTATTTCAATTGTCTGTATCTATAACTTATTTCACATGCTAATTTAAGGTTTATTTATTGCAACGAGACTTCCTGAAGAAGAAAATATTTATAGAAAGTGAGATATTGGACCAGCACGAAAAATCATAAATCGATTGCTGACCGGAGTTAATCTGATTAACTCCGGACTTAGTTAAGATCTTCAAGAAGTGCAAAATAATTAATAACTGCCTTATTAATTATTAGAAATTTTATCAAAACATTAAAACAGAATTATTTTTCAATTACAGACATCAATTTTAACATAAACAAATTTTTTTTTGAAAATTTTTTTTTAAAATAAAATTGTTTTTTCTTTTTATTATCTTCATTTGTAAAGACTGCATACAGGGTCTTGTTACAAAGTGGTGTCCAACTAGAGGGGTTGATAATTTAAGCCTGGCAGCGGTTATTTAATAGAAACAGAAGAAAAATGCAAAGACGAGCTACTTCGAAGAAGAGGGCGGCAGAGGCCGAAAAAGAAGTTGACATGGGGGATAAGGAGGCAACACTCGTGGAGGATCCGGAAGTGTTACTAAACCCGGTGGAACCGAAACAACCAGCACCACCAGAGGAACAACCAGAAGTACCCACTCAAACAGGGGAAGCCAATGTCCCAGACAAGGAAGTAGAAAAATCTATGACCACTGAAGAAAGCAAAATGGATAAGATCATGGAAATGTTCTTACAGTTGAGTAAGCAAATGGAGTCCACAAAGGAGGAAAACAAATCCATAAGGAAGGACATTGGAAATACCAATAAGGATATGGAGTCTAAAATGGAAGGAGTGAATAAAAACATAGAATCCAAAATAGAGGATTTGAAGGAAGACAACCATTCATTAAATGAAAAACTAGAGGATTTGAAGGAAGACAACCATTCATTAAATGAAAAACTAGAGGATTTGAAGGAAGACAACCGATCCACAAAGGAAGAATTGGGCCGTAAGATAGAAAATATTAATAAGAGGATTGAAGAAACCAGTAAGAAGATGGAAAAGAAGATGGAAGAAAATAATAAGAATTTGGAAGAGAAAATGGAAGAAACCAGTAAGAAAATAGAGAGTGACAACCAGCAATTAAAAGAAGAATTAAGGGAAAATAACAAGAAAATGGAAGAGACGATGGGGGAAAGGTTGGAAGAATTGAGAGAGGACAATCAACTGCTGAGGGAAGAACTAAGGGAAGTCAACCAGGAGAACATGAACAAGTTAGACGAGAGGATCGAGTTAGCGAAAGAAGAGTTGAATAAAAAGATAACAGACACGAAGAAATCCATCGTCAAAAAGTTAGAACAGGAAGTCGTGGTTGTAAACCAGCAGATCCGGGAAGTGGACGAAAGATGTCGTCAGACGGAAGGTGAAGTGCTGGAAGTCCGGGAGGTAATAAATAAAGAGATTACCCAAGTCAAGGAACACCAGAGGACTAACTTGGAGGAAAACAAAACTTTTACCCTGGAAGAAATAAATAAAGTGCGGACACATGTCACCGAAAGATGCGACGGCGTGGAAGCCGCTATGACGAACATCACGGGACAAGTGCGACAGAGTCAGGAGGAGATAGAAATAATAAGGAACAGACCAACTGGCTACAATAATTTCCCAATGTCCGAAAATAGAGAATGGCTTAATTTCCGGCAGTATAAGCGGAAGCCCATGGAGTTCTTGGCCCGCATAGAAGAGTACCTGGAAAAGCATAGAGGGAACCGATGGGTCCAGAACCGGGAAATCCTAGACGAGTCGTTTCGGGAGGTGAATGACCATTGGTGGATGGCCAACCGGAGCGACATCGAAAGCTATCAGCAATTTAAAAGCCTCTTCAAGGCTAAGTATTGGTCGGAAACGACGCAAAACTTAATAAGGGATAACATATGCCACGGCCATTACAAACCACAAGTCGGTAGTTCAATGACGGCATATTTCCTCGGCAAGGTATGTATGGCCAAACATTTAGAACCGGCCATACCTGAGGAATGCCTAATAAATAAGCTGTCATACCATTATGACGAAGAAGTAATTCGAGCGAGGAGAGGCAGCCAAATCAAAACAATCCAGGCAATGACCGAACTCCTCGAAAACTACGAGAACGAAGAATACTACCGACAAACCCGGAGAAGAAACGATAGGCCCGAACCTAGGACGTATCCGAACAACAACCTGGGTACGAACAACACCAACACTGGGTACCAAGGAGGCCGTGCATACCCGCAAAATAATAGTTTTAACGATACTAATCAAAATAATAATAATAATACAGGTCAAAACCATGTGAACCCGAGTCGACCCTCTAATGGTTATCAGGGTAACCGAAATCCCTACCCTCCTAACCCTAATAGTCAGAGAAGCCCCAATTATGGTAATGATCGTTACCATAATAATAACAATCGTGTAAGTCCAAATAATGGTAATCCCAGTAATAATAGGTTTCCCCGTCCACGAGTGAATTTCATACGAGCAGTAGATGGTCGCCAGCGAAGATACAACACCAATAGAAGAAACAGCTACCGTGAATATGAAGATAGGCAGAGGAGCCTAGAACGTGACCAACCAAGGTACTCTCCGGCGAGAAGGAGTACTAGTTTAGACGATGCTGAACGGAGGACCAACAACGAACGACCGGAAGACCACAGGACAGATCGACAGGGGCCCACTCTAAGCATCCCAAATGATGCTTCAACAAGTATGACACAAAGCAACAATGATGTCGAGCCTTTAAACGGGCGCAGGCAGTAATAAATCGCCAGAACCCGTTACTGCTTCTAAGTACTGGGTATCATAATAGTGAGTGTAATAGTATATATAATAATAATCGTATCACAGTTATAGGGTGTAACTACCTCAAGAACATCCGACATGAGTTATTGGAAGAGGACGACAATAATCCCACCAATAAATTTAATAACGAGATCATACATGTCAACGCGGAGGTAGAAGGCATCCCCGCCAAGTTGATGATCGATACTGGTTCAAACGTATCAATCATAAGTACGACTGAGTTGGAGAGAATACAGCGAGAGTGCGGGAGAACTTTACCAACGTTGCCATTGAACAATATTATTTTGTTGGGTGCAACCGGCCGACAAAATAAAAGAATACGAAGGCAAGTCTCCGCCAGTGTGATGAGCTGTGGTATAGCAATTGATATGGAATTCTTGGTGGCGAGCGGGCTGCCGTTTAATATACTGGTCGGGTGTGATGTGCTCAGGCGGAATTCCGCCATAATTGATCTGAGAACTGAGAAATTGTCTCTGTTTACCAACGGACATATTTGGACGGCTAACTTGGTGGGTAGTGACCAAGTCATTCCCGATAGTATCCACCAACAAATTCGCAAAATTAACTATATCCATCCAACATCTATAATTGAACAAAGGATAGACGACACCTCCAATGAAGACTTATGGTCACAAAAAATCCAGGAGATCAGGGATTTCCGGAGCGGTATAACCGGCGAAAAATTAACCTTATACCAAGCGAACAAATTAATCGACATCTATAAGAAATCTAAATCAGTCTTTTCTGATGAGCCCGGTAAAGTGAAAAACTTCCAGTGTACTCTACAGTTCCGAGACACAGTGGACTTTAACCGGAAGTCTTACCCCATCGCGCAATCACGAAAGGAAGCTGTAAGAGCTGAAATAAAACAAATGATTAACCGTGACATAATAGAGAGTAGCCAATCCCCATATACAAGTCCCATCGTGGCTATTCCTAAGAAAAACGGACAAGTCCGTTTGTGCCTAGATGCGCGTGAAATAAATAAAATGATCATAAATGACAGGACTTCGCCCGGTGAGATTGAGGAGATTTTAAAACGTTTCCACGCCACCAAGTACTTTAGTACCTGGGATACGGTGTGCGGGTACTGGCAGGTGGAATTACATCCACAGAGTCGCCAGTATCTGGCCTTTATATTCGAAGGGCGGAACTACCAGTTTAAGAGGTTGCCTTTCGGACTGGTAAATTCAGTCGCAGTCTTTGTGCACTGCGTGGACCAGATACTTGGCCAAGAAGCACTACAGTTCACCACCGTATACGTTGATGACTTGCTAGTGTCCTCAGAAACTTGGGAGGAACACTGCTACCGTGTGGAACACGTACTAAAGAAGCTAGCGGCAAATAATATTACGCTAAAATTAGCAAAATCTCATTTTATCGCCAAGGAAATTCAATTCTTGGGGTTCATATTGAATGACCAGGGAATCTCACCGTCGGCTGAAAAAGTCGAAGCGATTCAGAACTTTCCTACACCTAAGAATCGAAGGCAATTACAGTCATTCCTGGGACTCTGTAATTACTACCGCAAGTTCTAGGAAAAGTACTCTGAACTGACCGCCAGATTTCAGCCTCACTGTCATCCAAAAATAAATGGATATGGGGTAATGAACAAAACAATATATTATCTTTAATTAAACAAAAATTCCTTGAACCTATCATACTTCGCCATCCGGATTTTAGCAAACCTTTCTTTCTTAATTGCGATGCCAGTGACATTAGCCTCGGCACTACACTGTATCAGGAGGATGAGGAGGGCGAACATCTCGTGATCTGCTTTGCCAGTAGAGCATTGAATCAGTGTGAGAAGAACTACCACGTTACTGAAAAGGAATTGTTAAGTGTAGTGTTCGCGTGTGGAAAATTCCGCACTTATATCCTTGGTTACTCCGTTACCGTCCGGACAGACCATAAGTCAATATCGTTCCTAAAGAGATGTAAGTTAAGCCACGTAAGGTTGACACGGTGGATACTATTGCTGCAAGAATATGACCTTAAGTGGGAGTATATCCCCGGAAAGAAGAATGTTGTCGCGGACGTATTGTCTAGAGTAGACACTGATAAACAGACGTTCGAGGGGGAAAAGGAGAGTATATTAAAGTATACCATATTCTAAGCAACAGCGCCGGTCTACAATCAATTTTGGAACACCTGAGCACACACCAACAAGCTGACCCGAAGTTAATCTCTATTATCACAAGATTGGAAGCAGGGGACGAGACTATCTCCCAATATTATAAAATCCATAATGGAATCCTGTTTTCACGACCATCTTTATATAAGGAAGAATGGAAGTTTGTTATTCCAACCCATATCGAAAAGGAGATAGTGTACAATTATCATGTTCGATATGGGCATATGGGCGCCTTAAAGGTGGTAAAGGCCCTGGAAGAGAGCTGCCACATAAAAGATATCAATCGGAAGGTACGAATGTACATAAGAAACTGCCGCATTTGCCAACTCGTGAAGACCAACAACGAGAAAAGAGAAGGGCAAATGATTCCGATAACCTCTCAATCGAAACTAGAGAAAGTATTCCTGGACATCTGTGGGCCATTTCCCCGCAGTGGGGGCCGTCACAGATACAAATATCTAGTCATCGTGATGGACCATTTTACCAAGTTCATCAAGCTATACCCAGCGAATCGGGCGACTACAAATAAAGTTCTCGACATCTTGACCAACCAGTACTTCCCAGACGTCGGAAAACCAGTTTCGATCATCACCGATCACGGAACACAATTCAAGGGGAGAAAATGGCGGGATACACTACTGTCAATGGGGGTTCATACCTATAAAACATCGGTATACCACCCGAGCAGTAACCCGGCCGAAAGAGTATTGCGAGAAGTGGGGCGCCTATTACGGACGTATTGCCACGATCAACAAAGGAGGTGGCAAGAATACCTAGAGGCCACAGAAGAGTTCCTCAACCTGGCATACCACCCAGCCATAGGAATTACCCCATACTCCGCCATGTACGAAAGACAACCCCCAAGGGAGATCGAGGAAATATTGGAGTTCCAAAGAGAGAATAAATATATCTTTAATAAAGTTAATTTTATAATAAGGTGGCCGAAGATCAGGAGAAACGGCGGGTTAAATACAATAAAAGCATGGGTAAGATTATTACTTATACCGTTGGAGAGAAGGTGTTGTTGAAGAATAGGGAGTTACCCAGTTCTTTAGAAGGGATAACAAAAAAATTATTGCTTCTATACACTGGACCCTATATAATCTCCAAAAATAATAATAACAACACGTACGAAATTAAGGAGATAGGTTCCAACAAAATTAAGGGTGTCTATAACCAGGAATCCATGAAGAAATATTTTGAATGAAACCAACAAAATTTAAAAACAATGTAAGACCACCTTACATACCAAAGATTTGAGAAAAACCATTTGGAAAGAAGAATATGAAAAGAATTGTGAACTAAAAACATCCAAATTCTAAAAAATATTGTAAGCCCACCTTACATACAATTATTTGAAAGAAACATTTTGAGAAAAAACTATTTGGAAAGATAAATAAAAGGAATTTTGACTTAACCGCCAAAATTTAAAAAGATTGTAAGTTCATCTTACTAACCAAGAATTTGAGAAAAACTTTATGGAAATATAATAATAAAAGAAGAATGAATTTTGAATAACCATCAAAACTCCAAACCAAGAGTAAGTACAACTTACTACCAGTGATTTATGAACTATTTATGGAACAAAACAGGAGAAAGAATTTTGATTAACCATCAAAATTCCCAAACCAAGAGTAAGCACAACTTACCAACCAATTATTTATAAAACACTTTGGTGAAATAAACAGAAGAGAATTAATACTATATTTATGATAATCATAAAATATATTTACCATGTTTATAAAGGATCATAATGAGATGAATAAAGGAAACAGAATTTAGACATTAAACCAAGTAATTCTGAAGAAGTATGATCATGTCTAATTTCAATAAAGTGAAAAACTTTCCATAAAATGATACGAAAGGGAATAAAAATATGTGATACGATTTGAGTGGTTAAATATAATAAAATACAGAAATTTGTGTGGAATTATGAGGTAATAAAACTTTGAAGTGGGATAAGGAGAAATTATGACCTCATTATAAAATTAATTAAAACATTCATTCGAAAGAATAATAACCATGACCGGAGTAATGTGAGAATAATATCAAGATATATGTAATTAAACAAATTAATATGAAATGATTATGAATTAAATGTGAATTGTAATAACGACAGTTATAAGAAAGTTCTAGAACATAGAACAAGTGGAACTAACAAAAACAAAGAAACATAATAAAAATGTCATAAAAATATGCTACTATAAACCAATGCAGATTGTAATAAAAAACCAGAAAGTAATAAAGACTTTATAACCAAAAACTTTATATGATAAGAAAAATTGAAAAATGTACTAATAGAAGAGCTTCCTACCATAATATCAAATGAATGAACCATCAAGTTAAAGAGTCAGAAGAACAACTGAGATAGGAATATTAAAATCTCTGAGTAATATAGTAAGTAATAAGTGAAGTATCCCAAAGATATTTTTTTTTTAATAATAACAAAAGTGTACTATTCTGAATAATTTTTTAATCTGTCTGTAGATAATTCCAGCAGTATTAATATGTTTTTTGAGCAGAGATGATTTGCCTCTGTACTCAAATATGTGTGAAGTATTGGACAGCAGAGGAAGTAGCGTACAGTGCCTCTCTGAACTGAAACAGCTCACAAAGTAGGGAACGATAGGGAGGAAATATCCCAAGGAGAAAATACTAAGAAGAAATATGAAAATAAAATAATAAATATGTAACTCAGATGACTATTACTATCAAGGAAGATCAAGTGAGAATGAGAAGAATATAAGCTCAAATATATATAAGAAAATTTTTAAAATGGAAGGAAGTCAAGAATAATAACAAACCTAGAATAATTATCATAAGCAATTGTTTCAGACAAAGCAAGGATAGTCTGAAAAAATCACTTCTGGAGAAGGGCATTCTGTAGCGTGACAGAAAATCCACTACTTATTAATTCATATAAGATAATAAACAATAATTGCATTACATATACTAATATAATATCGAATAAAATTTAAAGAATTCAAAGGAATCAACCACAATAAAATAAAAATCCTCATTACATTATAAGATATACCACTATTAAAAGTTAAAGAAATAATTAAGAGTAACTCATATTATAAAATCAGGAATTTACCCAGGAAGTTAGGAGCAGTAAACAAATTAAATACCACAAAATCAAGAAGAAAGAATCAGTTTAGGAGTGGTGAAACAACAAAATACCCCAAACACAAGAAGAAGGAAGAGTAGAGTTTATTATCAGGAAGTAAACAATACCCTGAACCCTTTAACGAAGAGCAAGGTCAGTATCAGAAAATAAATTAGATACTCCAAACCAAACATCAGTCAAGATAACGCGAAGTACCTTGGTTTACCCAAGAGTGAAGACAAGAAGAAGGAAGACCAGAAGAAAGACAAGAATGAAGAACAGAAGGGAGACAAGAATGAAGACAAGAAAGAAGACAAGAAGAGAGGAAGAAATAGTATGGAAGAAACACCATTATAAAACCTATTATTAACTACCATGAACCCCAAACCCATAGAGACAATTAAAGAAATTATAACATCCCGAAACCCTATAAAAATGTAATTATAATAAACCAAAAGTGTTGTATAGTGTGATAAGAGGTAAACCAACTAAAGCTATTGTGTGATAAAAAAATAAACAAGTCTTAACAGTCCATGATGACTAAAGGTCTGGTCTGAGATAATAAGACTCAAAATATCAGAACCAACAGTGAAAGTGAACTAGTGCAAGTGTTTTTGGAAATACAATAAACTTAAAGTTGTAGTGGTACTATGATTTATCTATATATTGTATAACAACTTTTATATTTAATAATTCACATATCATAAAATAATAAAATGGAAGATTTCCAATATTTTATTATTTTAATGTCACTTGTTTATTACAAGACATTTGTAAAAATGATGATAACTAAAGTATGGGTGGACATGTTTACTCAATAGGGGGATAATAAATAATAATGGTTTAGACCAGAAAGGACTGGAATTAATTTAAATGTTCATAGGTTTAAAATGTTTAAAATGGCTATTTGTTCACAGCCATAAACTCCATATGTTTGTAAGAGTTCCTAGTCAATAAGATTTATATGTGTTTAGAATAAATTGTTTGTTAAATAACAGCTTAAATACCATTTAAAATGTTTCAGTAGGTATGCTGTGTTAATTAAAAAAAGAGTTAAATGTATATTTTTAAACAATGTCAGCAATATGTTCAATTTTTTTGAATGCTGAGTAATGTTCATTATTATTTTTATATAACAGTAGTATTAATTAGATGCTACACATCACAATAAGTTTATAAACCATTTTATTTTTATGTCATAATAACTGTTTAAAGTCAGAGGAGGAGTAGGATTAAATTTATTCGAGACAAACAGAAATGTAAAATTCTAAACTCTAGGCCATTTAATGAATTCACAGAAACCATATAAACCAGTTAATTCACTTATGAATCCTGTAAACTGGCAAGATTTAGGTAAGGCAAATCAGTTAACAACTACTGTGAATGAATCTATGAGTTAAAATGATAATATGAAAATATACCTTAAATTATTGTAAATTTTTGAAACATATAAACTAATTATTATTTTTAATTGTTAAATTCAGAGATTATCACAAAAAACCAGTTCAAAGGTTCAATTTATATGTAATTAAGGAAAGGGAGAGAAATATGAATATTTGAAATTTATTATAATGATATTAATAACAATTAAAATGGCAGAAAAATTATATGAAAGCGGAAACCAGTTTTTGAGCCTAGATTTCCAAAAAGAAAGAAATTTGGTAATTTCCACAAAAATGTCAACAGATATGGACTATAATATATCAATTTAAAAAGAATGAGATAATTAAACCAATGATAAGGTTCATAATTCATGAAAGTAATGAATAAACTAATTTAAGTCCATATATAATGTATTTTTGTATCATGTATATGGGAAGTCGAAATTATTTTAACAATACTTTTCAAAGATTAACTGGGCCAGATTTTGACTAACGTGAAGGAAGTTAGTTAGTTCTTTGTTAATGATCAAGCTGAGCAGTTTGTGTGAGATTACGTTCCTTGAAACCGAGAAAAATGGAGTACTAATGTTACCTAATAAAATCAGTGAAACGAGGGTTACGTAAATTAAACACTTTTCCAACTAAAACCACAGAAAACTTTAACCACAATAGTGAAAACAACATCAATACTACATAATACCAGTGCATAAAAACAGTAAAACGACATAATTGTGACAATTTCATCTTCAACAGTATAACCGCTTTTTTGCGTAGCGAACAAAGAGAAGTGAACACCAAAAACATATAACATAATTAACACCAGTGATCACTAAACACTATTCCAGAATACACCAAACAACATAGTAGACAAGTTACACCAGTTCGGGGACATTTAAAACATATATGAAGGTAATTTTGCTGTGAGATTTTAACGTGACGACATTGCAAATAACCTCGTCATCTTTTTGAGCGGCCATCTTGGACATGCCCACCAGTGCCAACCACATCGAATGACTACAGCGCCTGCAGTATTGGTTTGACAACTAAACTATATTAAATATTTTATAAAATTTATTCACATTTTGTTAGATAATAATTATTGAAACCACTTTATTTGTAAATGTTATACTTTCCCATACTGCCCTTCTCTGACTATTAATAATATAATCGCTCCAAGAACCCTTTTTAATACTTGTAATAATTTATAACCTGTATGAACAAATCGATTATTTCCTGAGACGGAGTCGACAATTGCTCACAATCGATTAAACATCGATCATTTCTTAATTTTGTTAATAAATCAATTTATTTCAATTGTCTGTATCTATAACTTATTTCACATGCTAATTTAAGGTTTATTTATTGCAACGAGACTTCCTGAAGAAGAAAATATTTATAGAAAGTGAGATATTGGACCAGCACGATAAATCATAAATCGATTGCTGACCGGAGTTAATCTGATTAACTCCGGACTTAGTTAAGATCTTCAAGAAGTGCAAAATAATTAATAACTGCCTTATTAATTATTAGAAATTTTATCAAAATATTAAAACAGAATTATTTTTCAATTACAGACATCAATTAAAACATAAACAAATTTTTTTTTGAAAATTTGTTTTTAAATAAAATTGTTTTTTCTTTTTATTATCTTCATTTGTAAAGACTGCATACAGGGTGTTGTTACAATATATATAAATTTATATAATACTCGCGCGCGTGTGTGGTCTCATTGTCAAAGTGAAAGTAAAACGTATGATAGATATAACGAGAGGTCAGGGGCGGATTAGAAGCGCATGGTGCCCTATGCTGTCATGAGCCTGGTGCCCCCCCCACGATTCAGAATTCAACCTTTTATCTATTACACGTATTAACACTGATAAATGGCATACACAATTTCGGAAGCTAACAATTATTTTTTTTAATGAAGAAAGTTGTGTTAGTGGTTAAAATCACAAACAGAATTATCACTGTTGCACACCACTATAGAAATGTTATTCCGATTAGCGTTTTCAAGCTTCTCAGGTCATCGCCAGATCGGAAAATAATCCGATCCGATCCGATTTTCCGATCTGACGATGAGCTTAGAAGCTTGAAAGCGGTAATCGGAATAATTTTTCTATAGTGGTGTGCAACAGTGATAATTCTGTTTTTAATTAATTTTCTGTTAAACTCTCAAATTACAATAAATATTTAGATAAATAGTGACTACAATGAGCGTTGTAGTACTTAAGCTTAGAAACTAACCATCGGTCCATTTTTTTTCTTGATTTTACCTTAACGAAGTCTTTTATAATTTCTTCTAAGTCGAGCGATTCAAGTACCTCGCTTTCAATATTGTGATGGTAAATTTCATCACATATGTATAAGATATATTATAAAATAAGATAGCAATAACAAGTACTAGCACAAGCCATGAATGAGAAAAAACTTATTAAGAAATGTGTAATAAACATTAAAATATCAATTCCAACATCCAACAATAGTAATCAGAGAGGATTAAATAAATATTTTGTAAGAAACCGTAGTTATAAAAAGAAATTCAGAAAAGAACAACAAAGAAAAATTTCTAATAACGTGACAAAACCCAATAGTTATGGTAGGTGAGGGGCGTGAACAAATCCAACATAAACCAATCTAATATGAACTACAGATGTATTGATAATAAAAAATTAAACGTGTGACAATGTATACCACAAGAAGAATCAACAGCTAATAGCAGAAATGAGAAGAGGCAAAGAACTAGGATTAGAACTCGGAAAAGAAGTTTGGACCAAGAGACATAACAAATAGACCCAATTTAATAAGTAAACTAATCACATTCTTTTAACAATAAAATTGGTAGGAGGACCCAATAAATATAAAATAAAGTTAAGAATACAATGCAGTAGAGTAAATAATAACAGAATATGTACTAGCATAAGAAACCATGGTAAGTCAATGAGCTAAAACAAGTGAAGGTAGTGAGAGTGCACTCCCAAAATAATTGAGTGATGATCAGAAGATCATGATATAAACCAGTGGGGAGGTGAAAGTCAGTGGGAGAAATTAAAGTGATAAAGGTTTTATGAACCACATATATGGAAGTAAGAACCAAAATATAGTGACAAAGTGTTTTTTGTTAAGTGTTTTGTAAACTACAATGTTCTATTTCATTACTAATTATTTATTCATAGGGGTTGAATACCTAATAATTTTAAAATAGTAAACAGTTATTGTTCGTTATGCTATAATTTAGATAATAGGCATAGTGATATACAAAAGAGTTAGGGTAATAAACACCCATGTTTAGTTGTGTTAGAAATAGTTAATATGGGCAACCTGTGTGCACCATTAATTTCAATGTTATAAATAGTTTTGTTGAAAAAATGTTAATTGTTTAGTGAACAGGATGTTCATAAACCTTTCAAAAATGTTAACAAGGTAATTGGGAAGGATCTAATTGTATAAAAAAGCTGTTGTACAGAAATAACTAACTGCTAGACATATAGGCCCAAAGAATTGAGCCAGACTCAAGCAACATTGAATTATTTAGATAGACACTACCAAATTAAGTAAAACAAAAAACAGAAGCTTGATTTTGATAAAATAGAAAGATGTTAATGGAGGGAGATGTATAAACCATCCATTACTGTCATAATATGGATAGGAAACATAATTGTAAATAAATTATATAGACTAGTAATTACCTTTATCTAATTCCTTCCTTGCAACTTTTGATTGTTTGCGTAACGACGCGTTTCAGAAACACCTGAAAAATGATACCAATACCAAAAATTATAATTGTAAAGTGTAGTAAGCCACTAAACTGACACGGCTTCAGTATTATTGTTATTGTCAGAAAAATAGGTATAGGTATTTAAATTAATGATATTGTATGTAAAGTAGAAATACTCAGAATTATGTGTAGTAGTAAGAATATCAATGTTAGAAAATATTAGATCTGTAAGACATACAATAGAAATGTCAAACAAGATTAGGCCAATGCCTCAAAACACAAAATTATAAACCTGTCAAAACAGCCGATAAGAGGCCAAAATGGGGCGAGATTAGTATCAAAGCTATTTAATTTTAATAAACAATAAAATGGTACTAATTAAAGATAAATTTAAGTCAAAATAAATGAAACGTAATCTGAGGTGACGGAATTAAAATCGCCAGTTTTCAAAATCGTTCATTCACGTGACGTAGGGTCAGAGATTTAGACCAATCACAAAACACCAAAAGCCAGGTCACCAACGAAATTTAAACATATTTTGAGGGACAGTTCATTGTTATACATTAAACCATAAACTTCAACAGCGTATTGCTGGCAGTAAAAATTAATATAAACAGAGAGAAAACTTACTCCAGGAGAGGCATTTCCAGTAAAACATAACACAGAAAAGATCGACAACACATGACATGGCACCAGAACCAAGAAAAACCAATACACTGATGAGAATTTAAGAAAATATTTACTCAACCCACGGCGTTCATCCCGATTATACAACCAATCGGTGAGAAATTTTGGTTATGTCCAGGAGATCACTACATAACTTCACAACACAATTTCCATCAAAAAACAGCTGTTCCAGATAAAGGAGGCTATATACAAACTATTACTATAAACTATTATAACTAAAACTTTATTTAAAGAACTCTAATTGGAATTTAAAAAACATATTTTTCCGAGATGCGAATCAGGCAGTCCGCCATGTTTTAATATAAAAGCACTAGTGCAACCTTTGAAACTGAACAATTTTGACAACATTATTATATACATTTTGTTAGTTGATAAGAAGTAGATATACGTTTGTAATGCATTGTATTTTTAAGTGAAAGCATATCTCCTATCTTTCCTAGCAACTCCAAGTACCTGAGAAATATAAAATATATATTGTGAATTTTTTGTTGTTGCGGACTATTTGTCACGGCGGATGAACTTATCCAACTGTAAATGTTCGACTAATAGAACGGTAATTTGATCAATGTTTTAAAAGAGATAACGAATAAAAAATATAATTGGTCAATCATATCAGTTCTATTTTATTTCAGTAAAGTGATTATAAAGATCATTAATTACAGGAGACAGAAGAGAAAATTGGTAGTCGGCGCAAGGATATCTAGTTAACACGATCTGTTTAACAACTACAGAACAAATATTATTCACGCGCCGTTTTCAAACGAACGGTGGCGCGCTACATTCCCACTCCCGTAAAATCGTTGTTAATCAACGAATACTGAATAACAACATAGTAAACGATAACCAAATAACTGATATAAATAATAATCACAAACATAAGAACATTTACAAATCGATTGACGATTACAACCAAGTTTTGAAAGGTAACTTTATTCGTTATCCGGGCATACAAGATACATCGCAAAAACATCTGCGTTTTTATTAAACGAAACACCCGTACACTAAATAGTTTATTATAGATTGACGCCAACAACAGTGGGGCTTTTAAAAGGGAGATAAATCTGCTCGTTATAATATTCAACCTTGCTAACGCAGATAATCTCTCGTCTATCATAGTTGAACTCAACATATCTTTAATACGTAATAATATACAGAAAATTACCTTTTAGATTCGCAGTTTGCTATTGGAATCGTCAAAAGCAGATGATAAGCAATATATATATTCGGAAATACATCAGTAATTTTACAGTCAATAATCCAGTTTAATACTTTGAGCGGATAAACTGTAGTGTCATGGAATAATATCATCTTCATTCGAACGATTTGAAAAAAACCTCTTTCTTCCAATTTTACTTGTAGCAGTAGAGTGCTTAAATTCTGTTAGAAGATCGTTATTCAAATCGATCGAGTAAACACCTATAAGAGCATTCGCTTCATTTTTCAGCACGTCACTCTCCATGTTAAATTTTTCTCCGTGCGTAAAAAAACAAACAATTGCGTAATGTGATTATAAGGTTTGCTTCGCTTAGTCAATTCAGCTGTATGGTGCCCCCTGTGACAGCTGAGGCTCTGGTGCCCGGTGCTGCAGCATACCCTAGTGTTACGGATAATCCGTCCTTGCGAGAGGCACACTAAACAGCAACGCTCATACGTTTCACGTATCAGCTTTAACGCCAGCGCCGCTTTATGGAAAAGTTATAAATTTCATGTACACAACAAATTGTCACATATTTCGTGCTAAATGTTCTGTGATTCGAACTGTGAAAATATTTTTGAGTTTAAATTATTTCGTTATGGACAGCACCGATATTATAAACTTTATAATACGCTTAATTTTTGATATGCCTATCTCACTGAGCCGAGGGTGAATATACGTGGCGTTTATTTATAATCGAATACGTTCTCTTTACGGCTTTAAAACATATTCGGGATAATCGGGTGACATGAAATACACCATGGATTCTACTCAATAAGGGAGATTAAAGTTTGATCAAACACAAAATGTCTACGAATTACTATTATAACATCAAAATGAGGAATGTAACGGCTACGTATAAAATATAATTTTGGAATTTGCCTTCACTAGTGGGAGTTAGTATGACAAATATATCATTACCTTAAAAAATATAGACTACAAAAACGGTAATTATATTGTCAAATTCCTACTAAACGGCCCGTATAAACTAACATACGTGTGTGTGTATATTTACGCCATACATACGTAACGTAACGAAAAATAGACACTTTTGGATTCAGGAATAAAATACAGACATGTTTCGAGCAAAATGTTATCTTCCCCCCTCCTAATTACCTGCCAGGTGAATTATTTGTTGTTAAGTATTTCTATTGATCGATAATTATTATGGAAAAGCGTTTTTGTTTCGAATTTTGATTAGTTTCGGTGAACAATTTTCCTTTGTAAATGTTTTGAATATTTAATGTCATAAAGGTTGTGTTGTTTTTAGAACGACGTTTTATGTGTTCATGTATTTGTTTGATTTCCTGTTTATGTTTGTATGTATGAGGTTTTCCCAAAGTCCATTATAGTGTCTCTGTGTGGTTTGTGTTTGTTTAGTATCATGTTATTAATATCTGGGTATCCTATGTTTATGATACCCAGTATTTGTGACGAGTATTGCTAAATTAGAGCATAATGTGTTAGCAGATTTGCTGATGGGGAAATTAAGAACAACTCCATTATATTGTCTCTGTGTGGTTTGTGTTTGTTTAGTATCATGTTATTAATATCTGGATAGCCTATGTTTATGATACCCAGTATTTGTGACGAGTATTGCTAAATTAAAGCATAATGTGTTAGCATGATGATGAGGAAATTAAGAACAACTGAAGGCAGTGACACAAAACAGAACAATGTGGAGAGTACAGTTCAGCTGACACCTGTCTTAGAACAGTTTCATCATCGACGATGATATTAACGTACAACTGTCACGAAGGTTATTGCCCTGTTGCTTTACACAGATTGTAAACCCAACTTAACTATTAACGTAAGCCATTTATCAAGTATATTGTTGTGATTACTTACTGGGTCAAAGTTACACTGGAGTGTATGTGCTACAAAGAATTTAATTAGTATATTGACTATAACCTCCGTAACTAAAGATTCAGAACAGTTGTACTTTATAACTGTAAAAATGTTTAATATTTGCGCATAGTCGATTGTCTAAATGAGGATGCAGACATATTGGGATGCAATATGTTACATCATTACGCGATGCAAGAATATTGGGATTTCTAACACATCTTGAAGGCAAAATGAAATCACGAAAATCATGTTATTAGTTCAAAAGTGAATGTGGTTATCCAGGACGTGTAAGGAAGGAAACGGTGTTGAATGAAAGGTAAGCCAAGAGGACGAGTTGTCGGTGACTATTTTTAATGTCGCATAGATTGGTGTATTAGTTACAGTCTCGTTTTTGGTGTAAGACCGTCCACTCGGCCACAGAAAATAAGATGGGCTTAGAAGAACTTGGAGATACGATGTGGGAGAGGATATGAGGAGCAGAAATTTACAGGAGATTGAATGGCAAATAGAGTATTTATGGTTGAGATGCGGGATGGTATTAATGTTGTTGGCTCCCCGCAATATGTACTGTATATTGCAAGATGTAATGAGAGAATGTAGAAGAAGAGAAACAATAGATCAGAAATTAATGTAAATTTTGATTTACACACACACGCACACACACACTCGCATAAATGAAAATAGGTATAGTATTTATTGTTACTTGCAGACGTTTTTCTATTGCTCTTGTGTATGATCAGATAGTAATCACAGAATAAATAATTTACTTACACATACGATCCTATTTATCTAATGTCAGGTCAAGTCAGATCTCTGTCATAAGGAACTTTGCAAATAAAGTAAAGGTATTAATTGTTAAAACTTTTTCTGGAACTTGGTCAAAAACACTTGTAATTTTATAACGCATTTATGGAATTATATTTTAAATTGTTGAAACAACTTACTAAAGACGACGCCTTTGTGGTGATATTAGCACTTCGCACGTAGATAAAAAGTAAAACAAATATACCGTAATGATTATGAAATAGTGTCCTTTATATCTTTTTGACAAAGTGTTTGTGAAATGAAAATAATAAGTTGCATACTAGAAAAACCGAAATTTATGTCCACGATTTTGAATGAAAGCAGGCTGTGTATGAACGAAGTTACTGACCGCAAAATCTAAAAAGTCGAATAGAAAGAAATTACCGGCAGCTCAATGACTGGTCTTTACTGAATTAGAAATAAGACTTGGGATTCTTTACGCACTTTCAGTCAGTGCGTAACAGCCGTTTAGTGTTTACTGGCGTGCGAGGAAACATAATACAGTACTAAGTGATAATTTGTTAGTTTCTCCATAGTTAATGAATTTAATAATGAGTTTAAATTAATTATTTATTGAATCACTGAATTCTTGGAATAGAATTGTCGGACTATGTTTGTTGGTAATAATAATAATTTTTGGCTGTAACAGCCAGCGACTGACACTTTGTGGCCTACGACTGAATGTAATTAATTAAACTGGTACCAGAGAAAGAAAACAACCAAAATTTCGTTAAACACTTTCAATCCATATAAAATTATATTTGACAATTCTCTCGTACATATATAAATACCTAATTCACAATAGTCCCAATAAAGCAACAACAACAGCAATAGGTATAACGATATTACCTTTAAACTTTCAAGCAAAAATTAACAAACGATCAAAAAATATGAATAAAGGATAAGGCAGTTAGTACTATAACACAGAATTAGTTTTTTATTGCTGTTTTTACACTTTCCGAATTAATTTTCAATATATTAAATGCTGAGTGGTACGAATATTCTGATCTCTTATTGCTACGGTTTAAATTCAGTATTCCATCACTAATCGTCTGCGTGTAGCAGCATTAAAAACAGGTTTTTTTTACTATCTCCTCAAGAATGTTGAATAAGTGTAGAATAAAAACTACATTTAATTATTTCCTTTAAAACATATGGCGATTTTGCTGTCTAAATTATGGACACCTTATATTGTAATAAATTTAAAATTTACATACGACAATATGTGTACTGCAGCCGTGGAATTTATAGTAAAATGGTGATGTTTGCACGTCAGTTACTCTGTCAGTCCCATAATGACCAGTGACTAGCTGGATTTATTTCTTAGTTAAGTGTACTTTTGTTTGGAATAGTAAATACTAATCTAGGTAAAATCCTGCCACTTATATTGTATGCTGTTTCAGATTTTTAAAACAAGTACATTCCCCACTAAGCCAGTACATGCTTAATAAAAAGCTCTGCATATTTATTTGCTGTAGTTGTTCTATTTGATAAAATATAAAGACACATCGGAACTTATTAATGCATTAAAACATAGAAAAGAGTTGTATTTGTCATTTAATGAGCTACGAGGAAATCGTATACATGAAGTAAGAGTATCTCATTCTACAATGTAAGATTGATAGCAGGAGAGTATTCCTATTAGATTGGAATAAACATAATCACCCCGAAAGAGATTTCAGTTTCTACGCTGATTTTCTGAATTGAATCAGGGTTAGGAAGGAACATTGGTGTGTGTGTGTGTGTGTGCACGCGCGCGATAAGCGCATGTCCAATTTTTGATGGTATGTCTTTTACATTTTGCCTTGTTTAAGTAGATCTTTTATATACAACGTATTTTTTTATTAATTTATTGTTCTTCCATTATTATTATTATTATTATTATTATTATTATTATTATTATTATTATTATTAGATATATACACAGTATCGTAAACATTCATCTTTTCCGTCTCCGAAGAAATATGAATTGTATACTTTAAATCAGTGAGGATTTAAGATCGTTACTTATAGCGCGTGTTATCACGATAAGCATTTCCCTTGAACTGTAATGAACAAATTTCTATTTTCGTTCTTTCAAACTTCTAATATCGTATGATCAATATGAAGTTTATATTCATTATTTTTATAAGCTCTTTTATTTATTGCTTGTTGTATGTAATTCTATTAATTGGTATATAAAATAGCCTAAAAGAATTGCGTGACATGTAAAAAGTAATCGTCTTTAGTAAATGTCATAGTAGTTAGGCCATAATATAAACCGTATGCACTGAGAACGTTTACCACTCTATGATGGTAAAGATTATTAATGTAAATACATTCCCTAAAAACACAGACGTAATACTGACCATTTACGCTCAACATCTTTTCACCTTTATGAAGTTTTTTACTACCAGAGTTAATCTAAGGCCCTTAATGATGTTTGTCAATCTATATGTAGGCCTACATTGTGCCATTTTTACTAGAAAAAAAAACTTTCTTTTTTTTTACTGCATCTCCAGATTGTTACCTTACTCAGTGTAACAAGTAACTTGTTTGTTCCACAGTTTTATTTCAAGTAATCACTGGTAAAATTACATAAGGAAAACAATGATAACAGCACATACTTTATTACGTCATTCAATTAATCGCAAGTTTCACGTCTTTTACTATTAAAAGCCACATTCGTACTTAAGTGTTTCTCATACACACTATTAATTACTAAAAATATCCTTTGTTACACAAGTGTTTACTCCCCTTATAATATTTTCCCAGCGTTCGATAATAGATCTTCAAAAATTCCTAAATATTCATTGCTTATTTACTAATATTAATGAAATAATACAAATATATTAATATTATTATTATATAGGCCTCTAAACTAATATGTTAATATTTAATACGTATATACTACTAATATTTTGATCTCATAAGAACTTTTAAATGCTATGGAAAGTAAGCGATTTTTAAAATAATTTCACTCCACGTTTTGTTTTTTTATTGCAATTAAATTTAAAATTTAAATAAAAAGAGAAGATGCCTAAAACACTTTTTAAACTTAAAATGAAACCATATACATTTTTCGTACGTTTATTATCTTTGGTCTTTATAACTTCTCGCGTTAATACTTACTGCACGTATTATAAATAAAACAATTTAAAATCTTCTTTTCAGGTATACATAACTTTTCCTATACCCACACTATATTTTAAAAGCTCGAATTAAGTTTCTGTTATCACAGAGATATACAGATTGATATATTTCCTGAACTTTCGGCCTTTGAAAACTAATACATCTTCAGAAAAGCAAACGTAATCCATACTGCTGTCTTCTCCATCGCTGCATTTCCTATTATATTGTTATGCGTATTATTATATTACGTGTGCAAGAGGTCCCGGAAGTGTTACGAGAAGCGTACCGAACAATCCAGAACATTCTCCACTCCCCCCCGACCAGTGTGGCAGCTGTTGCGTCATTCAAGTAGGTGATTCTAGTGAGTTCCAGGAACACTTGAGGTAAGCATTAATCCGCTGGCGTACAGTAAGGAGGCAAAGCTGTACTGCACCTCTCCGGGGCCTATATAAAGCCATAGCAGGCGGATTGTCAGTTCAGTTATTGTCGGGCAATTACAAGCGATATTACTGTGTGCGTAACAGTAGTGTCAGAGCTGGGATAGAGCGGTTAGCAGTGGAAACTAGAAACAGAGGACACTTTGTAGAAAAGTGGTGTTAGTGGTAGTTGCTAAAAATAAAATGGATACGAGTCAGATGATAGAAGCATTCCGAGCAATACTACAGCAAAGACAGGAACAACAAAAATAAGAATTTAGTCGTCAAGCAGGTGACGTTAAGGCGTTCGTACAAGTGGATAGCGCTGCAAAATTTGTCCTGTTACGAGGTGAGCTGAACAAACAAGTTGACAAAATAGCTGAAATAGAAAAATCTGTGTCAACTATGAATACAAGTATGTCAAATTTAGAAGATTCTATTAGAAATGCAATAAAACAAATTGAAAAGGAAGTCAATAATTTAAGACCATTAATAAATGCTGAAGAAGGTTCAAAATATCAGAGAAACCAAACTGTAGTAGTTTACGTTTGTTTACGCAAAGGCCCCAACGTTTGATGGAAGCACTCATTGGGCAACTTATATTCGCCAATTTAAAGCTGCCGTTCGCTTAAATAAATGGACAGAAGAAGAGAAAGGCCTTTCACTCATTCTTGCGTTAAAAGGACCTGCCGCAGAGCTAATACACAAAGTGCCATCTAACAGCCAGAACACATATGCAGAATTAACAAAAGCTCTGGAATTACGGTAGAGTGACCAGCATTTGTGCGAAGTGTACCGTGTTCAACTTAAAGCGAGGCAACAGCGTTCAGGGGAAAGCCTTCAAGAGTTTGAAGCGAATATCGACCGACTGACGAGATTGACTTATCCCGAAGAATCGGAGGACTTCCGGAAGTGGATTTCTCTCATTATGTTTATTGACGGTATCAGAGATAGTCAATTACAACAAGTGTTAAGAATGGCGCGGCATGATAATAAATCAGACGCTCTTGTTCATGCTCTCCGTTTTGAAGCTGCCAAGTCGGCGACCTACATTAATCAAAGTACGTCATCACGTTGTAGCCAAACGGATCCAGTGCCACAGTATCGTCATAGCGGACGGCATAAAGAGACGATTAAAAAACAACAGTTTAAGAAGTCAGCAGCGCTACAACGATCTTTCGAACCAAATATAAAGACAGAAGACCGAAGTGTTACAACTGTGGGAAACGTGGTCATCTACAGATAGACTGCTGGAAGAATAAAATACCGAGAGAAGAGAGCGATCGCACAAATTGGAGAAGTAATGCCCCAGAACAGCACATAGTTTCCATGCTACATAAGACTAGTGGAAACCTGATCGTTAATGGATTTGCGGAAGGTAAACCAACATCATTTACAGTTGACACGGGCGCTACAGTCTCTATTGTACACCCTGACTTAATCAGCAATCGACGGCCTCAAATCAGCTCTTGTACAATACAGACTGTGACTGGAAGCCCTGTCAATGTGTTAGGAAAGATAGACGTACGTGTACTCCTGGGTCTTCTCGAGTTTAGCCACTAAATGCTTGTTGCAGGCATTGTTGATGAAGTGATTCTTGGCACGGACATTATGAATGCCTACGGGTTCGTTGTAGACTTACGAGAGAACGTCCTGAAGGTTGGACAAGAGAAGACAAAGCTTTGCAAGGCTAAAATGTCAGGGTCTGCCAACCATTCAATCAAGAAAGTGGCATTGGCCGAAGAAGAAGTCAACAGGTCTGGTTAAGAGGAACCTTTCCTATTCCAGGCGGAAATGAAAGAAGAACTAGCAGAGGAAGTACATATACGTGAAACGGCAAAAGAAGTGATTAGAAAGCCAGCTATTGGTGTCAAGGAAACCCCCTTGTTTGTTCCTGAGTTAATAGAAGCGCCCAGGGGAAACGTTCCTGAAGATGAAGTTACGCAACAGGTTGTTGACGAGATCCAATCAGACTTGAATCAGGAAGTGGTGTTTAGGTCATCAGTACACGACGCAACGGGAGTGATTCCAGCAAAACCAGCGGTTGAGCGGAAGACTCGTATTCCTGGGAACTTGATGTTCGGATCACACGAGACCGAATTCGAAGAAGCGGAGAATTATCTTTCGCAAGGACGTCCACCTAGATCCCCTGGCCAAGTATTACTTCAGAGACGGAAGTAAGTAAGTCCATTCTATACATACGGAAGTATGTATAGAATGGACGGAACTTTTGGTGTCATAAAATAAGACGTTTGTTACGACTAATAATGGCTTGGTTGTTAATAAGTAAAACTACAAAATTTTACAACTGTAAACATTAAGTGTTTTTAGCATTTCTTTAAGAATTTCATGTTTTTGGCCGTTGCGAATACTTATCATTAACTTAGTATCTCCATTTACTGGACACGTTTAGAAAGTATGCTAATCGGATACTTATACTTTAGGCTTTGTATAGAAAACAACATTTGTTGTGAATCTATTTGTAACGGATCTGTTTGATCGAAATATTTATTGATTAATAATGCAACGTAGTACACTGTTTTATTTGACAACAGTATATTGTTGAAACTTTAGTAATACACGCTGTGGACCCAGATGAACACTAACGATAACAACAAAATGTCTGAGAAAAGTGGCTGGTCGAGGTCCACGCTCAAAAGTTGTCAGAGGAACTATTCAGCTTGGAGTTTGGTACAGACGTTGCATGTTTCGTCCTGCAGAGTTGTAAATACAGATTTGATTTTCGCCTATACTTACAGCGATTTTCCCGGTATTACAATAATCCGAGAAGGATATCATGTTCGTTTAATTACGGTAAGATTCCCGTTTTACACGATTTACGTGAAAGGTAATAAATTAGTTCAGCGAGTAATTGTGTGGTAGGACAATACACTGCCTGCATAATGGTTGTTGACACAAACACGCACGCAGCCGTTTACTTTGCTGTGTTAGAATAATCACGAAACTTGGAATGCTCGATTACTGACGACACGCCACCACGAGACCCCATGGTGCTGATTGCTGACACCCCGCCTTATTCATAAGGAAGGAAGACTCAACCAACCCATCAGAATCGCAGACTTCAATTTGTTTGTGCCAACTTAAATTAATGGAAAATGTTAAACTCTAGTTTTCAAAAAAAATTTAAGTAAAACACTACAATTATACGTCATGAATTTGAATATAGAAAGCATGTGGGTATGCGTGTAGGTATGTTTAAAGCCTCAGTGGTGTTGATTTAATTTCTGGAAAGCGGGCGAGAACGTGGATTTGTTTCTTGTTAATGAAACCACGATAGACTAAAACAACACAGTGCTAAATAATAAGTGCATACTATTAGGCTGTATAATTTCGGGTACCCGTAAACATTAGTGACGTTCTATAAAACTACTTCTGAATTACTGTAATACACTTTAGGAAAAAAAGGACCTGCTCACTGATTTCTGCTTGCATTTACTTCTGTTTTCTTCCGTACTGTTACGACGATAACACCGGATCGTACAGTGGAAACAATAGCTATGGGTACAGTGGAAACAGAATAATGACACCAATGAAGTCACTACAAACTTTAATTAGACACAAAGCAACAAATCAACAAAAGTTTTAAATCAACAAAGCATTCTTTTACAATAATGCAAGTTAAATTTATAGAATAAATTTAAATAAATTCACCTTATTACATTTTTGCACTAAATAACACAATAATCATTTGTCAATAATCCACCAAAATAACTCCGCAAACCGCATTGTAACATCGCTGGTCTGTCACTGAACTGGACCTGTTCAAAATGTAGTATTTATCCGCCACCTAGCAGTATAGTCAGATAGTGAGCCTAGATGCTGTTAGAGTAGTCGAGTAAACGTATGGAAGGGGTATCGGCATTTTGTTTGAGCTAGAACAGTCTAGAGCCTTACGTAATTCTGCCGCGTAGAATGATCTGAAAACGTCTGGACCACTCTCTCGAGCCTCGGCGTGCCAAGAGTCACGTAGCCACTCAGCGATGCAAAAGGATTTATTTCCTCAGCGTTGGAATATGATGAGACGTGTCGCGTAGGTGTCCAAGACTGTTCTTTTCAGAGCAGTCCTTTTAATTAAAATAAATTTGATTTGAATTTAAAACGTTCTAAATTCTTTTGAAACTCATGAAAACAGGAACGTATTTATTCATTCGGAATGAGATAAAATAGTAGACACTATATGATTACATTCCGCTAACCTTCCTAAGTTAGTGTCGATAACATTTTCCATCGAACCGTAACATGTCAGCATTACTGTCAAGTATATAAACAGGGAATAGGCCTACATAATTATGAAAAGTTTCTTCTGGTGTGTTATGTGTGGCCATGACGGAAACACAGTTGATAATGCAAGCAATTCCTATTAATTAGCAGAATTGAGTCTCTTGTTAAGCATTTTCAGAGGAAACCATGTTATAAAATTCAAAACGTAATACAAGCAAATAACCTTATATTGAACCTAGTTTAAGACAAATTTTTTACACTGCTGTCCCTCAGCCCACGCCGTAACAAACAGTACAGGAACATACAGCTGACATGTTTATCCTAGGCATGATTTGTTACAGATCACCTACAACGTGATCGTTACAACGTTTTGTCACAGTACGCCTTTAATTTACCATAAAGCCATAAAGGCGATACGAGGTAACACGTCGACATAAAACTTAGTCCATGGGTTCCATTTGCTACGTGATATCACATAGTTGTAATGGGTCCCATAGAGATCATTGTGTGTGTGTGTGTGATTACTAAGCAGTTTACAGCTCCCCGTGGCAGTATTTGAACCACGTATACGGATAACATAATGTCACCGATTTTGCAGTCCTATGACTTTGCACGATTGCACACTGAGTCAATTAGTGTATGCTGTCTATAGTTATAAACATACAAGATAATGTGCAATGTACCTATGATAGTTAATACCACATTACTTTGGCATCGTGCTCACCTAAAACTCATTTGCGTTCTAAAATTTATGATCTGTATTATACTAATTTACCAAAAACAAAATCACAAGACAAATGGGCAGGTAAAATCGTTTTCGGAGTAACTTTTGACGCAAGTTGTTGTAATAGTCACTTATTAAATGCGATTCCTATACGGCTAGTTGGCAAGAAAAAATAATCATAGAATCAAAACATACGGTTATGGAAATACAAAAATAGTTTATATTCAATCTTTCCTTTAAGAATGACGGTACAGAAAACTTGTAAATATAAGATTTATTCACAAGTTGTTTCATTGCAGTTTTATTTCCATTTTAGATCTTAACGCTATTAAAAATGATTGGTATCAATTAACACAATAACGTTTTATTATCCCAGTTATTTGTTATATACATATGAAAAAAAATTATTTGTAATAATAAAAAACTGTGAAGTATCACACTATATTTAACAGATTTTTTCAGCAGTACAAAACATTTAAGCCTCGACGGCGTAGTCTAAGTAGGCCTACAATGAGACAGCCTATGTGACTAAACTGAGATTGTTTGAGCCACATAAAATTAAAGAAGTCTCTTTTTTTATTAATAGTAAAAACAATTTGAACCACACAAATAATGATATTCCAGAAATGTTTACCTCTTTGAGTAATACGTTGAAAGGTCGTCAAGGTAGGGATGAAAGAAATTTCGTTATTTGGATATATTTTTCTAAGGGTTGGAGCAGGGGATGTGCTTATTGATAGGTTGGTATATAGACAGAATACAGCTACAGAGTTGTTAGTAATTCAACAAGGTCCTTCAATCGCCACACTTACCTAAATAAACTATTGATCTACATTAGTTTATGATGCAGATATTTATTTGTTAATTTTATTTTATGCCCAATGATAAACATAAAATTTGCCACAATCATTTGCCACACTACTAGTGAAGAACGTAACCGTTATTCAAGTCGTTACACGGAACGTGGCCTCCAAGGGTGGGGCCGAAACGGCAGTGTGGACCACGCCCTAATAGCGGGGAGAGTTGTCAAACGGCAGTGTGCACCACACCTTAATTAATAGCGGGGAGAGTTGTCAAACGGCAGTGTGGACCATGCCCTAATAGCGGGGACAGTTGTCAAACGGCAGTGTGCACCACGACCTAATAGCGGGGAGAGTTGTCTAACGGCAGTGTGGACCACGCCCCAATAGCCCGGAGAGTTGTCAAACGGCAGTGAGTGACCACGCCCTAATAGCGTGGAGAGTTGTCAAAATGCAGTGTGGACCTCGCCCCAATAACCCGAAGAGTTGTCAAACGCCAGTGTGCACCACACCTTAATTAATAGCGGGGAGAGTTGTCAAACGGCAGTGTGAACAACGCCCTAATAGCGGGGAGAATTGTCAAACGGTAGTGTGCACCACGCCCTAATAGCGGGGAGAGGTTTCAAACGGCAGTGTGGACCAAGAATTATTAGCGGGGAGAGTTGTCAAACGGCAGTGTGGACCACGCCCCAATAGCCCGGAGAGTTGTTAAACGGCAGTGTGGACCACGCTCTAATAGTGGGAGAGTTGCCAAACAACATCGTGGACCACGCCCAAATAGCGGGTAGAGTTGTCAAACGGCAGTGTGGACCACGCCCCAATAGCCCGGAGAGTTGTCAAACGGCAGTGTGTGACCACGCAATATTAGCGGGGAGAGTTGTCAATCGGTAGTGAGGACCACGCCTTAATAGAGGGGAGAGTTGTCAAACGGCAGTATGGAACATGCCTTAAAAGCGGGGAGAGTTGTCAAACGCCAGTGTGTGACACGCCCTTTTAGCGGGGAGAGTTGTCGAACGGCAGTGTGGACCACGCCCTAATAGCGGGGAGAGTTGTCAAACGGCAGTGTGGACCACGCCCCAATAGCCCGGAGGGTTGTCAAACGGCAGTGTGTGACCACGCCCCAATAGCTCGGAGAGTTGTCAAACGGCAGTGTGGACCACGCCTTAATAGCCCGAAGAGTTGTCAAACGGCGGTGTGTGACCACGCCCTAATAGCGGGGAGAGATGCCAAACGGAAGTGTGGACCACGCCCCAATAGCCCGGAGAGTTGCCAACGGCAGAGTGTGACAACGGCCCTAATAGTGGGGAGAGTTATCAAACGGCAGTGTGGACCACACCCCAATGGCGGGGAAAGTTGTCAAACGGCAGTGTAGACCACGCCCAAATAGCCAGGAATGTTGTCAAATGACAGTGTGGACCAAGCCCTAATAACGGAGAGAGTTGTCAAACGGCAGTGTGTGACCACGCCTAAATAGCTGGGAGAGTTGTCGAACGGCAGTTTTGACCACGCCCTAATAGCCGGGAGAGTTGTCAAACGGCATTATGGACCACGCCCTAATAGCCCGAAGAGTTGTCAAACGGCAGTGTGTGACCACGCCCTAATAGAGGGAAGAGGTGTCAAACGGCAGTGTGGACCACGCCCCAATGGCGGGGAGAGTTGTCAAACGGCAGTGTGTGACCACGCCCCAATGGCGGGGAGAGTTGTCAAACGGCAGTTTGTGACCACGCCCTAATAGCGGGGAGAGTTTGTTAAACGGCAGTGTCTGACCACGAACTAATAGCGGGGAGAGTTGTCAAACGGCAGTGTGTACCACGCCCTAATAGCCCGGAGAGTTGTCAAACGGCAATGTGTGACCACGCCCCAAGAGGCCGTAGAGTTGTCAAACGGCAGAGTGTGACAACGGCCCTAATAGTGGGGAGAGTTATCAAACGGCAGTGTGGACCACACCCCAATGGCGGGGAGAGTTGTCAAACGGCAGTGTAGACCACACCCAAATAGCCCGGAAAGTTGTCAGATGACAGTGTGGACCAAGTCCTAATAACGGAGAGAGTTGTCAAACGGCAGTGTGTGACCACGCCTAAATAGCTGGGAGAATTGTCGAACGGCAGTGTTGACCACGCCCCAATGGCATGGAGATTTGTCAAACGGCAGTGTGGACCACGCCCTAATAGCCCGGAGAGTTGTCAAACGGCAGTGATTGACCACGCCCTAATAGCGTGGAGAGTTGTCAAACTGCAGTGTGGACCACGCCCCAAGAGGCCGTAGAGTTGTCAAACGGCAGAGTGTGACAACGGCCCTAATAGTGGGGAGAGTTATCAAACGGCAGTGCGGACCACACCCCAATGGCGGGGAGAGTTGTCAAACGGCAGTGTAGACCACGCCCAAATAGCCCGGAAAGTTGTCAGATGACAGTGTGGACCAAGTCCTAATAACGGAGAGAGTTGTCAAACGGCAGTGTGTGACCACGCCTAAATAGCTGGGAGAATTGTCGAACGGCAGTGTTGACCACGCCCCAATGGCGGGGAGATTTGTCAAACGGCAGTGTGTGACCACGCCCTAATAGCGGGAAGAAGTGTCAAACGGCAGTGTGGACCACGCCCCAATGGCGGGGAGAGTTGTCAAACGGCAGTGTGTGACCTCGCCCCAATGGCGGGTAGAGTTGTCAAACGGCATTGTGTGACCACGCCATAATAGCCCGGCGAGTTGTCAAACGGCAGTGTGTGACCACGCCCCAATGGCGGGGAGAGTTGTCAAACGGCAGTGTGTGACCACGCCATAATATCCCGGCGAGTTGTCGAACGGAAGTGTGTGACCACGCCCCAATAGCGGGGAGAGTTGTCAAACGGCAGTGTGGACCACGCTCTAATAACCCGAAGAGTTGTCAAACGACAGTTTGTGACCACGCCCTAATAGCGGGGAGAGTTTGTTAAACGGCAGTGTCTGACCACGAACTAATAGCGGGGAGAGTTGTCAAACGGCAGTGTGGACCACGCCTTAATAGCCCGGAGAGTTGTCAAACGGCAGTGTGTGACCACGCCATAATAGCCCGGAGAGTTGTCAAACGGCAGTGTGTGACCACGCCCCAATAGCGGGAAGAGTTGTTAAACGGCAGTGTGGATCACGCCCTAATAGCCCGGAGAGTTGTCAAACGAATTTCCACCTAGTTGACGCCGCCCGTGAAAGCCTAAGATACCAATTATTTTTAAAGATTCAATGTAGCGATGATTCTCCCCAGCTATAGATCCCCTAGATACATAATCATTGTCAGTCCTTATTATTGTTTAATTCTATTTAACACTCGACCTGAGTGTTCTGATACTCAGGTTTATATTTGTGCGAATATATTTATGATTTACATATTTCCCGATTTCTTCTAGTTTTCTGTTTTAATTATCTGCTAGTAATAAAATTTCAGAGAACCAATAGAATGATGCATGTTACTGGTCCCTTACTGACAGAAAGCTATACACTAGTTGTGTGTGAAAGCCACCATCTGTAACTAGTGTTGTACAATAACGCTTAAAATGTACAATGTAACAAACCCTTTCCGAGTAAAATAGTTGTATGTTTATTTTAATTATAAGAAAACTATGTACGATAGGATAAAATAAAAGACACCAAAGTGAATAGATATTATAGGTAAATAAAGTGTTAAAAAACCGTATCGATGTGACGAAAAGTGCAATTACTATACGTAAAAAATGAATAACTCTTTTTGTGAGTACCATAAAGAATTGCAATTTGCGTATAGTAATCACATAAAAATTAGTGATCGATTGAGCATCGAGTGATGTGAAACAAACTTCGTAATTCGCGAAGATAGGCGAAAATTGTGACTTGAATCAGAGTGGGGCAAGTGACGCTCGACAGAATCTGACAGGCCTAATTGTTCAGACAGGAATTTTTGCACGCCCTGACTATAAATACCAGGGCGCGCAAATAAAGTTTCTTCTTCTTGATTCAACCATTGCCGCAGAAGGCTATGTCAGTCGACGACGCCAATTCACATCTATAGTGAGAGTCACAGGACAAACTAGATGTCCAACCAGAGCCGCAGAATACATACGATGAGGTCTATGGACACACCGGCAGCATATGACGTGAGACGAGACGACTATTAATCATCACATGCAGTGGAACACGACCAGAGGACACGAAGGACACGGAGAACACGACCAGAGGACCAGAGGACCAGAAGGAGGACGTACAGATGAATAACCACGTCAAACGAGGTGATAAAAAAACCTTTGTAATTATAAACATTTGAAAGACACTAATTAAAGTTGGAATGAAAGACATTCAACCAATATTAAAATAAATAAATTATACATAAATGTAAAAGCAGAATAAAAATTAGAATAATATTTCTTGTATCAAATTTAGTAATTAGTTACGTAAATGATAAGAGAAATATTTAAATTTTGAATTAACGTAATTAGTAAAGTCTTTGATGATAAAGGAGAATGCATATGCAGTAGAAAGTTAAAAGAAAGAAATCTGAATAGAAGTAAATTCAGTTTTGAAGCTAACGAATCAGCAATTGTAAAAAGATGAGCACACGATGAGTAAGCCGAGAGCAAAGTAAATATTTTAAAGTAATTAAAATTAGATAATAAGATAATATACACATGTATAACTTGTGTATGTAATTTGTTAGCAATAAGTTATGTACGAAAACTTCGTACAAACGATATAATAATGATTCAATGTTTAATATGCGATATGAAAGTTTTGTTTAATAAATAAATTATGGAATAATTTTAAACTTAAATAACGTTTCATCTTCTTATTACGATTACACCCATGAAATCAATTCCATAAATTAAATTCAATTTGTTATGTTATATAACACACATTTAAATTACATTAAATAAATATCAATTTGTAGTGTTATAATCTTTTGACGTCCCAAGAACTTGGGGCTCCTTAAACACAAATAAATTTGTATTTGCAACCTATATACACAAAGATATACGTTGTATAAATTGTCTCCCAAAAGCGTGGGGCTACACAATTTAAATTACATTTAAATTGGTAATTTGTGTTGTTTATATATATATATATATATATATCCCAGTTTTATTATTATTCCTAGACTGAAAGGACAAGAGACAAAGAAGGTGATTAGGGGCGAGAAAAGTGAGAGAGAGAGAGAGAGAGAGAGAGAGAGAGAGAGAGAGAGAGAGAGAGAGAGAGAGAGAGAGAGAGAGAGAGAGAAAGAGAGAGAGAGAGAGAGAGAGAGAGAGAGAGAGAGAGACACACACATAGTTAGAGCTATACAGATATAAAGACAGAGAAACAAATACGTATTAATGCCAAGAGATTAGAAAAAAAGCAAGAATGTAAAGGTGTCATACTAACTGAGTAAAACAAAGATAAACACAACCGTCATCTTAAATTCAGCATTTAGCTCAGATTTAACGTTTGCTCTGAAACCGCCTTTGGGAATGAGTTGTATCATTATTTGTAAACGTAACTGGTAAAAATCCTGAAACATGATTTGTTGTGCCTGAAGAAAAGTTTTCCCGTCTCGCAAAAATTAAGTACAGAATATCTCGTAAGAATTGTTGTGAACAATGAGATTCATTTGCTTTCTAACCGTTCGTATGATATGAAATAATGATATTATGAAGCACTTTGTTTTGCAAACAATAAAACTAGTAATCTCCCTGAGCTGGAAAACTCATACACTATTTTGAACCAACTACATTTACTATTGGATTATTATTGTAATATTAGATAATTTTTCAATTATTATAGAATATTACGAAAATCCTGTTTACCCTACTGTAAAGTAACACTTGTAGAGGTAACATACAATAAACGCTAAAAATAAATAGATTTATGTTAAAATTCTTTAGCCGGCTGGATTCTTACAATGTCTTTAAATTTTTTTATCACATTTTGGAGTCTAAAGTCAAAAAATTTAGAAATTTCCAACAGTGTAGGCCTACATTACATTCAGACCTCGGTTAAAATTTTCTGTCATTTAATACCGCACATGGAATATGTAATTTTATCGAATTTTTAACCACTTTTTGGGCCTACAATTTTTAAATTTCCAAAACGTAACACAACTCAGAGTCTAGTTAAAATTCCTTTTAATATGAAATTGCTAATCTGAAAATGCTACTGAAATTTTTTCGATTTTTATCAAACTCTGTATCCTCTTTTTGGTCCCTGTAAAACAAATTTTTCGAAAATGAATACTTAAATATTTTGGCTAAAACTTCCTTTAATTTGACATCCCACGTGGGTTTGCGACTTTTTTTCCAAATTTTCCCCACACATTTTTGTTTCCTTCCCCCCTATTTTCATAGGCATCAATCTAAAAACAATAGGGTTCGGTAAGGACACGTGTGCAACGCTTTACAAATATCGGTTTTATGTTCAAAAGTTGGCAAGCTCAAAATTGATAGACAACGAATATATATGTAGATAGACCGACAGACAAATGCCAAACGGTCGGGTCAAAACTTAAACTCGCTTTCCTCGTTCGATAATAACCTACAAAAAACTATAAAATGACAATAAATGTGGTTAAAAAATTAAACCATCAAAATATTGAATTTTTATGTCAGAGTTACTTTAAACTGTAACAAGTTTTTTAGAACACGATGTATTATATCTACAAGCCTTTGTCGGCCATACTAAATGACCCTTACAGTATGTCGCCATTCGTGGCAGCTGTCTTCGTAAACATTTAGTCTTTTCTGTTAATTGATCAGTTTCTGGAAATTATAATAAAGTCCAAGATGGTAATGCATTTAACACCAAAAAAACTGAGGTTCCTGAACAATGTAACTTGCATTTTTTCTCATGCACGGCATAAAAGAGAGTGTAATGAGTAATGAGTAATGTTTGTCTATTGGTAGGACGGTCTTATGGATCGTCGTATTTTACAGTGGAAACAAGACACAGGCACTAATGAAGTCACTTATTACCAGCTTTAATTATTCACACATAGCAATGTGAAATCAACTAGGTGCTCCAATACAATCATTCAAGTTAAATTTGTCTACACGCAATAATAATTAAAGGTTCAGCACTAATTATAACACAATAATTAATTTCCACTAATCCCCAATAATCACTGGATCCGCACTAAAGAAATCGACAACTGTAACTGACTTCTAAGCCGGCTGTGGGCCTGCTGAAGTTCCTGAATAATTTTCAATTCTTTCGGCGGCGTACCGGCATAATTTCCATAGATACAAGTGCTGGAATAGTCTAGAGGTTTCTTGAGTGCACGGACTTCACGCTGCACCTTCTCGGCTAGGGGAAAAACATGGAGATGACGGTCTTGAATTTTTGAGAGCGTTATGCAATTGTCATAGCAGTATCTTTTTTTCATTACAAATGAAATGAATATTAAACTCTATTTCAAAATTTATAAATTTTTTGGAAATAGTTTTGGTGACTCTTTATAATATCTTTAAGGGAAACGTTTTGAATATTACTTTAATATTTTTTGACATTTTTTCAAATAGAATCTACTTTCTGGAGTGGAATCCGTTCAAATCTTTGTTGTTATAAATGCGGTGGTCCCTGGCCATAGAGTGTAGGTCATGTTATACGTATTCTAGTAATCTCTTAACTAGAGCAACTTATTTGATGTTTAGTCTTAAAATTTTTCAGATTTTGGGAATTTTACAAAGAAATGGAACTACCGTTACATTGAATTAAGTTTAATTCTAATTTAATTAGACTACCCGTTTTCTTAGAGTAGACGAACAAACGCGGACCCCGGCTTAGCTTTTTATAAGAATGCGCTGGCAACTATACGTAAATCATGAGGACGTAGACCACAATAACCACGTTGGACAAAATGGTCGCATGTACATCCAAGTATTAGGGGCCTAAACATATGAAATTTGATACAAACATTTTAACTATGGTAAAAGCGAACTCCTTAAGTTACCTTAGCCAATAACAAGAGTAATAACAATAAACTTTTTTGTACTATTGAAGTGACTTAGGTGAGGCAGGATAGGCTGCTAGTTTTAGCCACACGACACACAAGGAAAGCATATGATATAGCCAGGTGTTCTAATCCTAGGCGTATTTTCATTCTCGAGTTGATTTGATTTGATATTTGGAGAACACGTTTTTAGTTTATAATCTGTCTGGGAATTAGATCCCGGACCACTTATAATACAGAATTCTGTCCATTAAAAATATATAATTAGGGAATTAACCAGTAGGCTTATTGTAGAATTAAGGGTCAAGAAAAAATGATTACATTTATTAATGTGAATTAACAAATGATATCAGTATTATATGTTCAATATTGTACGTATAGAAAATGAAACAGTAAGAACTAATAAGTTTTAGACAATACAGTGAACCGCTGGGTATCATTGTTGTGTTTAGCTCTCTAATTTTTCCTAAATGTAGACAAAAAATATTCACTGACTCCGTTTTCCTAGTACTGCGTGTTAAAATTAGGCTTCTTTTTAACCTACACAAGTTTTTTTTAATGTCCTCACCTTTAGTAATATTGCTGGCAAATTTACATTTATATTGTGTCGTTTTGCTAGGGCGGATTAAAATAGTTTTTTCTTGTTAAGCTAAACCACTCAACTCACTCCCTTAGCCAGATTAACTTAACAACGCACCCTTTTTTGTTGTCATGTTGTTAACGTTTTGTATGGTGCTTCAACCTGCACAGTGTAAAGATGAAAACACCGAACACATTTCCAGCAACTTCTTTTAACCATGTTTAGCTTTGTTCACAAGTTACTATAACAATCCGGTAAATCCGTATTTATCCTGCGTAACAAGAATACTCAAAATTTTCTTATCAAGAATTAATTAACAATTAATTAAACTGAATACTTGATACTTATAATTATTATTAATAAGTATAAATGTTCTGTAAGATTGCTCAGAAAAATGTTCGAGAGTGAGTTGTCCTGTAAGCGTCCTGTTAAACTGTGTCTCCTTTCCCCTCCTTAAGTTAAAATTAATCTAAAAAAATTGTTTATCTTGTAGTTATTAATAATAAACAAATTACTAATAAATAATGAATAGTCATGTACGTTAATGTACCACCTAAATGTGCCTATAATCAGTTGTTTTGAAAGTGCAAGTGTCCTGTCAAAGTATGTCTTTTCCTTGCTTTCTCCTACTCTCTAACTCTGTCTGTCTGTCAGTCTTTCTGTTTCTCTGTTCCTCTTTATATGTCTGTCTGTCTCCCAATTCTCTCTTTATCTATCTCTCTATCTACCCATCTATCTATATCTACTCTACTTATTTATCTACCTACTTCTTCCTGTAGCAGCACATGTCATTAGGAATTGCATTACCTACGTAATATGATATTTTCTTACTCTTTTTCTGCTTCAAGCGCGTTGCATTCGAACACCGGCGGTCCTGGGCTCCTTTTTTGTGGAGGGAGACTTGTATGTGTTTTGAATGCTTACACGTATGTTGCTGTATATTTCGTGAAAGTTCCAGAAAAATTGACAAGTCAGTAGACACTTTCTTTCTGAAAAGATTGTAAAGAAAAAAAAAACGCTTTTTAGTGTGTTAAAAAAAAAACAAAGCGTTTCGTGAGTTTTTCGTTTTCTCCAACAGTAGCCAAAGGTTGTGAACATGACTCTGGACAAGCTTAGTTTTACCCTTAAAACTTAACATCATCCTTTAAATACATTAATTACAATTATGAAGAGCAAATTTTAAACAACTCAATTTTATATTCACTTTTTAGGAAACAATATGCTAATGTGCAGTTACTCAGTTTTGCTCTCAGTGACTAACAAATTTATTTTTTCTATTTGTTTCTTCCTATTTTATCCGTTATTACTTTCATACATGTAAATTTATGTGCATTTGTTAATTTAACAAATACATAAAAAGTACACAAGGGAATTTATGTAAAAATACTTTACTAACCCTCTCCCTTTTTTTCCTGAATTTTGGGGTCTACCTATCACGCTACGTTAACATTAGTCATGTATGATTAATGTAAATCACATTTTTGACTTTTGGAATTATTACATAGGAGATAATTGAACATCATTTATTCCTATTGTTGGCGGTCTACTTGATCGTCGTAGGTACAGTGGAAAACAAAATACAAGACACCAATTAAGTCACTAATCACCAGCTTTAATTTCACAGTTAAACAGTTCGTAATTAACAACACATTCTCTTACAACAAATCAAATAGAAATTGTTCACACGCAATAAAATGCCAACGAATTTTATAACACAATTGTATTACAATATACCGCCCGATTATAAAACGCAACACTTCACTAATAACCACATGAACGTACACAGTAATCACTTGTAATCGCCCGACAATAAATTCGAGCCGCACTGTAAATATATCGCGACTATAACTGAAAACTAAGGCCCCTGCCGCCTTGTATTTGTACATCCGCGCACAGACACAAACTACGCCTTATCTCTAAACTATGACGTAATTAATTGCGGCCTTGACACAGTCCGCGCGGCTGGCTGCTTCCAGAAAAGTCTCGCGAATGCGTCTAGAGTCACGTATGCCACACACATTAGAGCGAGATTATTCTGGCACATTCGACAAACACGTAGATTGTTCGGTGATGTTGTAACACTGCCCCCTCCTTAAGCCTGTTCATCCCGAACTGGGAAACCGTCTCTGAAGTAATACTCGACCAGGCGGCCTGTGGACGTCCTTGCGAACGATATTTTTCCGGTTCTTCGAACTCAGTCTCGTGTGATCCGAACATCACGTTCCCAGGAATGAGAGTCTTCCGCTCAACCACTAGTTTTGCTCGAATCACTCCCGTTGCGTCATGTACTGATGACCTAAACACCACTGGCTGATCTAAGTCTGTTTGGTTCCCGTCAACAACCTCTTGCGTAACCTCATCTTCAACAACTTTTCTTTCGGGTGCTTCTATCAGCTCAGGAAGAAGCAAGAGTTTTGTCTCGATACCCATAGTTGGCTTCCAATTACTTCTTTTGTCGTTACACTTATTTGTATTTCCTCTGCTAGTTCTTCCTCCATTCTCACTTGCAATAGGGAGGGTTGCTCTTGACCAGACCTGTTGAATTTTTCTTCGGCCAATGCCACTTGCTTAATCGAATGGTTGGTAGACCCTGTCATTTTAGCCATGCAAATCTTCTCTTGGCCAACCCTCAGGACATTCTCAGTATGTCGTATTGATTTGCTTTTATCTCCAGTTGTCATAATTCCAAAGAATTTTAAATTCTAACTATTTTAACATCTAACTTGAAGGCTTTGCTCTGCCTATTTCAGCGACCTAATTTAGAGTTTTAATATTGTAAATATTAAAACATTATCCTTCATTACTTGAGAGCTTTCTATTTTCTTTACTTTTGTTAGTCTTTTAATGCTATTCTGGCTACAGATTATGGTGTTATAATTTCTGCATGCAACCCACGGTTGTTACACATCTAATTTAGCACCGCGGACTAAAACCCACGGTCTATGAATCTAAACAGTTTGTTAATCTGTAGCTACTTCATATGTCGTCACATTGATGTTATAAAAAACTGTACGTAGGTGTAAGTTTAAACGTCAACAGAAGAAAGAGGCAAAATATAAATATTGTATTTACGACCAAATCAAATTACAGTAGTAGATTTGAGTGTCACAATTGTATTGCAAACATAGACGGCAACTAAAGGGATTCATAGAAATCTGGTTCTCGGAAAACATGAATAACTTTTATTCAAATTAAATGAATCCCTTACACTATAAAAAGGTAGGGACTTAGTAATGTAAATCGCAGACATTTCCTTTGAACAGAAGCCAAACTTGCAGAGGGGTTTCGCTTTCGGTGTCAGAGTTCCGAGAAATCCATCCACACATTGTAATTACTTATTTATCTTTGAAACGCTTTTTAACCCTATCTGTCTTTAACCAGTAAGGAAGAGATCTCATTTTTAGTTTTTTTTAAATTCCAAATCACTCCCTTGCGCTTTATCGTTGAATTAACTTCTCTCTGGTTGTGTCTCTTCTCACCATGTGTGTGTGTGTGTGTGTTCTGTATCATACTATTTAATAGTAGATTACTTCTACGAGTTCATCTTTTCTGTACTCCTGACACATATTTCACAGATGAATCTTCACCTTCAGAGGTGTTAATCTAAGTCAGTTAAAATTTGCAAAGAGGCATCAAGAGTTACAAAAATGAATATTTATGTATAGGACGATTTTCTTTTTTTTTTTTCAATTTTTTTCCAAAAATGTCTGCCTCTGTCTCTCTCTCTCTCTCTCTCTCTCTCTCTCTCTCTCTCTCTCTCTCTCTCTCTCTCTCTCTCTCTCTCTCTCTCTCTCTTTCTCTTTGTCTTTCTCCTTTTCTGGTAATAACACAATTAACGTGAAAATCTTAAAATTATTAAAAAATACTAAAAACTATTTATTTATCTAACTAAGTCATATTTTAGTCTGAACTACCTTTTTTTTTTAACTCCTAAAGGCAATGCCTTGTCGCTGTAGCCACGTCACTCTATCCCTTGCGATATTCTTCATTTCTCCATAGGACCCACTATTCACGACACTCATTGTGCTGCGGAAGTATGCAGCGTATGAACTACCTTAATGCCATCAAAATATTGTAACAAGACATATAAGCCCAATATTTTAATTAACAAAATATTAACACATGTCATAATAATTGAATTAACAAGACACATCATTTTAATCTGGAAATGCCAAGAATGAAACTACATTAGTAACTCATCAAGAAGAATAAACTCACAACGCAGGAGTTAATAAAATGTAATGGTAATAAATAATAAACAATAATAATAACATATAAGAAGAAAGAAGATACAGTAAACATTGATTAACTACAAGAACCCATAACCCAATAGGTTCGGTCAGTAAGGAACAAATGAAAACAAGGAAGAAACATACTACGAGAACGACACATAACAACCATGGCATAAGATACAGATTCCAAGAGCCAGTCAACTATAGATTAACATCTTACCCGTATAAATACTAACTTAGAGACTTACAGATTGAAAGTAAACAATAACTGACTAACTTAGATGACCCATATATGACCAATAATGAATAGGGCATCCCATATTAGACAAAAGAGTGGAAGTAACAATAATGTTAACACAAAAGAAGCTGTAAATAACAGCATAATAACATATTATTCACAGCATCAATGTGATATAAAAGAGAATTAAAATTGTCTCATAACTATAATAATTGTTAGTCAAGTAATCAAAAAATCATGTAAGATAGGAAAAAAGAACTAATTAATGAATTACCAGTTATCATTAATAACATAATACTTGAAGAAACAAGGTTAAAAAATGTAAATTTGTATCGACTCTATACACCCATTGTTGCTACAAATAAGAGAACCACATAACCTAGATACAGGTACTTTCCACCTGATTTCATATTTAATAATAGATAAAACATGTTTAAACTAAAATATTTTATACCCTAAATCAAGTAGAGGTAATAAGGTTTCTACCAATACCAATATCAAATACCAAGAGTAATCAGTATATAAGAATTAATGTAAACAAAATGAACAAAAACAATCAAAATGAGATTCACCATGTGAACTATAGATAAAACCACATTATAATGTTAGATACGAATAACAGAAGGATACCTATATAATAAGTAGGATTTAATATCACTATTATAATAGACTAAGAGAATTATAAACAGTGACATAATGTGTAATAAGATTAAATAAGCACATCTGTCATGTGACACCAGATGTAACTACTATAATCCAATGCTATACGCTAAGGAACAGACAAGTGTATTAAAAACACAAGATTGACTATACATGTACTACTTATAATGAACTATTCTAAACTAAATAGTGGTCTGAAAAGACACTACATTCTCAAATAAGAATTAGAATAAAGGTACACTTCATAGTGCCATACAGAGGTCATATTAATGACTAAAGTACCAAGGAATAACAATGTATTCCAACAATCAAAGACAAACAGTAGTTGTAACAACTCAGTGTTTACAATTGGGGCAATACAGAAGTTACCCAGACACCTTTTATTATATATAATTTGTTAATATAATTAATAGACTCTTAGGCTAAACCAATGTTAGGATAAGAACTATATTTTGTCAATAATTATAAGTAACCAATAAGTGAGAAGTGTTGAAGGACTTGGAAGGCATGATCTCAAAGAGATATGATTGCCATTAAAATAGTTATAATTTATGAATAAAAAAAATTAATAGTGATTAGTGTAAAGTGATGATCTCAAACATTAACTCCCTTAATAATGAACGAAAGCACATCATGAGTGGACTCTAAATGAAGAGCCAAATGTTAGCAGTACAGTGATAAGCTTAGATTTAAAACCTATGGACTAATAAGAAAGTTATTTCAATTATAAAATATTTATGTCAATTCGAGCAAATATGTATACTCTCAAACCCAGCCACCCCACGCTAATAACAACAATTAAAATATTGCGCGAAGGGGGTATGTGCATTAAATTAAAGATCGTCAACCAATCAAATCAGAGAAATTAGCCAATTTTACAACGATCGCAGAACGGAACGGCAGCATCATGTGCCATTTCGGGACACTTTTTAACCACCTTTGAAGAGTGCAGACGGCGGATCGACACCGGAAGAAATCAACTGTTGCATAACCTAAATTTGTGCAAATATAACTACACTATTATTGAAGATATTTGAAGTGTAACAGTGCGTTAATAAGGATTGCTAAGTGTATAATCCCTAGCAATTCCGGGATTTAAAAGGGAGTACAGTGATTTTCTCAAAATTAGTTAAGAATAGAAAAATTACGATATAATCGAACAACATTCTAGTAATGTGTATAAAATAAAGTATGTAGGTCATTGTACCTTATTACTATCATTCAGTAATAACGACTTATTACTATCAGTCAACAATAATAATGATAATTTTCAATTTAATTTAATATTTCAGAAATAAGAATTTTGCAAACATTAATTGTTTATTATGTATGAATACTGAGTGTGCTATAATCACACACACCTGATTGAAGGGTTGCACAGTAACCTTAGATTAAACTAACAAGCATTAAAAAGAGATTGAGGATTGTCGACTGTCTGAAGCAATTAACGAAAGTTAACGAAAAATGCAAATGTTATTTATGTTTTATATTTTAGGAAGACTCTACTACTACTATTTTGAATATGTCAGTTTATTATGAATAAGAGCTAGTGTTATAAAGCTATATAAATTCTTGCAACTAAACAATTACCTTTTACGGAGTCAAGTATGATGATTTAGGTGTTTCATTAAACAACACTGTTTCGAATTATTATTTTATTGTTCACATTTTAAATATTTTATCAAAAGTTCTTTTAACGTTAACGAACGTTCATTAAATCATTTATTGTCGGTTGACTACTAAACTAGTTAACCTAGAATGCCCAAAACAGGCATGGTTATAATTTTATATGTTATGTATTAAGAGATGATTGAGTTTTAATCATCCTCCAACTGCCTGATAACGGTAGATTAAGATTTCTAGTAACGTATTTGGTATTCTGCAGGCTAAAAGAACCCACACTTGAATTAATTTATTTAACCAAAAAGCATGTTAATAACAGTCTGACGTTGTAGATCAGTCATACCACCCTGAGATAATTTTTGTAAAACAAATATCCAATGTTAATTAATTTTGAACCAAAATGGTTAATGATATTTTAGATCATTAAAAGAAGTGTTAAAAAGAATAAATTCTCATTTTATACGACAAAGCGGAGTCAGTTAGTTCATTTCAATAGACTAGAGCTTACAGAATAGGTGAACGCCTCTTACTGGATAACACGACAAACAGCGGCGATTTGAAATACGGTAAGTCAATCTAAAGATTAGATTGCTACATCGACCCTGGAAGATCGGCCAGATTCACTACAATAAGTGATAATTTCTTACCAGATATTTGTACTTTCAGTGAGGAATCCACGTCACCGATTCGCCTAGTCGACGGAAGAATAATAAAATTTAAATAAATTAATGAAAGTTTAAATACTTCACTAACTAACTTCAAGAGCAATTCACCGGATTTATTTATATTGGACTCAATTAAACAATTGAATTCGATTGAATAAATTAATATAAACTAAATTAAACTTCATATCGAAAATCTAAACTTCAAAACAAACTCTAAACAATAAATAAAAACACGTATAAACGGTTTTTCTACAATATATACTTGTAGACAAGCGTTTTCCAAACAATGGTCAGCAAAAATATGCTACTCTTCATAAACGGATCAACAAAATACAAAATAAATTGGTCGTATTCTTAAAAATTGAGCTCGTACTAATAAATGTATCTGAATAACACACTTGCTTTTGAATCGCTCTCAAATGTAGTTTGTATAAACACCAGGCCGTGAAACATACGCTCACTTATTAAATATTCCTTTGTTCATTTTATTTCTATTAACCAGTATACTTATTAAGAATAACAGTATACGCTCTCTTAATAAACAGTCACGAGAACACAGAAACAGTGTTATTCATTAAATATTTTTATGCAGTTTTTAACAAAATAAATTTAATTCTACTTTCATGGTGGTCAAAAAAAAAAGGATCGCACAAGCGAGCGCGCACTCTCTCTCCCTCTCACTCTCTTACACACACGCGCGCACACACACACACACACACACACACACACACACACACACAAAATGGAACGATAATTTTTACTAACGAAAGAACGATTTTCTCTTTGATGATTTTCTCATGTATCCAGCTGAGGTAATTATAAATCCTTCAGCTTCCACAAACAGCCGATTTCCAGGAATACATAGTATTATAGTAACTAACTCAATTGCCTTGCCCCAATTTAGTAATAATAATTAAACACATTAAACATTGCTTGTGTTCTTGCTGGAACGCTATATTTACAAACATTTAGCTTTAAAAATATCTACTCTGCTTTATATAAGACAGGGGAACTCAACATAGATCATGGTAACAATACTTATCTATCAAATCGCTGATCGCCAAGTCACGCAATAGAATCAGTCCAAGCACCAGTGTCAAGTGGAAATAAGTGTGATGTGAGACAAGGTCGTGAGATAAAATAACACACAAAGAAATCAACGAAATTCCTTAGCAACACACTAGAGAACGAGACGTCGTATAATGGATCTAAAGATAGAATCCTACGCATTCAACAGAATCCACTTCACGGAAGAAGTGGAACCATTACATGTACACATACCTGAAGGTGTACATCGTATAGACATTGCTATATAATAGAAATAGTAAGACTTTGCAGTACTTATGTATATTTAATTGTGGTCTCAAATTGTATGGCAGTATAAATATCTCAGGGAATACATACAACCAAATAATAATAAATACTTCAAATTGAAAGAATTAAATATTTAAAAACATTAAAAACTGTTAAAATATATAGTAATATTTTTAAAATAGTGTAGCGAGAAGCCTACCGAACGACCCAGAACATTCTCCACTCCCCCCCCAGAAAATGTGGCAGCTGTGCGTCATTCAAGTAGGTGATTCTAGTGGCTTCCAGGAACACTTGAGATACTACGCATTAACCCGTCGCCGGCGTGCAGTTAAGGAGGGAAAGCTCTACTGGGCCTCAGCGCAGCTTACATAAAGCAGCCGGGTTGTCAGTCAGTTACGTGAGCGATTTTCGCTAGTGCGGATTGAGTGCTTGTCAAAGTGAAGAATTATTGTGTTGCGTGTTTTATAATTGTGCAAGACTCTATTAGTAGACATTGCTTATCGCGTGTGAACAATTTTAATTTGATTTGTTGTAAGAGACAGTGTTGTTAATTACGAACTGTTTAACTGTGAAAATTAATGCTGGCGATTAGTGACTTAATTGGTGTCTTGTATTTTGTTTTCCACTGTACCATACGACATCAAGTAGACCGTCGTAACAGTGGTGTCAGAAATGGGATAGAACTGTTAACAGTGGAAACAGAGGAGACTTCGTAGAAGAGTGCTGTTAGTGGTATTTGATAAAAATAAAATGGATACCAGTCAGATGACAGAAGCATTCCGAATAATGCTACGGCAAACACAGGAACAACAAGAAGAAGAACGAAGACAGGAAAGAGAAGAAACAGAGGAAAGGCGCTGACGGGAAGCAGAAGAAACAGTAAGACGATATGACGAAAAACTTAATCGTGAAAATGCAACACCAGAGAAACGGTAAAAAGAAGAATTTAGTCGTCAAGCAGACGACGTTAAAACTTTCGTACAAGATGATATCACTGCAAAATTCGTGCTGTTACGAGGTAAGCTGAACAAACAAGTTGACAGAATATCAGAAATAGAAAAATTGTTGCAACTATGAAAACAAGTATGTCAAGTTTAGAAGATTCAAAATATCAGAGAAATCAAAGAACACTATTAACTGAAGTAGGGTCAGTTTTTGCAAAGGCCCCATCGTTTAATGGAAGCACCCACTGGGCAACTTATCATCGCCAATTTGAAGCTGCCGCTCGCCTAAGTAACTGGACAGAAGAAGAGAAAGGCCTTTCGCTCATTCTTGCGTTAAAAGGACCTGACGCAGAGCTAATACACAAAGTGCCATCTGACAGCCAGAATACATATGGCGAATTAACAAAAGTTAATCAAAGTATGTCATTACGTTGTAGACAAATGGATCCAGTACCACAATATCGTCATAACGGACGGAATAAAAAGATGATTCGAGAACAACAGTTCAAGAAGTCAGTAGTGCCACAACGATCTTTCGTACAAAAGGATAAAGACAAAAGACCTAAATGTTATAACTAGGAATATTTTAACCTCAGTTTTCTTTCATATTTATCCCTTGCTTAGAAACTTTAGTAATTTCTTTATTTACATTCATACCGTGTTTTGTATAATAACGCTTAGATACCGAAATCGATTTTCTTCTAGTTCTCTTCATATTGATCTGTACGTACGCTGTCTAGAGTTCCTTTGCTACTACTATATCGTATTTTATGTATTAATTTTCATATCGTCTTAATTATCGCGCTACAATTCTGCAGGTATAAAACAATATAAATTATACTAAAATATTTATACCAATACATTTATGGCATTAAAACCTTCAACAGCGTACTGATTCAGCTTGTTCTTGACTTCCAGTAGTCATCAACATTCTACACCGTTTTAATCAGTGTTATGTTGTTGAATCGGTTAAAAATGAAAAAATGTGTACCTGATATTTCATGTTAACATGTTACTATATTGTAGCGTGACAGATAAACACATAATAATAAATGGCATTGATCATTAAAATAATATAATATAATAACATTAAATCCGAAGAAAGCATTAAAATAATATAAAGAATTAATTCAGAGCAACCGTGCAGAACAATCATGGATATTAAAAGTATAAGTTCGTATAAAAGAAATGTTACTAGTGATGAATCATCAAAATCAATTTAATAACTCAAGGTAAAAAAAATATAACCCAGGAAGGTAAGGAGTCGATAAGGAAGCAACCCAGAGTACTAAAAAACCCACAACGAAGATGACGAATAAATAAAAACGAAACCCAGAACAAGGCATGATCCACCATAAAAGGTGATACATTTAAAGAAACCAGAAGAGTAGATGAAGAAGTAACCCCAAGAAACCCGATGACATCCAGAAGAATATGAAGAACATACCATTCTAAGAAGCCAGAAGAAAAGAAGAAATCATTGAAGAAACATAGATTAAACTAACAAGCATTAAAAAGAGATTGAGGATTGTCGACTGTCTGAAGCAATTAACGAAAGTTAACGAAAAATGCAAATGTTATTTATGTTTTATATTTTAGGAAGACTCTACTACTACTATTTTGAATATGTCTGTTTATTATGAATAAAAGCTAGTGTTATAAAGCTATATAAATTCTTGCAACTAAACAATTACCTTTTACGGAGTCAAGTATGATGATTCAGGTGTTTCATTAAACAACACTGTTTCGAGTTATTATTTTATTGTTCACATTTTAAATATTTTATCAAAAGTTCTTTTAACGTTAACGAACGTTCATTAAATCATTTATTGTTGGTTGACTACTAAACTAGTTAACCTAGAATGCCCAAAACAGGCATGGTTATAATTATATATGTTATGTATTAAGAGATGATTAAGTTTTAATCATCCTCCAACTGCCTGATAACGGTAGATTAAGATTTCTAGTAACTTATTTGGTATTCTGCAGGCTAAAAGAACCCACACTTGAATTATTTTATTTAACCAAAAAGCATGTTAACAACAGTCTGACGTTGTAGATCAGTCATACCACCCTGAGATAATTTTTGTAAAACAAATATCCAATGTTAATTAATTTTGAACCAAAATGGTTAATGATATTTTAGATCATTAAAAGAAGAGTTAAAAAGAATAAATTCTCATTTTATACGACAAAGCGGAGTCAGTTAGTTCATTTCAATAGACTAGAGCTTACAGAATAGGTGAACGCCTCTTACTGGATAACACGACAAACAGCGGCGATTTGAAATACGGTAAGTCAATCTAAAGATTAGATTGCTACATCGACCCTGGAAGATCGGCCAGATTCACTACAAGTAAGCGATAATTTCTTACCAGATATTTGTACTTTCAGTGAGGAATCCACGTCACCGATTCGCCTAGTCGACGGAAGAATAATAAAATTAAAATAAATTAATGAAAGTTTAAATACTTCACTAACTAACTTCAAGAGCAATTCACCAGATTTATTTATATTGGATTTAATTAAACAATTGAATTGGATTGAATAAATTAATAGAAACTAAATTAAACTTCATATCGAAAATCTAAACTTCAAAACAAACTCTAAACAATAAATAAAAACACGTATAAACGGTTTTTACTTCCATATTCCTTAAGGAATGGAAGTATGGTGATGCCAAAAAAAATCGTGTTCGAGATTATTGCAGATTCTGATTCTACTACACTCAAAACATGAAAAAAATTCGTTTTCCGAAAAGTGTCTGTGTGTGTGTCTGTCTGTCTGTCTGTCTGTCTGTCTGTCTGTCTGTGTGTCTGTAGATTTTTTTTCTATGGCAAACGATAACTGCCGCAAATTCAAGCAGAATCAAATAATTTTTTGCATACAGCCCTAATTTGTAGAGTACTCACGACCTATTGTTTTTGGTGAAGATCGGTTGAGGGAAAGGGGTAGTTTACAGGCAACGGTTTTTTTTTTATCAAGGGAAATGTTTTTTTTTTGGCAAACGATAACAGCCGCAAATTCAAACAGAATCAAATAATGTTTCTCATACAGCCCTGAATTGTAGAGTTCTCAAGACCTATTGTTTTTGGTGAAGATCGGTTAAGGGAAAGGGGTAGTTTACCTGTGACGTTTTATGTTTTAACAAGGGTATTTCCTATGGCAAACGATAACAGCCGCAAATTCAAACAGAATCAAAAGATTATTTGCATACAGCCCTAAATTCTAGAGTTCTCAAGACCTATTGTTTTTGGTGAAGATCGGTTAAGGGAAAGGGGTAGTTTACGAGCAACGTTTTTTTAACAAGGGTATTTTCTATGGCAAACAATAACAGCCGCAAATTCAAACAGAATGAAATAAATTTCTGCATACAGCCCTGATTTGTAAAGTACTCAAGGTGAGTTGTTTTTGGTGGAGATCGGTTGAGGGGAAGGGGTAGTTTACCTGCAACGTTTTTTCGTCAAGCGTATTTTCTATGGCAAACGATAACAGCCGCAAATTCAAACAGAATCAAATACTTTTTTGCATACGTCCCTGAATTATAGGGGTGTCAAGGACTTTCGATTTTGGTAAAGATCGGTTAAGGGGAAGGGGTAGTTTACCTGCAACCTTTTACGTTTTAACAAGCGTAAAGTACTTGAAAATTTATTTAAACTTTTTGAAACAATGGTAATTATTAAAAATAAAATAATTTTGTTGCCAGGCAATAAAATTATAATTTTTTCATTTTAATGTAAATTATGTTTGAGTTAATATCTTTATATATACAGTGGAACTTGGTTATTACGGCCTCGGCTGTTACGTCAACTCTGGTGTAGCGTTATTTTGTCATAAGTCCGGTCAAACTGATATCTTTAACATTATAAAAATTCCCGGTTTTAACGTAACTAAATATTGTACTACTCTGTTATAGCGTCAAATATTTCTCAGATATTTTACTCTAAATTTCATATAAACGTATATATGTGCGCGCGCGCTAGCCCATGGCTACAGACATACATTGTATGCAAGCGATAAGCACTGTAACAGGACTGCCGGCGCCAGCCATTTTGCGTGCTCCAACGGATGGCTAGATCGATTTAAGGCCCGACACTCGATTTCCTTTGCAAAAATTTGTGGTGAGGCAAAATGCGTAGATCTGAACGTTACAGGCGATTGGGTGCATAACACTTGACCAGAAATTAGACGATCATATAAAGATGAAGACATCTTTAATGGACATGAAGCCGGAATTTTTTATAAATTAACTCCAGATAAGACTTTCAAATTTACAAATGAAAAGTGCGTTGGTGGGGAGCTCTCTAAACAAAGAGTTACAGTTTTTGTTTGTGCGAACATGACGGGAACCGAAAAAAGGAAACTTTTAGTTATCGGGAAAAGTTTGCATCCTAGATGTTTTAAAAACATCAAAAAACTTCCTGTAAGTTACACTGCCAACATAAAAGCGTGGACGACTTCTAGTAATTTTGAAGATGACTTCTGTGCGTGTGTATGTCACTGAACTCCTCCATGTATAAAATAATATATCGTTCGTGGCAGGTAAGCATATCTCAGTTATGCAATATTTACGTTTCCATTTTATTATTATGCCTACAGCAATAAAAAGGCAGGTAACACACACACACACACACACACACACACACACACACACACACACACACACACACACACACACACACACACACACACACACACACACACACACACACACACACACACACACACACACACACACACACACAATTCACGTTATTTCTGGCCTCATTCATGTTTATTTTCTTATATTTGCACGCTTTTTTTAAATGGAAAGTGCCGAAACCCATACCAACATAACGCGTGCAAGCCGAAAAAATGGACATCAATTTGCTTCCTGTGGATCGCTGGGCAATGTAACTGCACGTGTTTACAGAGGAACGATTCATAGACAGACTTTTCGTCTTTAGGGAATGAACCCTCTGCAAGATGCTGAGGGTCCATGAGTGACTTCGGAGCGCTCCTTCTTTTTCGCGTGTTTGTTCTGTGAAACATACACTGTAGATTCGCAGCTTTACTCTAAGCAACGCTCAATAGGAAATGTTGAAAATTTTTGTCCACAGTGTACCCTCATTCACACTAAACCTGCTCTGATGTTTTAATTACGGACATCATAATATTAAAACTTTGGAAACTTGAGCACTACTTAATGGAGATCAATCATTAACTTATACAAGCCATTAATTTTTTGCATATATTTTATATATATGTGTACAACGTTATCGGCAACAAAGAAGTAGTTTTTGTTAAAATTCCTTCCCGGGATATTTGGCCGTAGTCCAATGTTTTCTACAAAACCAGACGTTTCGGCAATGCCATTGCCTTCCATCATCAGTGAAAATCGAGTGCGATAACGTGAGGTGGTATATGTTAGTGACCACAGTACTGTGGTTAAGGCTGAAGCAGTAAGTAGAAAGAAGTAGTTTCTATGGTAATATTACATTTCGAAAATGATTTTAAATATAAATCTTAGGATATGGAAGTCATGTATGGTTCTCTATACCGATATTTCTACAATATATGCTTGTAGACAAGCGTTTTCCAAACGATGGTCAGCAAAAATATGCTACTCTTCATAAACGGATCAACAAAATACAAAATAAATTGGTCGTATTCTTAAAAATTGAGCTCGTACTAATAAATGTATCTGAATAACACACTTGCTTTTGAATCGCTCTCAAATGTAGTTTGTATAAACACCAGGCCGTGAAACATACGCTCACTTATTAAATATTCCTTTGTTCATTTTATTTCTATTAACCAGTATACTTATTAAGAATAACAGTATACGCTCTCTTAATAAACAGTCACGAGAACACAGAAACAGTGTTATTCATTAAATATTTTTATGCAGTTTTTAACAAAATAAATTTAATTCTACTTTCATGGTGGTCAAAAAAAAAGGATCGCACAAGCGAGCGCGCACTCTCTCTCTCTCTCTCTCTCTCTCTCTTACACACACGCGCGCGCGCGCGCACACACACACACACACACACACACACACACACACACACACAAAATGGAACGATAATTTTTACTAACGAAAGAACGATTTTCTCTTTGATGATTTTCTCATGTATCCAGCTGAGGTAATTATAAATCCTTCAGCTTCCACAAACAGCCGATTTCCAGGAATACATAGTATTATAATAACTAACTCAATTGCCTTGCCCCAATTTAGTAATAATAATTAAACACATTAAACATTGCTTGAGTTCTTGCTGGAACGCTATATTTACAAACATTTAGCTTTAAAAATATCTACTCTGCTTTATATAAGACAGGGGAACTCAACATAGATCATGGTAACAATACTTATCTATCAAATCGCTGATCGCCAAGTCACGCAATAGAATCAGTCCAAGCACCAGTGTCAAGTGGAAATAAGTGTGATGTGAGACAAGGTCGTGAGATAAAATAACACACAAAGAAATCAACGAAATTCCTTAGCAACACACTAGAGAACGAGACGTCGTATAATGGATCTAAAGATAGAATCCTACGCATTCAACAGAATCCACTTCACGGAAGAAGTGGAACCATTACATGTACACATACTTGAAGGTGTACATCGTATAGACATTGCTATATAATAGAAATAGTAAGACTTTGCAGTACTTATGTATATTTAATTGTGGTCTCAAATTGTATGGCAGTATAAATATCTCAGGGAATACATACAACCAAATAATAATAAATACTTCAAATTGAAAGAATTAAATATTTAAAAACATTAAAAACTGTTAAAATATATAGTAATATTTTTAAAATAGTGTAGCGAGAAGCCTACCGAACGACCCAGAACATTCTCCCCCCCCCCCCAGAAAATGTGGCAGCTGTGCGTCATTCAAGTAGGTGATTCTAGTGGCTTCCAGGAACACTTGAGATACTACGCATTATACCGTCGCCGGCGTGCAGTTAAGGAGGGAAAGCTCTACTGGGCCTCAGCGCAGCTTACATAAAGCAGCCGGGTTGTCAGTCAGTTACGTGAGCGATTTTCGCTAGTGCGGATTGAGTGCTTGTCAAAGTGAAGAATTATTGTGTTGCGTGTTTTATAATTGTGCAAGACTCTATTAGTAGACATTGCTTATCGCGTGTGAACAATTTTAATTTGATTTGTTGTAAGAGACAGTGTTGTTAATTACGAACTGTTTAACTGTGAAAATTAATGCTGGCGATTAGTGACTTAATTGGTGTCTTGTATTTTGTTTTCCACTGTACCATACGACATCAAGTAGACCGTCGTAACAGTGGTGTCAGAAATGGGATAGAACTGTTAACAGTGGAAACAGAGGAGACTTCGTAGAAGAGTGCTGTTAGTGGTATTTGATAAAAATAAAATGGATACCAGTCAGATGACAGAAGCATTCCGAATAATGCTACGGCAAACACAGGAACAACAAGAAGAAGAACGAAGACAGGAAAGAGAAGAAACAGAGGAAAGGCGCTGACGGGAAGCAGAAGAAACAGTAAGACGATATGACGAAAAACTTAATCGTGAAAATGCAACACCAGAGAAACGGTAAAAAGAAGAATTTAGTCGTCAAGCAGACGACGTTAAAACTTTCGTACAAGATGATATCACTGCAAAATTCGTGCTGTTACGAGGTAAGCTGAATAAACAAGTTGACAGAATATCTGAAATAGAAAAATTGTTGCAACTATGAAAACAAGTATGTCAAGTTTAGAAGATTCAAAATATCAGAGAAATCAAAGAACACTATTAACTGAAGTAGGGTCAGTTTTTGCAAAGGCCCCATCGTTTAATGGAAGCACCCACTGGGCAACTTATCATCGCCAATTTGAAGCTGCCGCTCGCCTAAGTAACTGGACAGAAGAAGAGAAAGGCCTTTTACTCATTCTTGCGTTAAAAGGACCTGACGCAGAGCTAATACACAAAGTGCTATCTGACAGCCAGAATACATATGGCGAATTAACAAAAGTTAATCAAAGTATGTCATTACGTTGTAGACAAATGGATCCAGTACCACAATATCGTCATAACGGACGGAATAAAAAGATGATTCAAGAACAACAGTTCAAGAAGTCAGTAGTGCCACAACGATCTTTCGAACAAAAGGATAAAGACAAAAGACCTAAATGTTATAACTAGGAATATTTTAACCTCAGTTTTCTTTCATATTTATCCCTTGCTTAGAAATTTTAGTAATTTCTTTATTTACATTCATACCGTGTTTTGTATAATAACGCTTAGATACCGAAATCGATTTTCTTCTAGTTCTCTTCATATTGATCTGTACGTACGCTGTCTAGAGTTCCTTTGCTACTACTATATCGTATTTTATGAATTAATATTCATATCGTCTTAATTATCGCGCTACAATTCTGCAGGTATAAAACAATATAAATTATACTAAAATATTTATACCAATACATTTATGGCATTAAAACCTTCAACAGCGTACTGATCCAGCTTGTTCTTGACTTCCAGTAGTCATCAACATTCTACACCGTTTTAATCAGTGTTATGTTGTTGAATCGGTTAAAAATGAAAAAATGTGTACCTGATATTTCATGTTAACATGTTACTATATTGTAGCGTGACAGATAAACACATAATAATAAATGGCATTGATCATTAAAATAATATAATATAATAACATTAAATCCGAAGAAAGCATTAAAATAATATAAAGAATTAATTCAGAGCAACCGTGCAGAACAATCATGGATATTAAAAGTATAAGTTCGTATAAAAGAAATGTTACTAGTGATGAATCATCAAAATCAATTTAATAACTCAAGGTAAAAAAAATATAACCCAGGAAGGTAAGGAGTCGATAAGGAAGCAACCCAGAGTACTACTAAACCCACAACGAAGATGAGGAATAAATAAAAACGAAACCCAGAACAAGGCATGATCCACCATAAAAGGTGATACATTTAAAGAAACCAGAAGAGTAGATGAAGAAGTAACCCCAAGAAACCCGATGACATCCAGAAGAAGATGAAGAACATACCATTCTAAGAAGCCAGAAGAAAAGAAGACATCATTGAAGAAACAAGAAGAAGACAGCATCCAGAAGAAGAAGGAATGCTCTTATAAAAAACACCCATATACCCATATCCCAAAATAAATAAAAACCATAATAAAAAAAGTATAACGAAGTATTCATGAAAAAAACTCACATGTACAATAGTAAATAAGAATAAAAGTGTATAGAATAAGAGTTGCCAATGGACCAAGGTGAAACAATAATATAATACCCAAAGAACAAATCTTCATTGTAACCCACAAACAGGTCTCTTGATATTAATAAGACTAAATAACCATTTAGAAATAGCATCAAGGAGTGTAAAGTGAACCAGTGCTAGTTTGTGTATTATAAAAAATAAAACTTATGTTTCATCCTTGGCATTCACAAACTGTGTAGATAATGAAAAATACAACTTTATAGTGACTTATGATTTGTACAAGAGGGAATATAATACATGTAATAATATAGAGCTGTAAATCTGTTTGAAATGACATTTATGTAAATGATGAGTAAAAACAGATGCAGACATATAGTGACAGGGTACAATTACCCTAAACCATATTAAAAACAGTTTAAAAACTGATTATTAAACTTAGTATAAGAAATAATGAATAAGCATATAGAAATAAGGTTTTGTTTATATAAAATAAGAATTTTAAAAATGTATTAGGGATAAGAACATTTAATAAGTTTAGAACCATTAACATCATAATTGTAAAATATTTATTACTTGTATTGGTGTTAATGGTTGAATAAGATGTTTGTATGGTAAAAAACGTTCTTTATAAATAATATTTCTGTTTTAGTATTAAGCTGTAAGTATAAAAAATGTCTAATTAATTTGAAGACATCCATTATTTAAAATTATTTCTTATCTGTTCATAGTATTGAAACAGATACTAATTGTTATTATGTTTAAGAGAAAAAATGTTTAATTTATATTACTATGTTAAAAAGTCAGAGAGGGTATAATTCAATATATATTGTTTATATAAAAATTTGTATGAAAAATTTGTTAGGAATCTAGGCAAAATGATGAAAACTAAACATCATCAAAACTGAGAAACTAAGTACTTAAATACATTTAAACTGAAGGGATTTAGATAACATAAACCAGAAACAAAGCCATATAATTAGAAATATAACTTAGAAAGATTTTATAAAATTATAGCCAGGAAATGACAGTAATAAAAATGGAAATGACAGAACTCAAAAATTTGGAGAGGGGAGTCATATATTCCAATATTCCTATAATATTTTAGAACTTAACCAATTCATATAATTGCAAGAAATTAAGGGAATATAAACCTTTTATTACGATATGAGATTTAATAATCATAAATATAACTTGAAAATGGCAGAATTTGGATAATGACAGGAAGCTGATTTTGAAAATTTACAAGATACAAAATGAAGGTAAAATTACCAATTTTAGAAAAAAACTTAATAAAACGGCATTATTCGATATCAAAATACGCCGAATGAACTGAAGGATAAAATTAAGTAACAACTAGCTAATAAATTTGAATAATAACCAAAGTTAAAGCAGTTATATAATGTAACTTTAATACATGCACAGGAAACAATTTAAAATTCGAAAATTGTAAGGAATAATATTGCTTTGGCTAAGATTTTAGTCGAAAGTGAAGGAAGTAGAGAGTTAATTATTGAACGTTGTACGGGACACTTGACGAGCATATTAAAACGTGTTAACCTACTTTCGAGTACCGCAATGGCGAGCAATTGTATGATACGAATTTGAAAATCGCGAGTGAAGACAAAAAACATTTCACAACTTCGACACAGTGACCTAAACACTTACAAAAGACTAACTAACATTGTATAGCACGAAACTACAGTTAAATAACATTTTAAACACCATAAAGCAGTATATAACATAACCATCAAATGTGCTTGATCGACAAAAGTGAAACAGACTTATAAATACACCACTTTTCAAAATACAACACCGAAACTTAACCAGAGACACTACACCAACATCAGAAGGAAGATTTGCAGACACCAGGACGTGAATTCGGCGAGAAAACATTTTTATTGGGACGCCAAACTACGAAGGGACGATTGACAACCTCAACCTCGATTGACAAGCCATTACAGATTCGTCACCGATCAACCGAACAGTGCCACCTAGTTTGTCAGCCACACGGTTCGCAATCTATTTATTTATTTTACTTTTTCATTGATTATATGTACTTTTAGTATTAAGAATTATCTTGTAACGTTATACTTTTTTAATCTTTGCCCGATTTCTCTGACTTTTCCAATTAATAGCTGTTAAAAGAACCTTTTGTAATTTATATAATAATTTGTAATAACATTCGATACCCTGAGAATCGATTTTAAAAATCGACAAGAGTCTTTATAAACAATTGTCAAATAAATAATTTATACTTTTCATCTTAAAACAGTTCTTTCTTTTCTAAACATAGCAATTTGAACATAATATAACTTAAACAACATCCACTACAAGAGTTTCACCACATTGAAGGAAGGTAACCTCCAAAACTGAAAGTAAACAAAGTTCAATTGTAATTGGAGACAATCCTATAAGTGATTGGAGTTTCTTCAAAAATACAGAAAAGCTAATAAAATTTTTTAAACAAGTGAGAAACGTTTCGGAACTTCACGGAACTCAATTAATTAATTGTTTCTAATTAATTAATAAAAAAAATTTTTAATTATACATTTTTTTAAACATACAATTTTCTTACACGAACACATATTTAATATATTTTGTAACACTACACCAATACATAAACACCGTAACCAAGTTATTTTACAATATTCACTTGGTATAGCAAGTCTTCTTTAAAAATTTAAAACACTAATGACAAAATTGCTACGCGACAATCGATAACAAAAAATATACATATCACGTCTTACAATGTACTGCAACATACACTGCTCTCGGCATGCTTCACTGATGAACTACTCAAAAGTACAACGATATACATATGCGTATATCTATTATGCAGTTAAAGACGACAGGAATTTCATATTTTAATTTATTGTATAGCTTTGAAATCATATTAGTTTTACAAACCTATCTCTGGGTAATTTTTCGTAGACATCAGACATAAATTTCATTATAATGCAGTCAGTTTATACGTCTACGCAGTGAAGTTAAACTCATTATACCCTACTTTAAAATCCAGTTCACTAACTGATTATCGCATATTATCACCATAATAACAATTTTATGTTTTTTCCGATCATGTATGCATTAAAATTAAATTTGTCATTCTACCGCGTTTATGTTTACACTGATTATCAAATATATCCTTAATCCTCACGTAAGACAACCCATTTTACATTTTACTTGTTTCTGTGGAACTGAAAATACTTATGTAGGAATTTTTTACTAGAGCGTTTCACAATTACTCACATCAATTTGTCTATTTCTTTCTTGAAGTAAAAAAGTTTTAACATACGCAAGGCATATTATACAAACGCGAGTATACAAGCGTTTGCAGTGTTGTCCGATGATTCATTGGTGTAGATACTGCAACAATATTATCAAGTCGTTTGACGTGCTGTAAACATGATGTAAACGATAGTAACACAAACGTTAAAATAAATACACCAGAGCACATCTCCCGGCGGAGTTATGTGTTTCTAGTTCATTAAAATTTTAAACCAATTTTGCTTCAGCGCATCAAACAAATGATACAGACTGAATGCGCTGTACTCACTGATCTACACAATCAGCGTCTGCATATGTTGTTCTATCTCGTTATCAAAAGTAAAGTACATCATATTAGCGATGCAGTATGATGTATACATAACATTGTATACATAACAAACAATGTAAAAATGAAGTTATTTTCTATTTAAGTGTCTCTTTGGCAATAGTCTCAGAGCTCAGAATTCAAGCTACCGACTCCACTTAATTCCGTCATTGGGATTTTTATCCGTTGTGTTTTACTCCTGTTCTGTCTACAAAACATATCCCAAAATAAAGGAAGATTAGGAAATAATATTAAATAAACATGAAGTCTCTTAATCCTGATGATGGTTCCAAACTATTTCTGGCTTGATCAAAGCTTTTATATTCTAGTTAGATTATTGAAAATTCATTTCCTAGCTCATACCTAGAATCACATATTACTTATTACTCACAATTTTCAAGAGCAGTGTTTGGGGTATGAGCTACTGCGGGTTTGTCAAACTCCTCTTCTCGCTCCTTTCAAATAAAACTTCTACCATTTCTGTTGTTTGATAATATGTTACGTTGGTAACTAGACAACTCAGTCTACTCATGTGTTCTTACCAATTAGTGCTCTTATGTTTTGGTCTCTCCCTCTATACGAATATACGTTCTACACACTTTTTTTAACTCACTTGATTATGTTATGTGTTCATACGCTCTCAACAATCAAATACATATCCTTTCCGAACAGTTTTCTTCCTTTTTCCCAACTATGCACGTTTGTAATCCAGAAAATAGAATAATCGAAATTAAACATATGTTTGTTTCATTTTTTTCTCCAATCGGAAAGCATTCTCCTTATAGATTTTAAATTTCTCTACATAGTATATCAATAATAATGGTAAATTTTAAGATTTTATGTTATAATAATTTCTTAATTTAGTTACTACCTATTTGTCGTACCTACCTTAATTTAGTTTGGTCAAATGTACGTGTAGTCTCACTGAGAAAAATTATTAGTTACATATGACAGACTTAACAAGAGATAAACGTCTTAGCAGATATGTTTAACGGAACAGATAATGGCAGCTCATAATATGAGAAAATTGTAATTCTCGTACACACACTGTAAACAGCGACATGTTGTGTGTCAGATATTCTGTCGTGTAAAAACCTGGAATATTTTAGGGACTAAATTATTTCGTTACTGACAGCCCCGCCAATATGAACTCTATAATGCGCTTAATGTTTCATATCTCACTGAGCAGGGAGTAAATTTGCATGGCTTTCACGATTATCCACGATTATCTAACAGAAAAATAAATTTCAAAACCCTCATTAAATGCCAAATTTCCACTAAAACGGCTTGTGTAAACTAACATATAACAAACACAATTTACGTACGCTATGTAACGAATCATTATATAAATATTCTCCTGGATTTTGTTGTCCATGACGTGTTCGTTGATTAACTAATTGTAACTACTAATTATATGATTAACTCGTATATCACTACTGACACTAATTTTTTAGTTAAATTACCATTAAATTACCATGTAATTTAAAATTACAAAACATCAGTGTTCCCAGTCAGTAGTGATATAATTAGGCCTACAATTAATAAATGTACTATCAAGACACTTTTGGATTCAGCAATTAAATCTAGATACGTTTCAACCAGTAGGCCTATGTTCATGCCAGTCACGCTTATTTGATGCCTACTGAAGCACTAAATGTGCTGATTAAATGTTACTGTTAGTCAATACTTATCGGGTGGTTTTTTGGTTTTATTGTTGTTATTAGTTTCGGTAAATTTTTTTTAAATTTTCAGTGTTTTAAAATTTGTTTCGTGTTTATAACTGGCTTAATTTGTTCAATTACTTAATTGATCTGTGTTTTAGTTTGCAAACTTTATGTTTGCTCATTGTAGATTTTGTCAACGTTCGTAGTAATGCCTTTGTATGGTATGCGTTTTCTTAGTATTATGTTATTAACGTCTGAGAATCCATATTCTGCAATTATAGTTTCTGCCGTATTAAATTTTGTGTTTATTTCTGTTTTTGATTGCATTTAAAAGTTCAAAGTAGCGCGTCTTTAATTTCTTTCTGTGTCTAGGCTATTAGATTTTATATGTAAAATTTGTAACTCCCTTTGCTGCCAGCTTTGTAAATTCCGCTGTTTAGAGTATCATTCTTACATTTGTTTTATTGTTGCAGTGTATTATTATCTTTAGGTAGTTCGGTAAGTTTCTTTACGGTATTGCTTATGAATGCGAATTTACCTTATTGTAGCAATTCCTTTATTTTATTCGTGTTTGCGTTTGTATTGAATAGATTTTTAATTCTATGTTCTAATTATACTACTTTTATATTCTTATTCTGTTTATTGTTGTTTTTATAGTATACATTTTCATCAGACATTTGATGGATTGGTTTGTTTTCTTTATTTACGGGTACTTCAAATATATTCAGATGTGTTATGACAATCTATTGAAAACATAGTCGAATGTTTCTATTTTTTATTTTGGATAACTTGACGTGTTCATAAATGCCTAAACGAACAATGTTGAACTATACCATACTAGCACTTGAGATTATTTTAGTCGCAAACTTTACTATATGTGCTCGCCACTCTTGATAGATCTATCGTCCTAAATCAGAGGTAACGATTACACGTTATTAAGTTCAACGTGACTGCTTCTTCTGCGATCTAAGCTAGACTTTACTTCCCATCACAGATAAATCAACTGAAGTATTAGCCAATTTCATTGGCCAAAACGTTCCCTCACCCTTACGGCTACAGTCTAGATAACACTCTTCAAGTAACGTATTGTCTAATTAACAATGTAAAACGTCCAAACAAAACCGGTATAATTTTATTGCTTTTCTTTTGGGTCATAAAACGTTTTTATGAAAAAACACATATATTTCGTTCTTCATATTATTAACAAATATTACTACCAGATACGTCTTTATTTTATCCACATTCTGATGTAAGTCTGATGTGGAACATTTGATCTACAAAAAAGTTATTTAATTTAAGCCGTTTTTATTGTTATTTTGTAATACAGTTATTCACACTCGCACATGCGCACACGCTGTATGCCTGTGCATATGTTTGCACTACTTCACAACACTTATTATTTTTTATACAGTCAAAAATCAACTTAATCTAACAATTTTGACATGATTCTTAATGTCTATTTGACAGTGCCTCAACATGCAACCTTTACTTCAACCAATTCTTATTGTAACATGCTATCATATGTCAAGAGTGAAATTATTTTATGTGCAAATCTCACCTATTGCAATACACACGCGCGCGCGCGTTTCACTTGGGCTTTACTCACTTACTTTACAGGTTTCACTTGGCTAAAGTGGAAGTCTGCCTATATACGATTTTGTGGAAATTCGTACATACCATTCGTTAAGTACGTTAATAGTAAGCCTATTGACGAGTTAACGCGTCCTATTATGCGGTCAACAAAACCTTAGTATTACTAGATATTTTATTATGTCACGACACTGCGACAGCATAGTTATATGGATTTTCATAAAAATAAAATTAACACACTATATAAACAGCGAACAGCGCAGTCAATACGATAACACATAATTCATTTTTTTAATGAAAGGTTGTACAATTTTCATGTTACTCCTGAACGCCACGATTTCTAAATGGCACGATTATTGCAATGCGTTATTGTTATGATTTCAGTTCACTCTGTCATCATTAATCGTCTCTATGTAATATTTAACCTTTTTAAACGTTCTTTGAATGTGCATTTTAAAGTATTTTTTCAAGAAGAGCGACTGACTGTAGAGAACGTGTAAAGTTTTAATTATTTCCTTTGAAACGTCTGAGCACTTTCATATTAAAATATTATGGACGCTTTGTATTCAAATTAGCTTAAAATTAACATACTAGAGTTTATGTACTGCAACCATACAAACGGTGATGCTTGCATGCCAGTTATTCTGTCAGACGCAAAACGAGTGCTGACTAGTTAGATTTATTACTAAGTAAAATATACTTTATTACGTAAAAATATATATTAATATACATGAAACCCTCGCCTCTTATTTTGTAACCAGACATGGACATTACAGCATTTTGGGCGCACTTAGTGAGGTACCAGGCATGTGATGATATGTCACATATAATGCTATCATGAAAGTAGGGCCTATTCCATATAGAATGGAACAATCATTACCACTGACAAAAATATTTCTAATTATCGGCAGATTTTCTGAATTAAAACAGGATTAGGAAGGGAAGAAATACATATTTCAATATTTTGGAACTATCATTGGAATTGTCACACACACGCGCGCGCGCGCGTTATGTGCGTGGCTGTGTGAATTCTAATATACATACATGACTCGGAGTGTGGGGGGTGAATGCTTGATGAAAGGTCTTTCATTATTATTATTGTTTTGTTGTTGTTGCTGTTATTATTATTATTGTTTTGTTGTTATTATTATTGTTTAATTATTATTTAAATGGTCATTTGGATAATTTCGCAGATAAATATGTTTTGGGTCTGCAGAAAAAACCATTGATTCCATACAGTAAATTTGAATGGATTTACGACCATTATCACGTTTTGTCATGTTTGTTTAATGAACAACTCTTGGTGTACACTTTGCTCTGATGCATATTTTTTTATTATATTTTTTTTAATCAAAATGAAGTACATATTTGCTATTTGTATAAACTGTTGTGGGCAATGTACATTTAAAATATCATTAGGCCTATATTGAATATAACCAACCTATAAGACTTACGATACTTAAAAGTACTTGTCTATAGTAATTGTTATAATAGCTAGCCCTCAATCAAAATATATTTAGCCAGAATAGTCATTACACAACGACAACAAAGATGAATGGCGTAAACAGATTCACTAAAAACCCAGAGACAGTACTGGAAATTTGCCTACATTTCACCCTCTAGGAGTTTTTACTACCATGGTTAATCTAACGTCCTTAATGCTCCTTGCTAATTTACATTTATATTGGGTCGTTTTAGCTGGACAATAAAGCTTTTTCCCCACGTCCAGCTTGATACATTAATCAATTAACTAATAACTCACCTTGTTTGTTCTACCGTTTTATTACATGTGGTGACTGTTAACATACATAATATAATAATAATAATAATAATAATATGCAAACAACAAAAACTTACATAATTCAGTCTGTGATAAGTGTTATATCTTTAGCCATAAAAGCCACATTATATCTATAATAAATAATTATCAACCATACTTGTCATTACTTACAATGTCTTTTGTTTCACCCCCAACCCTTTGCTTATATTAAAACATTTTTTCCAGTTTTCAATAGACCTTCACAAATTTTGTAGTATTTGTAATATTTTGTTTCATATAAAATTTAACATTTTGGTCGTCTAGATAGCTAGTGCAAAATTTGAAGCAGACGAGACACACTCACCGGTGCTCAATAAACAATGTTAGTGAGGCATAATTATTTTAGTCTCCTCATCAGCAAGCACACCCTAATTTAATAAAATTGATAATAAGTGTAGGCAATACAGAGGACTGACGTAGCCTGTAGCATTCAGAGCCGTCCTTGCAATTCACTGAACACTTTAAAGAGCAGAAAGTACACAAACGCAATCACATGCAGTTAACATAAGACGCGTAAGCCGTGTTAATTTGAAGATTTCAAGACCAAAGCTGGCATGTTAATTCTAATTCTTATCATTTCATAATTGTAAATGTATTCTCATTTTGTATTTTTTCTTTATTTACTTCTCACCTAATACTGGCAATTAATTAAAACTGAAAGTTGTAGCACGCAGTTTAGAGTTTCTTTCATGAGAACTTGTAAATTTTAGTGAAAACAACAATTTTTTAAAAGCATTTTTCATTCAAAGTATTATTTACATATTCAACTAGATTTCGAACTCTAAAACAGAACATACGGAAACCATATCTTGAACTTAGAATGATTTGGTATTTGTCTATCTCAAATAGAAATTATACTGTTGCACACCACTATATAAATATCGGTATGGAGAACCATACATGACTTCCATGTTCTAAGATTTATATTTAAAATCATTTTCGAAATGAAATATTTCCATAGAAACAACTTCTTTCTACTTACTGCTTCAGCCTTAACCACAGTACTGTGGTCACTAACGTACACCACTTCACGTTATCGCGCTCGATTTTCACTGATGGTGGAAGTCGATGGCACTGCCGAAACGTCTGGTTTTGCAGAAAACTTTGGTCTACGGCCAAACAGGACGGGAAGAAATTTTAACAACAAACTACTTCTTTGTTGCCGATAACGTAGTACATATATAAAAAATTATCCCCACCCTTTTCAACTATAATTTTCATTTATAGAAAATTACCGCCACCCCATTCAACTAGCCTCTTCATTTATAGATATTTCATCTACGTTTCTACAGTGGTTTATTAAGATCTTTTTATCAGGATACTTTACTTTTACTTTACTCTTGTTACAACAAAAAATGTTACAGGTAAACTACCCTTTCCCCCTAACCGATCTTCACCAAAATCAAAAAGCCTTGAGTTCTCTATAATTCAGAGCTGCATGCGAAACATTATTTGCTTCTGTTTGAATGTGCGGCAGTTATCGTTTGCCATAGAAACAATTACTCTTGCTAAAACATTAAAAGTGGCTGGTGAACTGCCTTTTTCCCTTAACCGATCTTCACCAAAATCAATATGCCATGAGTCCTCTACAACTCAGGCATATATGTAAAAAATTATTTGATTCTGTTTGAATTTACGGCAGTTATCGTTCTTCATGGAAAACGTTCTCTTATTACAACATAAAATGTTGCAGGTAAACTACTCCTTTCCCTTAACCGATCTTCAACAAAATCAACAGACCTTGAGTTATCTACAATTGAGGAATGTATGCACAAAATTATTTGATTCTGTTTAAATATGCGGCAGTTATCGTTCGTCATAGAAACAATTACTCTTGATAAAACATAAAATGTGACAGGTAAACTACGCCTTTCCCTTAACCGATCTTTACCAAAATCAACAGACATTGAGCTCGCAATAGCTCAGGAAGGTGTGCAAAACATTGTTTGATTCTAATTGAATGTTATCATTATCAGTTATCATTCGTCATAGAAAAAATTATCCATGTTAAAACATAAAACGTTACTGGTAAACTACCCCTTTCCCTTAACCGATCTTCAACAAAAACAATAGGTCTTGAGAACTCTACAATTCAGGACTGTATGCAAAACATTATTTGATTCTGTTTGAATTTGCGGCTGTTATCGTTTGCCATAGAAAATACCCTTGTTAAAACAAAAAACGTTGCCGGTAAACTACCCCTTTCCCTTAACCGATCTTCACCAAAAACAATAGGTCTTGAGAACTCTACAATTCAGGGCTGTATGCAAAACATTATTTGATTCTGTTTGAATTTGCGGCTGTTATCGTTTGTCATTAAAAAAAATAACCCTTGATTAAAAAAACGTTGCTGGTAAACTACCCCTTTTCCTTAACCGATCTTCACCAAAAACAATAGGTCTTTAGTACTCTACAAATCAGGGCTGTATGCAAAAAATTATTTGATTTTGTTTGAATTTGCGGCTGTTATTGTTTGCCATAGAAAAAAATCTACAGACAGGCATACAGACACACACTTTCGAAAAATGACTTTTTTCATGTTTTGAAGGTAGTATAATAAAAATCTGCAATAATCTCGAACACGATTTTTTTTGCCATCACCATACTTCCATTTCCTTATGGACCATGGAAGTAAAATTCCGATTATCGCTCTAGGCATTTGCTATCTGATGATGAGCTGTCATGCTCGAAATGCTAATAGAGAATTTTTATATAGTGGTGTACAACAATGTAATTTATGTTTGTGGTTATAACTACTAACACAACTTTATTATTTAAATACTTGTCTATCTGTCTATCAACCTGTTCTGGCGATTTCTTCGATAACTTCTGAATGTATCAATCGATGTTCGTAAAGCTTTGGAGTTTTCGTGTGAGTAGGCCTATTAATCCCTTATTTAACTGAAATCTTAGTTGAACAGTTCATGACCACGTTTTCACCGAGCACACTCGAGCACTTGTAGAAAACACCTATTTGTTATCTTAACTGAGGATGTTTATAAGACTGTTTAAAAAACCTCTATAGCTTGAACAGTATAATTTACACCAGATGTAAACGCTAATTATAACGTTAGTAAAGGTTTTAGTAAATAAAGCCTATAATAAGCTGTCCCATTCAACAGTTCTTCATGTTGAGGTTTGACCAATACATACTAACGCAACAAATATTAAATGTCACCTAATTAGGAGTGCTGCGACAATAACAAATCAGATAATGTACAGTGATTCAAGGATTCAAAAAACTGACTAGCTGGCTTCGGAAAAAGTGATTAATACTTAGCCTGTAAAGCTAAGTATGTATCAAACTGGTCTGAATGTCGGTAGAATAATCGACCACAATCTGTAAGGCGTTTCTGAAATATCGAGGAGCGCGAGCGTTGCGTAATCCTGCCATGCACAGCGCGAACAAAGCATAATAAATGTTATTTATCTCTAGACCTATAGATGTAGTATATCTATGAGTGGGCTTAAAGCCTAAGCATTTTGCTGGTGATTATAACTAAGTCTTTAAAACATCATTTTTAGATGAAAGGAAATTAAAAAATTTACATGTAAATATAAGTAAGAAAATTGTATAATAAAACTAGTTTAAAGCAAGACCTTTCCACTCGGGTTACTCAGCTCACACCGTAATAATCAGTCTTGAAAAAAACCGCTGATATGCTAACCCTGAATTTGTGATATGTCATAAAATCAGGTATACGGGATTGTTATGGCGTTTGGTCAAAACAATGTCTTCAGTTTCCCATGACGGGTAAAACCAATACGAGATAATGGTGTCGATTGCAAACATATTGTATGTGTTACGTTCGCTACGTGCAGGCCAAAGCCGTAATTGGTCCCACAGCGGTTATTGCGTGCTCGCACCTGTTTGTGGTTAATAAGCGTAGTTTAAAACGCCTTATGGTAGTATCGAAGCCACGTATATAGAAAAAATTAAGTCACTTTTTTGTACTGCGACTTTTCGTAATTGTGCATCCAGTCAATTTTTATACGATATAGTCACGAATATAGACGAGGTGCAATGTAACTATAGTAGTCAATATCGCGTTAACTAGCCTTGGTTATCATCTAGAATTCATTAGCTTTCCGAGATTTGTGAGTTATATTTAAACTAATACTTTAATAACCTCATAAGGAGTGAAATGATTATAAGGGTGAGACATATCACTAAAATCGTAAGCACACTGTTCGCAAAGACAAAACCAAGAAAGGTAAAATGTTTTGTTACCTGCAGTAATTGATATCATTTTTAGTAATAGGCAGTTTATTCAGCACAACTACTATAGAGTTAGTTAACACGACGTTGATAAACATCAAGAAATACATAGAGTTATAAAAAAACAAAATAATAACAAAACTTTATAAAGACTGGTTCAAAACATGTAATTATCAGGTTGTAATCTTCAATTCCACTGCTGTTGTATCTACATTTCAGACTTTAATTCATGAAATTAGTATCCAAATTATTTTTCTTACGTCAATAAGAAAAATTAATTATGTTGATAGAAATGCGTGAACGACCTAGTTAGTTTGATTTTCAGCGATAAAAACAATGACATAACTACAGTGACTAAATACAGACCGTTAGGGTAACACAAACTTAAGAAAGCATCTTTAATTACTAATAATAAACAAAATTCTTTCTGAACCACGAAAGTAAGGTTATTACCGAAATTTGGTTCGCCAATTTTAAGAATATGTAAAGAGACCGTCACGGTGTAGACCATGGACAATTCCGTTAAAGATTGGATACATTCGTTAATGTAGAAGTGTATTTCAGCATCCACTAGATGCTATAATAGTAGGAGCGTCTGGTCACTGGTAGTCAGAACGCAGCTACCCAGTCTTTCATTCTTTCAACCACCACCCTTACGTAGGCAACCTTTTAATGTACGTTACGTTAGGATTAACTTTTTATATTTGTTGATTTTATTTTAGCGTATATTGTAACTAAACGTTGTATTTGTTACACATATATATATTTCGTGTTTAGATTTAAAAATAATGTTTGTGTCAAAAAAAATTTTTGTTTATAAAATTTTTTTATATATAATTAATTAAAAACAATTAATTAATTATGTTTTGTGGTGTTCAGAATCGTTTATTTATTGTTTTAATTGTTTTATTGAATTTTCGGTATTTTTACATTCTCTCGCCACTTGATAGATTCGTCTCCAAGAACAATCGATTTGTTTACTTTTCTTATTTGGAGGTTATCTTCCTTCTTCGTGGTGAGATCCTGGTGGTTACTTCTATTAAATTTAATTATTATATTATTTATATTCTAGGAATGAAAAACTGTAAGTATGAAATAAATAAGAAATTTTATTAACAATTCAATATCTTTTGACTATTTATCGATTTGTCAATCGATTCTCAGGGTGTTGTTTCATCGTACAATTATTTATATCAGGATTCTTTTAGCAGTTATTTTATGGTAAGTCAGAGAAATAAGGGTTAAGTTTATCAAGTATAACAGTACAAATATATCACCTTAAACATTAAAAATACAGATGTCATATTTAATATAAAATGGTAAGTAAGCAGTTTTCAGACCAATCCGTAGTGAAGGCTGTGTTGAGTTGTATTGTGGGTAATCAATGATGGCTGCCTCCCGTGTATAGTTGGAAGTCAGTCTCACCTCGCTGATTCAAAGTTTAAATAAATATGCTTTTCCTCTGAATTTTCGTCCTGGTGGCTCCAATTCTTCCTTCTTGTGTTGGTGGAGTGTCTCTGGTTCAGTTTTGGTGTTGTACTCGGAAAAATAGTGTAGTATTAAGTCAAGTTCACTTTTGTCGGTTAGGCGTATGTTTGCACTTTTATAATTAAGTGTTTTTACTGTTTTAATGGTTTTAAATGTATAATCACTGGTGTTCTGTTCTGTATTGTTAGTTGAATGTCTGTAGGTGTGTATTTCACACGGTCTCCGTTTAAAATATGTTTTTAGTCGAAACTCTCGTTCGTCACTTTTAGGCTTCGGAAACGTTCGCCATTACGGTTGTAGTAACTAGGTTAAAGTTTTTAAACACACGTATCAAGTGTATCATTCAACGTTCAATAATCCACTAATTTACTTCCTCCTTCCTTGGCCAAAGTCTTAGCCAAGACAATATTATTCAAAGCATTGTTCGAAATTTCTATTGCATCCTGTGGATGTGATAATTTACATTATATAACTGATTATATTTTTCTTATTCTTCAAATTTATTAGCTAGTAACTACTTAATCTTCTTCTTCAGTTCATTCTGCGTAATTTGATACCAAATACAGTAGTTTTATTAAGTTTTTAATCTAAAATGGTATTTTTGTTGCTTCATTTTGTAATGTAATTTTTAAAATCCAACTTCCTGTCCTTATCTTTCAAATGAAGCTATATTATAAGTTATATTATTGATTATATTAAATTTCAGATTGTAATAAAAGGTTTATCTTCCCTTAATTTCTTGCAATTAGATTAATCGGTTGTTTTAAAATATTATTCACTAATATATGACTCCCCTCTCTAAATTTTGAGTTTTTACATTTCCATTTTTAACAGTAATTGTGGATATAATTTTACAAAATCTTCCTTACTTATATTTCTAATTACAAGACTTTATTACTGATTTACCTTATGTAAATTCCTTCAGTTTAATTGTATTTCTATACTTATTTGATCAAATTTGATGCTGTTTTTAGTTTTTAACATTTGGCCTAGACTTCTAATTGTTTTTACTTACAAAGATTTTTAAATAGTGCATATTGATTTATACCCTCTCTGACTTTCATTGCTATTGTGACATAGATTGACATTTTCTTATTTTAACAAGTTAACAAATTATATGGTTAATTAACAAATAACATATAACTCAAATTAACATTTTATTATTGTAAACAAAAACAACAATTTGTACCATTAATACATAACATATAAATCAAATTAATATTTGTCTTTTCAACTCAGACATTGTATACTTATTGATTGATAAAATACACAAGAAATATTATCAATAAGGAATGTTAGATTCTGACATTTAAGCTTAACTATTGCTAACACCTTATTCTATACAAACAAATATAATTATTATAACCTTATCCTATATTTCTTAAAATAGGTTTGAATATCAGTATTCATCTGTTTTTTGGTGTTTTGGGGTTTTGGTACTTTGTCACTTCACTGTTATTATGGCCTGCTCTGTTTTATTTTATTCATTCTAATGAATGTTATTTAAAAGAGTGGTAGTTATTTACTAAAAACACATGTTTTATAGGTCATGATAATACTCTATTTATTACTCATTAACACAAATTAAATCACTTTAAAGTTGTAGTATTTCATCATCTGCTCAGTTTGTGAACACCAATATTGAAATATAAGGTTTATTTTCTATAACACTAAAACTTGCACTGATTCTCTATTTATTCCTTGATTTTGATTCTAAATAGTCATATAGTTTTGTTAGAATCAAGAAATCAATTTATAGATTATAATGAAGATTTGTTTTTGGTGTTATATTATTATCTCTCATTTGTTCATTTTCAATTCTTACTCTATACACTTTTTTGGTTTACATCTATTGTACATGTAGTTTTTACCTTTGATATTTTGTTATACTTTGATTTATTATTATCATATTTATTTAGGGGTTTGGGTTTTTTTATAAGAGCATTCCTTCTTCATGTGGATGCTGTCTTGCTCTTGTTTCTTCATTGATTCCTCCTCTTCTTCTTGTTTCTCATAAAATTATTTTCTTCATTTTCTTGTGGATGTCATCAGGTTTTGTGTTTCTTCCTCACCTACTCTTTTTGTTTCTTACAACATATTTTCTTTTCTTTTTGTGGGTTTAGTCGTTTTCTGGGTTTCTTCCTTACCTACTCCTATCCTACCTGGGTATTACCTGTTCTCATATTTAGCTTTTAAACTGGTTTTGATGATTCATCACTCCTTGTAACATTTATTTTACATGAACTTTTATTTTAATCAATGATTGTATTCCACGGTGGTTCTTAATTAATTCTTTATTTTAATTTGCTTTCTTCGGATTTAACAATGTTATTATTTTATTTCTATGATCATTTTACCATTCATTTTTATGGGCTTTTCTGTCATGCTACAGATTGCTCTCCTCCAGAAGTGATTATTTCAGACTTCATTATGGATGAAATAATTGCTTATGACAATTTTATTATTTTTTATTCTTCATTTTCCTCTCCATTTATATATCGACTTTTTCATATTTAAACTTAATAAATTTTATATAATCACTTATCTGACTTTTGATTCTTCTTGGATAGTTAGTGTCTTCTGAGATATATTATTATTATTATTATATATTTTCTTCTTTTCTTATAAACTTTGTGTTTTATCCCTGGGATATTAATTCCCTAACGTTCCCTAACGTGTGAGCTGGGGCAGTCCAGAGGGGCTTCACTAATCTGCTGGCCATACATCACTTCAAATTGAGTCCAGAGGCAAATTCATCTCTGCTCAAAAACATAATGCTGCTGGAATTATCTACAGTCAGTCATCGAATAAAAATTATCTACGAATAGTTCACCTTACGACTATTTTTTTTAAAATATCTTTGGATTCTTCACTTCGTTGTTTCTCAGATTATCTCACATTTTCTATCTCAATTATTCTTCTTACTATTTATTATTCTCATTATATATATTCTTCTAAACTCTTAGCTCGTCTGATATATTCATTTTAATTACGGTTGGAATTTTTTGTTAATACTTCTTGTTACTAGTTATAGTGTCACTTTTTCCTTCTTCATCTGAATTCTCATTACATTTTCTTCTGGTTATTTACATTATAGCATACGTTTTTATATGTATTTTCTCTTTGGTTCTTATCAATTATTTGAATGGTCTTATTTTATATTAGTTAATTTTTTCAATTTGTATCTTTATAATTGATATTCAGGTTGTTATTTTGATCATATTATTTAATTATATTTTTCTTTCTTTTCTCTCAGAAAGTCATTAATCCGTTTTTGCATTCATTAAAATTAATTCATTTATATTATATTTCATGTGGTACTTCTTCTCTTTGCGTTTCGTATGTGTCTTATTATTATTATTTTTTCAAAATCATCTTCTCCATATGTTTGGTATGAGTTGTTATTCTTTGTTTCTTCAGAACTGAGTAATATTATAATCATCTTTCTTGATTAGCTGTTTCCATTATTGTTTCATAAGTAGTTAGTCATAGGTCGTTCTCATTATATTATTGTTTTTCTTTTTTTAAGATTTTTATTATTTTATTATAATAAAAGATTCTTCTCTTTGTTTCCAAATTATTGCCTTCTCTTGTATATCACACTCTTTATTGTTTTTCTTCTCTACTCCTTCAAATGTTAGATATTCACATTTATTCTGGATTATAATTTTAATTCTTTTTCATAATTAATCATATTATTTTCTTCTAAATTTATTTATAAGTGGATCATATTTATTTTTAGAACTTTGTTAGCTTTATACAAAATTCAAATTCTTCTTTTTATTTAATTCCATAACATTTTTCATAAATCATTGGTAATAAGTTGATCTTATTATATTTTAAAATTTTGATGTTTTATCAAAATTCATCTCCTTTTAGTTAGTCACAATATTTTCTTTCAAATTTATTGGTAGTAAGTTGATCTTACTTATCTTTGAATTTGTTTCTTTGGTTATTAATTATAAATCCCAAATTCTTCTTATTACTTTTATTCCAAATTCTTTCTTTCAAAATTAGTTGTAGTAAGTTGTTGTTACTATTTTTTTGGATTTTGATGTTTTTTCAAAATTCCTTTTCTTTTTAATTTCCATATGTTTACTTTCAAATTAGTTGTGTGTAAGTTGTTCTTACTTATTTTGGATTTTGATGTTTTATCAAAATTCTTTTTCTTTTAATTAGTTCAAAAGTAGTTTCATAAATATTTGGTAGTAAGATGTGCTTACTTAGTTTTTAGAATTTTTATTATTTTTCAAAATTCTTTTTCTTTTTCTTTAGTTCAAAAGTCGTTTCATAAATATTTGGTAGTAAGATGTGCTTACTTACTTTTTAGAATTTTTTGTTATTTTTCTTATATTCATTCTTCATAATACTTTTTTATGCAGCCTTGGTTGTAAACTCCTTTAACTCTTCCGGAAACTATTTCTTTCAGTTCGTATGTATGATTATTATTATCTTTTACGACGACATATGGTCCAGCATATAGTAACAATAGTTTTTTGTTATCCCTTCTAGGGTGTTGGGTAGTTCTCGGTTTTCTAACAGAACCTTTTCACCCTCTTTATAAGCTATAATTCGTCCTTGTGCCTTTTGATATTTGGCTTGCCGTTTCTCTTGGTCTTCGGCCACCTTGTTATAGAACTTCACCTGGTCAAACTTACGACCTTCGTTCGTTGGGAATTCTATTGTTTCTTCAATCTCTCGGGGGGTTGGTTTCTCATACGTGGCGGAGTAAGGGGTAATTCCTATAGCTGGATGGTGGGCGAAATTTAAGAATTTCTCTGTAGCTGCTAAGTACTCTTGCCACTTTTTCTGTTGGTTGTGACAGTACGTTCGCAATATTCTACCCACTTCTCTCAGTACCCTTTCAGCTGGATTACTACTTGGGTGGTAGACTGACGTCTTATATGTTTTAATCCCAAGTGATAATAATGTGTCACGCCATCTTCTCCCTTTAAACTGAGTACCATGGTCGGTAATGATTGAAGATGGTTTACCTATCTCTGGCACATACAACTCTGTTATGACTGCAAGAACTTTTACTGTGGTTGCCCGATTAACCGGATATAGCTTTACGTATTTTGTATAATGGTCCATTATTATGATTAGGTATTTGTACCTGTGTCGACCACCACTACGGGGAAATAGCCCGCAGATGTCTAAAAATACTTTTTCCAGTTTAGGTTTCGATGTTATCGGTATCATTATACCTTCTTTCTTTTCGTTGTTAATTTTAACGCACTGGCAAATACTACATGACTTCAAGTAATTTCTTACCTTTCGGTTGATGTTCTTTATCTTACAATTCTCATCTAAAGCCTGTATCACTTTAAGCGCTCCCATATGGCCATACCTTACATGGTAATCGATTATAATCTCCTTCTCGATTTGGTTCGGAATAATCACCTTTCATGATTCTTCATTCAAGGCTGTTTTGACGAATAATATACCTTTATTGAGGTGGTAGTATTTAGAAACGGTTTCATCGCCTGCTTCCAATCGATTGACTATGTTTTTTAGTTTAGGAAAACAGGGTCAGACTGTTGGTGGATACGGATGTTTATCAATACAGCTTCTAAGTCGGATCTGGTTTTCATTAAGTTGTAAATTTTGACTAAGCTCTCCTTCTCTCCCTCGAAGGTCTGGTCTTCCAAACTGATCCGTGATAATACATCGTCTACCACATTCTTTTTCCCCGGAATATACTCCCATTGTAAGTTGTATTCTTGTAGGGCGAGTACCCACCTAGCCAATCGGCCGTGGCTCAGCTTGCACCTACTAGAAATGAGATGGATTTATGATCAGTGCGGACGGTGACTGGATACCTGAGAATATATGTCCGGAATTTGCTACATGCGAATACCACGCTAAGCAATTCTTTCTCGGTCACATTATAATTCTTTTCGCATTGATTCAGGGTACGACTAGCAAAGCTTATCACCAGATGGTGACCCTCCTCATCTTCCTGATATAATGTTGTTCCTAAGCTGATGTCGCTAGCATCACAGTTTACAAAGAAAGGTTTTTAAAATCCGGGTGACGAAGTATAACGCTCTCTAAAAATTTTCTTTGATCATTTGGAAAGTAATATACTGTTCTTCACCCCAGGTCCATTTGTTTTTTGCAGATAATTGTGGTTAAAACTTGGCTGTCAGCTCGGAATATTTGTGCTGGAATTTTCTGTAATAGTTACAGAGTCCGAGGGAAGATTGTAACTGTTTCCTGTTCTTTGGCTTAAGGAACTTCTGCATTGCCTCCACTTTTTCTGCTGACGGGGTAATACCTCTATCGTCTAGGTTGAAACCTAAGAATTGTACTTCTCGCGCAATGAACTTGGATTTCTCCAATTTCAGAGTTATATTATTCTGCGCTAACTTCTCGAGTACATGTTCTACTCGGTAACAGTGTTCCTCCCAGGTCTCCGAAGTAATGAGCAAATCGTCCACATAGACTATAGTAAATTGGAGTGCTTCTTGTCCAAGTATTTGGTCCATACAGGCCACAAAGATGGCTACAGAATTTACAAGTCCGAAGGGCAATCTCTTGAACTGGTAATTGCGCCCTTCGAAAATGAACGCCACGTACTGACGACTTTGTGGATGCAACTCCACTTGCCAGTAACCACATACAGTGTCCCATGTGCTGATAAACTTGATGCCGTGAAATCGTTTTAGGATCTCCTCTATTTCACCGGGTGATGTTCGGTCATTGACAATAGTTTTATTTAGCTCGCGCGCATCCAAACAGAGCCGGATTTGTCCGTCTTTCTTGGGAACAGCAATGATTGGATGTATGGAGATTGACTAATCTCAATTATGTCACTGCTGATCATCTTATTAATTTCTGTTCTCACGGCCTCCTTCAGTGAATGCGCGATTGGGTATGACCTCCGGTTAAATTCCACGTTTTCCTTAAACTCAAGCTTACACTGGTAGTTCTTGACTTTACCTGGTTCATCTGAAAATACGGACTTGTATCTTTCGTATACCCTTATTAAACGATTTGCTTGGTGTATGGGTATTTTTTCGTGGTTGGTTCCGCACTGGAAGTCTCGTATTTCTTGTATCTTCACTGACCATAAATCCTCGACTCCATTATTATATATTATTGGTTTATGAATGGATCTGTTCTCTACAAAATTTATTTTGCAAAGTTGTTGGTGTATTGTATTGGGAAGTATATTCGCGCCTCCTACCAAATCTGCTGTCCGTGTTATCCCGTCTGGAAATAGTGATACCTTTCCTTGGTTAAGGTCGATAATGGCGGAGTGCCTTCTTAAAATATCGCAACCTACCAATATATTGAATGGTAATCCGGTGGCGATCAAAAATTCCATATCTAAAGCTATACCACGGCTAACGACATTTACGGAAACTTGTTTTCGAATAGTTTTGTTCTGGCGGCCAGTTGCACCTATCAAAACAATGTTATTCACTGGTAACATAGGCAAAGTTTTCCCACACTCTCTCTGGATTCTTTCCAGCTCATTCGCATTTATTATAGAAATATTCGCACCGGTATCTATCATGATTTTCGCGGGAATTCCTTCCACTTCCGCTTTTATATACAATATCTCATTGTTTTGACTATCGAGGCTAGTTTCGTTTTCCTCCAATAGTTCCGTTCTAATGTTCTTTAAGTAGTTGTTACTTATGATGGTGATGCTTTTTAACTCGGTTGCCTCTTGCAACTCGTTTATATACCCAGGAGTTAGGGGCAGTAACGGGTCGTGATGGCTTATCACTGCCTCATCCCGTTTAAATTATTGTTGTCATCGTTGGCACTCGGATTTACCGAGGCGTCGTTTTGGAAACCCTGAGTCGTTTCCTGCCGCTCTGTATCCTGTTCGAATGTTATTTCTCTGTTTTGCTGTCGTCCAGGATCCTCCAGGCTGGTACTTCTTCTTCTTTGTTCATATCTCGGACCGTCCCGTTCTTCGCTCCTTCGTCGGCGATCTCCATCATGGAAACTATTCCTCCGTTGACGGTTGAATCTTCTCGGCTCTCGATCTTCGGCCCTTATAAAATTAACTCTAGGACGGGAAACTCTATTATTATTATTATTATTATTATTATTATAGTTATTATTGTAATTTCTATTATTCTGGTAATACCGTTCATTATTACCGGGGTAGGGGTTTCTCTGACTAAATGGGTTGTTAGGGGGTTGATAAAAATTATTACGGTTATTAGGTTATTGGTTATTATTTCTATTACCGTTTTGGTTGCCGTTAAAGTTGTTGTTATTGTGCGGCGGGTTATTGTTGCCGTTGTAATTATTTTGCTGGTTGCGGTTTCCTGGATAGTTATTACCATTACTGGGGTACTGGTTAGTTCTCACCTCCGGTCTATCATTCCTCCTCCTACTTTGACGGTAGTATTCTTCGTTTTCGTAGCTCTCTAACAACTCCGTCATGGCCTGCACCGTTTTAATCTGGCTACCTCTCCTCGCTCTGATAATATCCTCGTCATAGTGATAAGATAGCTTGTTCACTAGACTTTCTTCGGGTATTGCCGGCTCTAGGTGTTTTGCCAGGTACACTTTCCCTAGGAAATAGGCTGTCATGGTGCTTCCTAATTGGGCCCTGTACCGTCCATGGCAAATATTATCCCTGATCAGGTTCTGGGTTGTTTCTGAACAGTATTTAGCCTTAAACAGTTTCCTGAACTGTTGGTAGTCCTCAATCTCGCTACGATTCGCCATCCACCAGTTATCTGTCATCTCCCTGAATGACTCGTCCAAAATCTTCCGGTTATTGTTCCATCGACTCCTTCTATGCTTGGCAAAATATTCTTCTATCCTAGCCAGGAACTCCATGGGTTTTCTCTTGTATTGCCGGAAGTTCAGCCATTCTCGGTTTTCGTTGATGGGTATCCCGGTAAAATTAGTGGGTCGACTCCTCAAAACCTTCATTTCTTTTTGGCTCTGCCGTACCTGACCCGTAATATTGGTCATAGCCTCTTCCATCCCGTCACACCGTTCCGCGACTTGGCTCCGTACTCTCCCGAATTCTTCCTGAGTTTCCTTCCGTTGTTCTTCCACTTTCCTGCGACTATGCTCTTCAATATTAGTAAACTTGATGTTTACCACTTCCTTGAACTCCTGTACTTCCTTCTCGGTTTGGTTACATTTTCCGTCAATTTCCCTGATTTGTTGGTTCATTATGATGGTTTCTTCTTCCAATTTTTTATTTAGAGATTTCTTATTATCGTTGAGTTCCTTGTTCATTTCTTCCCTCAACAACTCCATCCTTTCGTCTAACTTGTCCAGATTCTCCTGGTTGACCTCCCTTAATTATTCTCTTTACATTTGGTTATCCTCTCTCAATTCTACCAACTTCTCCCCCATCTTCTCTTCCATCTTCTTGTTATCTTCCTTCAACTCTTCCTTCAACTGTCGGTTGTCACTTTCCATCTTTTTACTATTTTCTTCAATTCTCTTATTGGTATTCTCAATTTTATTAATCAATTCTTCCTTAGTCGATTTAAATTCTTCCTTAAAAATTGGTTGTCTTCCTTCAATTCTTCTAACTTTTCTCCCATCCTCTCTTCCATCTTCTTACTGTTTTCTTCGATTTTATTACCCAGTTCTCCTTTAAAGACTGGTTGTCTTCTTTCCTTTCTTTATTCGATTCTTCTTTTGTAGAATCCATTTTCTTATTCCATTCCTCCTTTGTGGATTTGATCTCTTCCTTTGTGGATTTGAATTCTCGCAGGAACATTTCTATCATTTTGTCAAACTTTGTATCTTCTGTTGTTTGCGATCTCTCTGGCTCTTTCTCCTGGAGATTGACCTCCCCTCTTTGTGTTGGTACCTTGGGTTGTTCCTCTGGTGGTGCGGGTTGTTTAGGTTCCATTGGGTGTAATAACCTTTCTATGTCTTCTACTGGCGTCGCCTCTTTGTCCTCCATACTGATTTCAATTCCCTTTTCGGCCTCCGCCGCCCTTTTCTTCCAGGTTGCTCGTCGTTGCATTTTCCCTTCTCTCTATCTCTATAGCTGCTGCCAAGCTCCAATTAGGGATTGGGCAAATTGTAGTGGCCTGTCAATCGCTAATTAAAGCCCCTCAGTTGTGCGCCAATTTGCAACTAAACGTTGTATGTGTTACAAATATATATATTTCATGTTTAGATTAAAAATAATGTTTGTGTCAAAAAAAAAATTTGTTTATAAATTTTTTTATATGTATAATTAATTAAAAACAATTAATTAAGTATGTTTTGTGGTGTTCGGAATCGTTTATTTATTGTTTTAATTGTTTTATTGACTTTCCGGTATTTTTAAATTCTCTCGCCACTTGATAGATTCATCTCCAAGAACAATCGATTTGTTTACTTTCCTTATTTGGAGGTTATCTTCCTTCTTCGTGGTGAGATCCTGGTGGTTACTTCTATTAAATTTAATTATTATATTATTTATATTCTAGGAATGAAAAACTGTGTAAGTATGAAATAAATAAGAAATTTTATTCACAATTCAATATCTTTTGACTATTTTTCGATTTGTCAATCGATTCTCAGGGTGTTGTTTCATCGTACAATTATTTATATCAGGATTCTTTTAGCAGTTATTTTATGGTAAGTCAGAGAAATAAGGGTTAAGATTATCAAGTATAACAGTACAAATATATCACCTTAAACATTAAAAATACAGATATCATATTTAATATAAAATGGTAAGTAAGCAGTTTTCAGACCAATCCGTAGTGAAGGCTGTGTTGAGTTGTATTGTGGGCAATCAATGATGGCTGCCTCCCGTGTATAGTTGGAAGTCAGTCTCACCTCGCTGATTCAAAGTTTAAATAAATATGCTTTTCCTCTGAATTTTCGTCCTGGTGGCTCAAATTCTTCCTTCTTGTGTTGGTGGAGTGTCTCTGGTTCAGTTTTGGTGTTGTACTCGGAAAAATAGTGTAGTATTAAGTCAAGTTCACTTTTGTCGGTTAGGCGTATGTTTGCACTTTTATAATTAAGTGTTTTTACTGTTTTAATGGTTTTAAATGTATAATCACTGGTGTTCTGTTCTGTATTGTTAGTTGAATGTCTGTAGGTGTTTATTTCACTCGGTCTCCGTTTAAAATATGTTTTTAGTCGAAACTCTCGTTCGTCACTTTTAGGCTTCGGAAACGTTCGCCATTACGGTTGTAGTAACTAGGTTAAAGTTTTTAAACACACGTATCAAGTGTATCATTCAACGTTCAATAATCCACTAATTTACTTCCTCCTTCCTTGGCCAAAGTCTTAGCCAAGACAATATTATTCAAAGCATTGTTCGAAATTTCTATTGCATCCTGTGGATGTGATAATTTACATTATATAACTGATTATATTTTTGTTATTCTTCAAATTTATTAGCTAGTAACTACTTAATCTTCTTCTTCAGTTCATTCTGCGTAATTTGATACCAAATAATGTAGATTTATTAAGTTTTTAATCTAAAATGGTATTTTTGTTGCTTCATTTTGTAATGTAATTTTTAAAATCCAACTTCCTGTCCTTATCTTTCAAATAAAGCCATATTATAAGTTATATTATTGATTATATTAAATTTCAGATTGTAATAAAAGGTTTATCTTCCCTTAATTTCTTACAATTAGATTAATCGGTTGTTTTAAAATATTATTCACTAATATAAGACTCCCCTCTCTAAATTTTGAGTTTTTACATTTCCATTTTTAACAATAATTGTGGATATAATTTTACAAAAACTTCCTTACTTATATTTCTAATTACAAGACTTTATTACTGATTTACCTTATGTAAATTCCTTCAGTTTAATTGTATTTCTATACTTATTTGATCAAATTTGATGCTGTTTTTAGTTTTTAACATTTGGCCTAGATTTCTAATAGTTTTTACTTACAAAGATTTTTAAATAGTGCATATTGATTTATACCCTCTCTGACTTTCATTGCTATTGTGACATAGATTGACATTTTCTTATTTTAACAAGTTAACAAATTATATGGTTAATTAACAAATAACATATAACTCAAATTAACATTTTATTATTGTAAACAAAAACAACAATTAGTATATGGTTCATACCATTAATACATAACATATAAATCAAATTAATATTTGTCTTTTCAACTCAGACATTGTATACTTATTGATTGATAAAATACACAAGAAATATTATCAATAAGGAATGTTAGATTCTGACATTTAAGCTTAACTATTGCTAACACCTTATTCTATACAAACAAATATAATTATTATAACCTTATCCTATATTTCTTAAAATAGGTTTGAATATCAGTATTCATCTGTTTTTTGGTGTTTTGGGGTAATGGTACTTTGTCACTTCACTGTTATTATGGCCTGCTCTGTTTTATTTTATTCATTCTAATGAATGTTATTTAAAGGAGTGGTAGTTATTTACTAAAAACTCATGTATTGTAGGTCATGATAACACTCTATTTATTACTCATTAACACAAATTAAATCACTTTAAAGTTGTAGTATTTCATCATCTGCTCAGTTTGTGAACACCAATATTGAAATATAAGGTTTATTTTCTATAACACTAAAACTTGCACTGATTCTCTATTTATTCCTTGATTTTGATTCTAAATAGTCATATAATTTGTTAGAATCAAGAAATCTATTTATAGATTATAATGAAGATTTGTTTTTGGTGTTATATTATTATCTCACATTTGTTCACTTTCAATTCTTACTCTATACACTTTTTTGGTTTACATCTATTGTACATGAGGTTTTTACCTTTGATATTTTGTTATACTTTGATTTATTATTATCATATTTATTTAGGGGTTTGGGTTTTTTTATAAAAGCATTCCTTCTTCATGTGGATGCTGTCTTGCTCTTGTTTCTTCATTGATTTCTCCTCTTCTTCTTGTTTCTCATAAAATTATTTTCTTCATCTTCTTGTGGATGTCATTAGGTTTTGTGTTTCTTCCTCACCTACTCTTCTTGTTTCTTACAACATATTTTCTTTTCTTTTTGTGGGTTTAGTCATTTTCTGGGTTTCTTCCTTACCTACTCCTATCCTACCTGGGTATTACCTTTTCTCATATTTAGCTTTTAAACTGGTTTTGATGATTCATCACTCCTTGTAACATTTATTTTACATGAACTTTTATTTTAATCAATGATTGTATTCCACGGTGGTTCTTAATGAATTCTTTATTTTAATTTGCTTTCTTCGGATTTAACAATGTTATTATTTTATTTCTATGATCATTTTACCATTCATTTTTATGGGCTTATCTGTCATGCTACAATATCTATGTTATTTCTGTGTCTAGTCTATATTTTAGTGGTGATTGACGGTTTTACGATTTATGGTTTAGTCATTTTATTGTTAGTTTGAGTTATTTGATGAAAGAAACCATCAAAAGAATTACAAAGTGAACAAGCATACAAAACATTAAAAGAGGAAAGTATTAAACTATTATATCAAAAAAGACTAAAAGAAAAACTGACAAGTTTGGAAAGCGTAAATAATATAGAACAAGAATGGTTAAACTTACAACAAGTAGTTAAAGAGGAATGTCTTGCCACAAAAAGAAAATTTAGAAAAAGGAAAGGTTTGAGATTATGGTATGAAGAAATAGAAGACACCATAAAGCCCAAACAGAAGGAATATAAAAAATACATTAATTATCCCACTGAAGAAAACAAAGATAGATGTAAACGTAAAAGAAGTATAGCAAAGCAATTAGTAAGAGAAGCACATAGAAACTCATGGAAACGTTTTACGCTAACATTGAAAATAACATACATGGACGACAACTAATAGCCTATAAATTCATGAAGAGAATAAATAATTCAGAGGAAGAACAATTAAGAATAAGTGTTATAAAATTCGACGACTGGATAGATTACTATAAAAATTTGTGGTACGACGAAGGAATAACACAAGAAGACCAACAAGAAGTTGTTGACAAAAGAGGATTAGATGATTTAATATTAGACGAAATAAATGAAGCTTTCCTAAACAAAAAATAATGGCATTCGCAGGAAAAGAGCCAATAAGAGCCAAAATCATCTTAATCGATAAAACACTTGATCAAATAGAACATTTTATATACCTAGGTTGTGATATTTCCTTCGATTACAGCAAAGATATTGACCAAAAAATTAGTAGTAATTTTAACCGTATTTTCGGAAGTATCAGTCGATGCCTGAAAAATAAAGCCAGGAAAGAGACAATGTTGAAATTTTATACAACAATGGCTGTCCCCGCACTTATATATGGCAGCGAAACATGGGTAACAACAAAGGCACAAGAAAATCGATTTCAGGCACAGGAAATGAGATTCTTAAGACGAGTTAAGGGCTATAGTCGATTACACAGAATAAGAAATGAAACGAAATTACAGAAATTACAGAGGAATTGCTGTGATCCCGACCATCGGGAGAATGTATGCAAGGATTTTGAAAAATGTAATTGAAGAAGACATCAAGACCAAGCAGCCCGAAGAACAATCAGGTTTTAGAGTGGGCCGATCCACGGTAGACAACATCTTTACAATCAAAATAGCAGTTGAAAAGAGAGTACAGCATAATAGAGAAACGCATATAGCTTTAATAAATTTAGAAAAGGCATATGTCCCAATTTCACAGATATGGAAGAAGGTGGAATATTTGAACATAAATGCAAATTTGATTGCAACCACCAGAAGATACTATCAACAAAATATCACCAGGATCAAACTGGGAAACAAACTCACTCTCCCATTCGAAACTACGAAAGGCGTAAGACAAGGATGCAGCTTGTCCCCTACCCTCTTTAAAATATACTTAAACAGATCTCTAGTAAGATGGACAAAGAAGTGTAAAAGCATGAGGCTGAGAGTAGGAGATGACAATCTGTTCACTCTATATTATGCCGATGACCAGATTGTGGTAGCGGAGGATGACGAAGACTTGGAGTATATGGTCAGAAAGTTAAAAGAAGAATATGACGCAGCTGGTTTGACGATGAACATGGCAAAATGTGAGTACCTTATAGTGGGCAACGAAGACGTTAAGGACTTAAAATTGGATGTGGATAGGATAAGAGGTGTTGAAAAAAGTAAATACTTTGGTTTTATTTTCAACAAACAGGGAACCAGCAAAGATAAAATTCAAGAACGTGTTATCAAGGGGCAAACCGTTATAAGAACGGTGATAATTCTCTTCTATTGGAAAGATGTATAACATGAAACATATATATATAAGAGCATGATGCAAAGTGTAATCCTTTATAGAGCAGAAGTTTGGAATGTTTCAAACGTAAATAAGAAAAAACTGATGGCAGCGGAAAAGGACTTCTTCAGGAGGAATTGTAGAAGATCAAAACTAGACAGGGTTAGAAATGAGACTATTGGACCCGAAATGAATATTGACAGGACAATAATAGATGAAATAGAAAGAAGACAATTGACCTGGTTTGGGCATGTGAAGAGAATGGAAGATGACAGATGGCCCCGCAAAATACTGGAATGGATATCACCGGTGAAGAGGGAAAGAGGACGTCCACGGAGGAGTTGGCGAGATGACGTAGCGGAAGCAATGGTTGAGAGAAATTTAGAAGAACTTACATGCTACGATAGGTTACAATGGAATTTGGGGACGGAGAAACGGCGACAGCCGTAAAGACCCGTTATATATATTGCAACGATACAGATTTAATTATCGAAAAGGGTAGGGGAGACCGGGGCAAGTTGATACAATTTTCAATTTTTAATTTTTTAATATTTTTCAGTTACTTGTAACAAGTCAAATTTACTATTATTAGATAGCTTAGTTCTTAAGCTTTCAGAACAGCATAGTATGGTCTAAAAAATCAAATGTATAAGCCTACGAGAACCTGTATAGTTAACCACTACACGACGTCTCAACTTGCCCCAAGATGGGGCAAGTTGATACTGATTTGGAGTGAGTTAATAACGGTGAGACACAGGTTGCTTGAATAAAACAAAATACAAATAAAATAAATGTATATTAATTACAGACATAAAAAACATATGTTCATTACTAATTTTTGTATAAAAATCAAAAATACTGGAAGTTAACCATTGATTTATGAAACAAGAGAGAATATAAAGAAAAAACAATAATGTTGTGAAGAAAACTATAATGTTACATTAAAAAACACTAGTCACTTTCACTTTCAGTTATGTACGCGTCTGATAGGCAGTTAACACGTGTATACAGAGCACTATCATTTCCACATTCCAAATGGGCCCATTTCCTGCAAGAAATGCATTGTATCCATTGTTGACCTGGTTTGGAAGCTGAATATGGCTCAAGACACATCAGACACAAGCTATCTTCATCTTCTGACTCTGATTCTTTATTTAAATGTTTTCTGGTTGGTAGTTTCTTTCTTTACTCCCTTTTGCAGCTTTTGGAGCATTCTTTTTTTCTGCCAAAGATTTGTATAGTCTTCTTTTAGCGCGTTCTGCTTTTAATAACCTATTGTTATCTCTTTCTTTAGCTACACTTTCTAGTCTTTCTGCAAACAAACGAAAAAACACTCTTAGAAGCTGCTGGGGTAAGTTGATACACCGTATCAACTTGCCCCAAATCAACCGTATCAATTTGCCCCAACCGACGCCATTTTGATTAAACAAGTGCGACTGAACAGAGAACAAGCGTAGACTAACAACAACAGCTGATTTATCTTACCTATTAGTAGTAGAACGAAGTAACACCAAGAATTAATCGTTCACAGATCACTTAAGCCCACCAGTACACTTCAAACAGCACACAAAAAACTTACTTTTCACTACAAAAAACAAATTTATCACGAAAACTTCGCTCAGATAAACACTGCTCCACTGCACACACGCTCAAATGCTGAGAACTAATGAATGTGTTTCCTGTCCCACGGACGTTGCCCTGCGCACGCGCGTTCCCACACAGCCTCCACTGTATCAACTTGCCTCCGTCTCAACTTGCCCCGGTCTCCCCTATAGTGTGTATGCAGAAATTATAAACGAGTCTATAATGGAGGTGATGAAAAATTTTTGATTGTACACTAGAAATAAATGTTTTACAATGTATATTATATTACAAATTGTCATGTATTTTATATTTTGAATAATAGTTTATATTGTTCGAAATTGTATCGATTTTACTTGTTTGATGGTATCCGTATGTGCGTTCCTCCTCTTCTTACTGACGTCCTCTTCTTCAGCGTTGCTCTCCTTCCTTCCAAGAGCTCTCCTTTTCTAAAAGAGTTCCAAGTTTTATTTTAAATTAAGATTTTTATACGTTCGGCGAGGTTGCCTTGCGGTCTCCGGATCGCTGTCAACACCGTCTATATATTGTGCTTTCCCAATTCGGATTGCCACTTCCTATTTGTGAATTACTTACCCTGGTCAAATAGAATTTTTTTCACAGGACCATATTTTGGGATATATTTATTCAAAATAATATTTAATACGGCTATAGTGGTAGGTCGTCCAATTGCATACAAACGTACGTGTTTAGAAAATGCATCTGTGCATACAACCAGGTTCTTCATACCCCTTGAAGCACGTGGTGCCGACCTGAAAAATCAATACATACTAGATCGTTTTTATCATTCGTAATGATGTTACCCATTTCAACATATGTGTGTTGATTTGGGTACTTCGCATTTTGGCATATGTGACAGGTTCGCAAAATAGACTTAACATTCCTAGCCATGTTCAACCATACGAAGTCTTCACGCATAGCTAAATAACATTTATAAGCCCTAGCGTGAGCAAGACTTTAATGACAAGCCCAAGTTAAATCTTCCACGAGATCATCAGGAACCATAATATTCCACTGCCCGTCTATTATTTTATATAGTACATTCCTGGCCATCTTGTATTTCGGGTTGTCTTGAATTTGTATCTACTTACTGATTTTTCATAACTTCGCATCCCGCTGTTGTTCAATACTTACAAATTTCAATTTATTTTTCAATTCATCTGGTAATGCATATTTAACTGCTAGAATTTGAATTTCATTTCTGGTCGAGGAGTACTGTTCTTCGATGATGGGGGATACCTATTTAGAGTGTCGGCTGTTTTATTCTGGCTTTACAATACTTTATATTAAAATCGTATTCTTGGATCGCCATGATCCAACGCGATATAAGCGTATTGGCCAGCTTACATTTTAGCATTACAGTTTACATAAAGCCTGATTATCAGAGAGAATTTCAAAGTGTTGACCAACAAGGTAATATCTAAATTTACTTATACAGTAAACAATCGCAAGCATTTCCTTCTCCGACGTAAAATAATTCCTCTCGGCCCCTTTTAATGACCTACTTACATGTGCAATAACCTTATGTTCACCTTTATTGTTTCGTTGATATAATACTCCGCCGATCGCGTAGTCCGAAGCGTCACAATTTAGAACATACGTCCCTTATTTTTCGGGTGGAATACATGTAAGTTCTGTGCCGTGTTTTGGGAAAAACGCGGCGGTGTTTCTTTATATAGCGGAATGATTAAAATTCACGTATTTGACTACGCGAGGGGTTAAGTAAAAATTTACGTATGATCATTCGGACTTTGTCATTATGAATTACCCCTCTGCCGGCCGACGCGCGCGAGCTCTAGGTCTGAGGTTACGTACTGTTTTTTCAATCGCCGGTTGGGGCAGGTCAATTTTGGATTTCAGCGTATTAACATCTGGTCTCCGGCTGACAGAGTAGATGTAAACGTTTTTCGTCTTGTAGCTGCGTCTATGGATAAGTAGAAGCCTACGTGACTTCCGGTAAGTGTATTAACCTATACAAATTAATTATTCATAAAAACAAATTGTATTTATTTGATATCAACGCGGATGCGTTGCGATAGATATTGCAGTGATTCATCACCACGTGGCAGCCACCAGGTTAAAATTTGTTTTATGTATGTTTTAATCTTAACGCTGGTTAACCGATATTAACAGTAATAATATAATATTGTGTTATAATAATGTAGTAATAATCATACTCAATTCATTAAACCAAAATGGGGCGTAAGTCAGTTATTTTTCTGAAATCAGGGTACATCACGTACTTGTCAGAGTTTGCTAATTCCTGTAAGAGTGAGTTACGTACTTCATGAAAACTGGTGCATAACTATTAATTAAAATGATTATTATTATGGAATGACTATATTTGGACATATTATATATTAAAATATTTAAAAGGGTTATTTTGAAGCGATTTATTAGATTCAATGGTGTTCTATACTTAGTGAATTTTCAGAGTTTATAAACTGGGCAGGCCATGCTATGTCAGCTGGTAAATGTGGTAGTGTGTTTTATTAACTTGTAAGTGATCCCAGATATAATTGTGCAGGGTTTCTGATGTAGACGGGAATCTGTCCCGCTCCAGAAGGACGGCCGAACAACTGCCTCCGATGAACTAGACTCAAACACTTCCGTCAGCTGTCAGCCGGAATGACGGACAAAATACACTCAAAGGAACCCGCTACCTACACGCTACTAACCAGGTGAAATTTAAGCTTATTAAACCCAAAATGTTGTGGCCGATAAACTCTTTTGAGACACTTGCGCAGACGCTCCAGTTTGGAAAATTCGTTCCGGACAATGGGGGTTATAATTTACTTTGTAATTGTGTAAGGCTTACGCCTCATGAATATATCCATGTCTATCTCCTTCTGAGAATTGTAAACTCGGCCAGGGTCATGCATCACCCGGGTCGAGGGGAGTTTTCTGTGAAAAGGGTCGGCACTAAATTGTTTCTGAGTTGAGCATGCATGTGCAGATGTATCTGTCCACGTTGTGAAATTTTACGGTTAATTAATTTTCAGTTAATGAGGGGTGTGTATTTTATTATTAATTTAAAGATCTGGGAAGTGTTTTAACATGTGGGCGACCCCCGTAGGGGCCGTTCACTGCAGGTCTGTAGCATGTCAGATTTTGCTGGATCTCGCCCGGACGCATGACCATGTCTGAAGTCAGGTTTTTTATGAACACTTTCAGCATGTTTCAGTACATTCATTACATAGATTCTGTTTTGCAAAATTCAATTCTACTGTTCAGCTAATTTGTAAACTTTAAATTTTGCCATAGCCAGTTTAAATATTGTCACAGTTTATATTTTGCCATAGTTTAAAATTTGTAACTGTTAACCTTTTAGTGCTCACAATACCAATTAATTAACATTCAAGAATACAAGACTAATCAGTTTCAGTTATGGATATTCATGGGTGGTCACGTTCCACTATTTTTCTAAATTTTGTCAAGAGAATAAAGGAAATAAGAAAGGCAGTTAGGCAACCGCGGATCCATGTTAACCTCGTGATGGCACTCTTTATTATTATCATTGACGAGATCCGAAATTTGATAATTAAACATCTGCGCGGTATTTGTGCGCAGGCCACAATGCTTACATAGAACCTTTAGATTTACTTATTCTCTAATTAGAATTTTGGGGCATGTCTGCTCCACTCCTTGAGATATATTAATTGAGGGTTTTGGGGTTTAGTCATTAATTAAGTGAAAATTGAGGTGGGCCGGATACTTGGTCAGAATAAAGGGGGTTGAGGGTGTATGATGACAAATATACGCTGCTAACCAGGTGAACATGTGATGTGTTACTTATATGTAAATGTCTTTCTATGTCAATTATATGTGTGTACTGTGTCTTACGTGATTGTTACATTATTATATTGGATTATGCATATGTGTATATTTCTATATATTATATCATGTTAGGAAATGTGTACTTACTTGCAGGTCGAGATTGTGTGCCATTTCACAATAGTATTATCATTATTTATGTGCCATTCAACGATTTATTATTCAATAATTATTCAGCTATTTATTATTTATTCAATATTTTTTGATGTTAATAATTTATTATTTATTATTCAACAATTTGGCGATGCATATGTTAATGGAATTATAACGATTGAGGGTTCTTGGAAGTGAGCTATTTTAACTGTAAACTACTGGTAATTATCTTGTTTTAAGGGCGCATATGTTGTACAAAGCAGAGTACAATAAATACTGTTATTGTTATCTTAAGATCAGTGTTTCATTTGCAAGTCCCATCATACTGGACCCAGCACAATTTTGGCTTCTCTAGGCTCGCGCATAGTTCTAAATAACTTGTGGCCTCTCTTTCAAAACAAAACAAAAAAAAAAAATTATAAAAAGGGGAAAAAGGGAGTTGGTTTTCTATAGGTGAAAAGCGTAAAAGGAAAGAGGGGTTACAGTTCTTACTGTATACTTCTTCTGTAGCGTTGATAGCTGCCTCATGTCGCTCTTCCCATCTCCATTTGGTGTTTTTCCTTAACAGTTCCAGCAGCGGTTCTATGGTTTTAGAATATTCCGGTGTGAAACGACGAAAATATCCAGTCAATCCAAGGAACGCCCTGATATCCTTTTAAACTAGAATATCTACTAAACTCTAGCTGTACCCGTATCTTTCTCTGTATCTCGCTGTTCCAGTATCTAGCCCTGAAGTGTTGCACCAGATCTTGATATGTAACTATCTTATCCTGTACGATATTGAACTACTCAGCTGCGGTACGTTTTCATCTTCTTACAACATAGTTTATTTTATCCATCTCACTTAGGCTGTCACCTATTGCTTCCATGACTCTCTGGCAATTCTTAAGGAAGTGAAGAGGATTCTCCGTATCCTTACCGAAGAATTTTAACTGCGAATTGGTTTCGTCTAGCGTTCTATAGATGTATGTGGTCTGGTTCGCTGGTGTCGAGGTACTTTGGAGTCGGGTCAGCTTTTGTCTTAGCTCTTGTATCTGCTGATCTTGTTCAGCTACGAGCTCACTGACGTATGACGTATGTTGAACTACTCTTTCCTCTATTCCAGTGATTTTGGCTTCGCAGTAGCTGATGCGAAAGTTATTCACTTCCAGAGCGGTATCAATATTCCTGCGAATCACTTCTACTTTCTCGCCTATACATTTCTCCGTTCCCTCTAATAGCTATTTATTTTGTTTTGTCTGGTCATGAACGGCTGTATAGATTCTTTTATTCTCATCGTGGAGTGACTTATTTTGTTTCGCTGCTTCTTCCTTATTTGCTTTATTTTCTTCTGAGAGCTTTTGCATATTTGCTTTATTTTCTGCATATTAGCTAGGATTGCCGCTAAAGTATTCTGTAATTCGAGTCCTTCAGCCATATTGATTATTTATTTTATAAATTTAAAAAATACTCTATTGTTTATTTATCGAGACGGCACTATTATTAATACTTATTATTATGAATAAAGGTCAGTTTATATGTTGTTAATTTTTACAGTCAAATATCTCAATCAAATGCACACAGACTTAATCTAACACAAGTACAAATAATACGTACAAATTCAACCTCCTTATACATACAATTACTACTATTGTTCAAAAATTTGATTCCAGAGAATATTCAAAATCTTATATACACTCTCTGCTTGCAAATATAACAACACACACAAATAGTTCAATGAATTTATTGTATACACACTAAAATAATATTTTTTTAAACTGCTACAAAAATCGAGCCCAACGTTCGCCAGCGCCAAATATCCTTATGCAACGATACAGATTTAATTATCGCAAAGGATTTAGTGTGTATGCAGAAATTATAACCTAGTCTATAATGGAGGTGATGAAAAATTATTTATTGTACACAAGAAATAAATGTTCTATAATGTATATTATATTACAAATTGTCATGTATTTTATATTTTGAATAATAGTTTATACTGTTCGATATTGTATCGATTTTACTTGTTTGATGATATCCGTATGTGCGTTCCTCCTCTTCTTACTGACGTCCTCTTCTTCAGCGTTGCTCTCCTTCCTGGCGTCCTCTTCGTCCTGTAGTCCTCTTCGCCGTGACGTCCTCTTCTTCGGCGGGTTGCTCCAACGGCGGTACTTCAATACGTCTCGTTGACGATTTCGTCTAACTGCTAACACCAATTATGACTTATCACAAGTTGTTACACTCACAATAATTATCGTTCTTATTCGAAATAGTTATTATTTATTTACACGTTCGTTTTATTTAATCTCAGGGTGATTATGGGTACTTATAAGAAAAGCCTTGTATTTGGCGTACACCTTCCAAGAAAGCTTGAAGTGTTTTTAATAATTCCCTATGCGGACTATCTTACACTAACGCGAAAATCACTTTAATATACTATAATTTATACTGAGGTTGTTAACCCGTTTGGATCTTTACGCTAAGCTTCGCAAAGAGTTCCAAGTTTTATTTTAAATTAAGATTTTTATACGTTCGTAGGAGCAAAACTCTCGACGTCTGACAACTTCACCTTGCAACTGCTACCGAAGAACTGTCTCCATCCTTACTCTACAAAGTACGAATATGGCTGAAAGTAGTGTCTTCCGATTGGTTAAACCCAGGCCACATGGTTGATGATTGCAGCAGATATAAAGTTTTCCTGCAAAAGTTTGTATAAATCCGCAATAGTTTGCCTTGATTTTATCTACGAATTTTATTACCATATTAATGATAAGCGTTACAAATTGAGTTTTTCCCTACTAAAAAAACTATATTTATAAAATAGTTGTAAACCTCAGAGTAAATAAGGATTGTAACTATTTACAAAAACAATCCACTCTCAAAGTTTCACGTCGATGGGTTGATTACCGCGGAAGATATAGCGAACACAAGTTATCACACGCGCACACGCGCACAAATTCACACAAAACGTACATGACAATAAAGAACACATGTTTATGAAGAATTTGATGTAACCTACATTCTTATCCATTGCTAAATACAAAACTTACGGCTAAAAGACAAAAAATTGCATAAAACCATTTTAAACCTGAAAATGTTCGTCATCCATGCTTAGATACGGTTAACATCGCTTATCATCCTGTGTTCTGCTGCAATATATATATATATATATATATATATATATATATAATGTGCTAGTGGTTTTTTGCAGATATTGTATTTATTATATGCCACACGTTGGTGACGTCATTAATGTGCTATAATTATAATACAGGTATTGTAATTAAGATCTGCTCCACGTTGGACCAGCCATTAATGTGCTGTTGTTATTTACTAGTATAATGTAATTAAGATATGTAATGTTTTTTGTTTATCAGCACATGAAAAGGAACTCTATCTCAGGGTAAATAATTATTAAACTGTTTGATCTTATTTAATATTGTATATGATATCTTCTTTTTTTTAAACCAAACCAAATAAAGTTAGTATGTAAAA